>WBNM01031621.1:0-29196 GCA_013399055.1 Ramphastos sulfuratus | reverse complement strand
TTATTTTTTTCTGGCCTGCATGTGCCAGCTAATAGGAAAGAAGATGGAGAAAAGAGATTGAATTTATTGGGATTATTTTAAAATTACATGAAACAGCAGAATGGTAGTAATTAACAAACAGGGAGGATAACTGGCCCAGTGTCATGGATTGAGTTGAATCTGATGCTGCTATTCATACCATGCTGAAGTCATGCCAGCTTCAAAAATGAAGGTACTGGCTGGAACAAAGTATTATGGGACTTGAACTTCAGATGGGAAGCTTCTCATTTCTGTTGCTGCTTCTGTGTTATGGGTATTTGGGTGATGTTTTGTCCACTGGGATGGTGGCAGAAGAGAGGATTTGTTTGAATTTCAACTGACGCTGCCCAGCTGTTTATTTAGCCTCATAGAATTGAACCATTGTCACAGACTAATCAATTTGAAATACAAATATCTGAGAGGTAGGTGTCAAGTGGATGGAGCCAATCTCTCTTTGCTAGTCAGCAGCAATAAGACAAGGAGCAATAGCTACAGATTGGAACATAGAAGGTTTCACCTCAACATAGGGAGAAACTTCTTTACAGTTCTTTGCAGTGAGGGTGGTGAGACACTGGCACAGGTTGCCCAGGGAGGTTGTGGCTGCTCCCTCCCTGGAGGTGTTCAAGGCCAGGCTGGAGGAGGCCTTGAGTGACCTGTGCTAGTGGGAGGTGTCCCTGCCTATGGCAGGGGG
Source organism: Ramphastos sulfuratus (assembly GCA_013399055.1). Classification (NCBI taxonomy): domain Eukaryota; kingdom Metazoa; phylum Chordata; class Aves; order Piciformes; family Ramphastidae; genus Ramphastos; species Ramphastos sulfuratus. Next base: position 28,487 of record WBNM01031621.1, on the reverse strand, counting down.
TTGGAACTGGCTGATCCTTGAGGTCCCTTCCAACCTTACCATTCTATGGTCCTATGATCCTTTACAGTGAGGGTGATAGAACACTGGAACAGGCTGCCCAGAGAGGTTGTGGAGTCTCCTTCTCTGGAGACTTCCAAAACCTGCCTGGATGCCTTCCTGAGCAAACTACCTTAGGGGATTCTGCCTTGGCAGGGAGGTTGGACTCGATGATCTCTGGAGGCCCCTTCCAACCTCTAAAGTTCTGTGATTCTGTGTGAAATCTGTAGAGCATTTTAGTCCAATTCAAATTGTTCAGGTGGTATTTCAGCCTAGTATTTTTAAGCTCAGACATATGGATAGGTGGAATTGAACAACATTTTATTTTTAAAAATATGGAAAAGATTATTTCTAAAGTGTAATACTCAGTCCAGACATGTTACATCAGAAAGAGAAGCCCATGTCTTTTCTTAATAAAGATATAATCTGAATTAATTGAAACAGGAAACTCAGCAGGGCAGCAATGCAAGATTATACTGTGAAAAACTCCTTCCTAAATGAAAAATAAATTCTAATTGACTATTATACAGTTCTATACTATACTATTACTATTATACTATTGTGGCAGTAAAGCTTCTTCCCAGCAATGATGCTCTGTGGTTCTCCACAGAGGTCCAAGCCAAGTGCAGTTCTGGTTAGGCACAACAGCACAATTTGCAAAAGCTGTACAACTCCAGCAGCACAGCCTGACAGCTGATTTGCAGAGATAATCAGCTCCACACTTCAACCACTCTACTGTACTTCTTGTCTTTAGTACTTTGATACTAGCTCAGAGTCCTCCTCAGCTGTCCACTTTACAGATCCTACTCTTAATTTCTCTAGGTTCAGCTGTTTTTGGTGGGGTTTTTTGGTTGTTGTTTTGGGGTTCTTTTTTGTGTTTGTTGTTGTTTGGGTTGGATTTTTGTTGTGGTTTTTTGGTGGTTGGCTATTTGGTTTTTTTAATATTGAAGCACAGATGGGCATTTATTCTTTATGGCTGTTTTTCCTACGTGCTAACGATGTTTACATGCATACAACCACATTTCTGCAAGGCAAACAGATAAAGACAACAGTTAACAGTAAATATGGTGCTCTCGTGGTGTACATGTATGTGTAAATCAACAAAAATAAAAATCATCTTTGCTCCCTGCCCCCAGACAGCAGCTGCTCAGGTGCTTTGCCTGAGTGCCCAGGGATGTGCATTAAAGTGAGAGGCTGAGGGGCAAAAGCCCACTGCCAGTACCCTGTAAGCACATGGATGTGCAGCAATTGTTGTAAGGACCTGCCTGATGGGTCAGCTCTGCTCACTGCCAGCACACCTGGCAGTCACCTATGTATTAATGTGACCAGGGTGGCCAGGGGAAGCTGCAGGAAAACTGAATAAAATACAATGGGGCTATGCTAGCTTTGGTGAGGGAAATGAGACAGAGTGAGTGGAAGAAAACAAGCCCATGGACATCCAACCTGAAAAGAGCAGCCCAGGAACCCTCTCTCCACCACTATCAACAACAACCATGCTGTGCCCTAAGTTTTGCCTGCTGGAAGAAGAAAAGAACTCTGGAGGAGAGAGGACTCCACTGAAGGCATCACTTACTGGAAACATTTCTGGGCAACACAAACTGAAAAGGCCTTGGACTTTGGAAACCCTTTCTCCCCCCTCCTCTGCCCAATGGTAATATCATCCCTTTCATGCTCTTCTCCTCTCTTCTCTGTCTCCATTTCCCCCTCTCTCTCCCCCCCTTTATCTCCTTTCCTCCGTTCCTCTCACTTTATCCTTTAATAAATGGTCTCACTTTTGATATTTGGTCTCACCTTAATTCCACAACGTGGAAATATATAAGAACAAATCTCTCTCCTCTGGACTGAGACATTTTTAGTCTCTCCTGAGGCAGCTCTATATTAAACTATTTACACAGTTTAAAAACGTTTTCATTATACATTTTTCTTGTCAAAAGTATTGGCAGAGATTAATCTGTGGGGTTTTGGTTGTTTGGGTTTTATTTTTTAAACCTGTAGCAAAATAGTTATGTAGGATTTACAGGAAATATTTATTACTGGTCAAATTGCAAAAATGAAGCAGGTTTATTTTGGCCTAGGCTAATATTTAATATTATCTCTCTGTAAAAATTTCTCCTATACTTTGTCACATTGACTGATATTTAAAAACCAGAAAATGTAGAAATATACTACATGAGATAGTCAAGATTTCCTTTTGGTACCTATTTCTAATTGTCATGCATTTCTGTTTTGTTGTTTATGGAATGATTAATTAGAATACTTTAAATGTCTCAGATAAATAATTCTGTGAAAGCAGAAAATTATTAAGTTATATTTACTCCTTATGTTTTACTGCACATTCGTGTACTTAGGAAATAGGATGCAGTTGAGATGATAGTGTTTGGTCTGGGCTTATCAAATTTAACTTAGAATAGAATCATAGAATGGTAAGGTTGGAAGGGACCTCAAAGATCATCTAGTTCCAACCCTCTGCCATAGGCAGGGACACCTCCCACTAGTAAGGAGAAGTGCTCCAGCAGCTCCTCTGGACACCCTTCAACAAGTCTATGTCTTTCTTGTGTTAAGGACTCCAAAGCTCAACTCAGTGCTCCAGGTGAGGTCTCAGCAGAGCAGAGTGACAGAATCACCTCCCTCCACATGCTGGCCATAATTCTCTTGATGCAGCCCAAGATGCCATTGGCCTTCTGAGCTGCAGCCACTCNAATGGGTTTGAAGTGGCAGAGGGGAGATTGAAACTGGATGTTAGGAGGAAGTTGTTTGCAGTGAGGGTGGTGAGACACTGGCACAGGTTGCCCAGGGAGGTTGTGGCTGCTCCCTGCCTGGAGGTGTTGAAGGCCAGGTTGGAGGAGGCCTTGAGTGACCTGTGCTAGTGGGAGGTGTCCCTGAATATGGCAGGGGGTTGGAACTGGAAGATTCTTGAGGTCCCTTCCAACCTTACCATTCTATGATCCTATGATTCTATGTCTACACTGACATGCACATGTAGTGTATCAGTTCATAAGCACATTTATCACAGGGAATTTGGAGTGAAACTTGACATACTTTTCAATTGCATGCTTTTCACTAGCACAGAACCATTAAATCTATGGAAGCAAATTGATTAAGATGATCAAATGATATGATTTGAAATCTCCCACTTAAGCCATTATGATGGATTATAGCTTAACAAATGATGAATAATGCATAAAGGACAGCACGTTGGTATCTAACTTAATTACATTGTTAATGTGACTGTGATACAAGAGTTTCAGAGGACAAAGACAGGCCTGAAGCAGTCTGATTGTTATCTAATTCTGTATAGCAAAATGCCAACGATTGAACAACAGAGTGTGAAACAAATGGTAAAAGTAGTGAACAGCACACACGGTGTGAAAAAGATAATGGAAAAATGGGAAATACAGGAATGATTTGACAAGATACCAACAAAAAAGTAGGGAGACTATTGCATGATTGTCTCAGTGTTGCCCTCTTAATCAGTCACAGTCTGCAGTGCAGAGCTTTGGTAAATTAGCATGCGTAGGAATGAACAAAAGTATTCCACAATGTAGCAGGCAAAGTAACAATGACATCAATTACAATTGGGTTTTGTAGTGGCATTACTAGCATCTGAGGTATCCTCTGTGAAACCTCAAGTCCTTAATAAAGTTTTCCATATATTTTCAATGAGTGCAGATTACATTTTGCTATTTAAACTTCAGGAATTGATCTTAATAATACCTACCAAGGGAAGCCTGATCACAACTCAGAGTTAGAACTTCTTTTATTTTTTTTCATAGGAAATAAGAAAGACAATCTGGATGTAAACTAGAAAGTGCTGGAGAAAGAAGAGAAAACAAAAAGACAGCAAAACCCCCAAAAGGCTGAATAGTAAAGCAGATGATCTAGAAATACATAATATGGATCTGTGCTGATAATGGACAGCGAAGGTTAAAACAAAATTAAATGTATTAAATGACAAAAGGTGATTCATTTCAGGGGGAAGCTAAAATCAAAACTAAAGAGAAATGAAGGAAAAGTAGCTTTTGCATTAAACCCATGAATTTTCAAGGCAGGCAGCACAGAGAATTTGTGCCAGTGTGGGTGAGGGTGTGGGTGAAGGTGTGAAATGGTACCACATAGGAATGTACAGGCTAAACAGTACTGAATCTTTGCGAGTGAGTTACTGAATATACTACCCCCAAAAGAGATCAACTCCTAACAAAAGTTATGTTGTGATCTGTGTTACCTGATTAACATGAACAACCTCCATGTTTAGTGTTTGTAAAATGTGGTCATGGTGTAACATGAAAACATTATGCATTAAAATGGCTTAAGTTTTTTATTGATGTCTGTTAAAGTTTTAGTAACGACCTCCTGTTTATTTTTACACATCTCTTCTTGCCTTCACTGGCTTGAACTGTTTACCTTCTTGACATGGAAGGTAATTGGCTTCCCTCAAAGGCACAATCTGAGCTGTTTGTTCTGCTTCTGTGCCTCTGATCACATTGTTTACCTCTTTGCTATGAAATCTATGTACTAGTGTGCACTGTGTTAACACCTCAGTGTTAATTATGGACAAAGCTCTTGCACAGTAGGGATGTTTCCTTCCTGACATGGGNAGGAGAGCAGAGCAAAGGGGCAGAATCCCCTCCCTTGCCCTGCTGCCCACACTGCTCTTGCTGCAGCCCAGCACACAGTTGCTGTCTGGGCTGCACTCACACTGCAGCCTCATCTTGAGCTTTTCATCACCCCAGAATCTGTGCTTTGTTTTCAGGCTGTCCATCCCAAAGAAACAGCCACTGGTATTTACAGCAAATTAGTCAGCTACAAGTGATGGGGTACAGCTTAATTCCTCCAATCTTCCCTGTAATAGCTTGAACTACCTGAAATCATACTGATACCTATAGTGGTTTTTTAACCATATGAACTGCAAGTGGCTTAACTGTCTCTCTGGATCCATTTTGGTGATTTATTTTTTTATGAGTGAGTGTGTTCATACCACTGTCAGCTTGCCATGCTTTCTATTTCTGTCAAGGATGTGGCTCTCTACATCATCTGTGCTTCATTCACTAGAGGGCTTCCTTCTGGAACAAATCACCTCCTTCCCAGAAGTAGTCTGGGCAAAGTTAACAGGTCATTTGCTCCAGGACCTACCTCAAACAGTTGCTGGCTGAGATAAATCAAGGCCCAACACCAGCTCAGCAGGGCTTGGACTTTCAAAAATCACAGAATCATAGACTCGTTTGGGTTGGAAGGGACCTCCAAAGGTTATCTATTCCAACCACCCTGCAGTGAGCAGGGACATCATCCACTAGATCAGGTTGCTCTGAGCCTTGTGGAGCCTGACCTTGAATATCTCCAAGATGCAGCCTCAACTACCTCCTTGAGCAACCTGTTCCGATGTTTCCCCACCCTCGTGGTGAAGGGCTTGTTCCCAACATCCAATCTGAATCTACTCTTCTCTAATTTAAAACTATTGCTTCTCATCCTATCACTACAGGTCTTTGCAAACAGTCCCTCTGCAGCCTTCTCGTAGGTCCCCTTCAGGTACCCGAAGGCTGCTATTAGGTCTTCCTGAAACATTCTCTTCTCCAGGCTGAATAATCCCAGCTCCCTCAGCCTGCACTTGTAGGAGAGATGTTCCATCTGCCTGATCATTTTTGTGGTCCTTCCCTGGACCTGCTCCATCAGGTCCATGTCCTTCCTGTGTTGAGGACTCCAGCTCCAGCTGAGGTCTTAACAGAGCAAAGTGACAGAATCACCTCTTTCTATCTGCTGGCCACACTTCTTTTGATGCAGCCTGGAATGAAATTGACTTTCAGGTCTGCAAGTGCACATTGTTGGCTCATGCTCAGTCTCTCATTCACCAGAACCCCAAAGTTCTTTTCTGTAGGGCTGCTCTCAATTTCATCATTCCCCAGCCTGTACTGGTACCTAGGATTTCCCTGACCTAGCTGCTGGACTTTGCCTTATTGAACCTCATGAAGTTTACATCAGCCCACCTCTCAGGCCTGTCAAGGTCCCTCTGGGTCAAAACCTGTCCTTTAGACTTACCAACCAGACCACTCAGCTTGGCATTATCTGCAAATTTGCTGAGGCTGCACTCAATCTTGCTGTCAATATCACTGATGAAGGTATTGAACAGCACTGGCCCCAAGACAGACCCTTGAGGAACACCACTTGTTACCTATCTCCAAGTACACATCAAGCCATTGACTACTACCCTTTGTATGTGGTCATCCAACAAATTCCTTACCCACTGGACAGTCTACCCATCAAATCCACATCTCTCCAGTTTAGAGAGAAGGATGCTGTGGGGGATTGTGTCAAAGGCTTTACAAAAGTCCACACAGATGGCATCTGTTGGGCTTTCCTTGTCTTCTGATGTAGTTAGACCACCATAGAAAGCCACTAGTTCCAATAGGTGGGACGTGCCCTTGACAAAGCCATGCTGGCTGTCTCACATTACCTCCCTGTCCTCCACGTGTTCCACTACTGATTCCAGGAGGATCTGCTCCATAATCTTCCCAGACACAAAGGAGAGGCTGTTCTATGCAATAAATAACATTAATGTATTCCCTTGAAAGCCGCCTTCTGGCAAGCTGTCACATAATTTTCTCTTTATTTCATAATTAATTTTATAATTTCATACATTTGTGACTGAAGAAAACCACAAAAATTAGCTTCAAGGTTGGTTTTTTTTTCCATTGGCACAAAACCAGAAGTGATGTAACCACATCTCGTAGACAGGTATTATTTTTATCAGCATAATAGTTTGAACACAGTTGTCAGGCATGTCTAAGAAATTTTCCTTATTCAATGAGTAGTAATTAGTATTGCAGCAAATACATGTTGCTTTTAAGAAAATGATAGATATTTTAATTATACAGGTATTTTTTACATATATTTTACTTGATCAAAACACTACTTTTTTACCTGTGATTAAACAAATGCTCAGGAAGAGTAACTTCCACTTTTTTTCTTGAACTACAAAATGCAGCTGAAATTTCTCATATATAAAGGCTCCACCACTTTTGTATCTTAATCTCTTACAATTTATTACTTTCCTTTTTACTTTTCTTTTATCTTTTTTTTTAAATTTTATCTTTTATGTTTTCTTTTATCTTTTTTCTTTATTACTTTCTTCTTTCTTAGAAAAACTAAGACATACTTGGTTGCTTTTGTAGTAGTTCTAGGGCATGCTGGTAATAATTACTTTCAGCTAAAAATCTTTTGCCTTTTTTAATTTTACAGCAGACCTACATTGTAACAATGTGATATTTTTATTTTTTTAAAGGGTGGGGACCTCAAGCTGTGATGTCATAAAAAGATATAATTGTATGAACTGGTAAGTTTAAAGCATTGCCATCGCTTACTCTCTGAACAAGAATTTCATGTAAAGACTCTTATTGATGTAGGAGTGTTTCAGTAATATCTGAGCACTGGAAAAGGCAAATTAGACACACAATTGTCTTCTGCTGTTAACCTATTTCATCTTCAATATACTTATGACCTTTATAAAACTTTACTAGTGTGGAGTTAACAGGTTGTTATTACCTGCTTTCCTGAGTCAACCCGAAGCACTGGGGAATGCTCTGCTAAGATTCAAAAATTCCCTTGGAATAAATGTGGTAGGCCTAAGCAGGCCAAAATAGGCTTATACATGGCTTGGCTTGCCAAGAGATGTTTTTCTGCTTTCCCTCCTTCTGTTTTGGGGAGAAGCAACCACGGGAAAGAGAACAGAGAACCTGGAACCACTGAGTCTGAGGACTGTGGCCTGCCCAGACTTGTTTTGCACCCTGCAGTGAACAAGGTGCACAGGGCTGCCTTGTGCAAGGCTGTGCTATGCCCAAATTTGGGCAAAGCAAGCCTATGGCTTCACCTAATATGGCAAGCTTGGCTAACTGCCATTCTGATTGGCTATTCTGTGTCCAAAAGCGCATTATTCTTGGCCTATATGGATAAAAGAGATGAGCAGGTAGCACAGTGTGTGCTCTGCCATTGTATCTGCTCTCTGCCATTGCATCCGTGCTTGCTTATTGCTTATTGTATCCTGAGAAAAGAGCCTGGGAAATCTCCAAAGCCTCTAACGGCTTTGAGACCATCAACAGCAACCCCTCCAAGTCCTTTGGGTACTGTCTGAAGCTGTAGCCAGCCCTGCGAGTCAGGAGATAATATTCTGTGAGTAAATCCTTAAAGCCTCTTGTAACTCACCATTGCCTTCTGCCATCAGCAGAAAGGAGGTCCCTGAGTCCACCTAGTGGCCAAGCGGAGTACTGACCGCAAGCGGTGCACTGCCCGCAAAGCCTTCTCTGCCAGTTCAGTCGAGTTCAATTCATGTTAGATATCATCACTGCTTATTGCTAGAGCCTATTGTAACCTGCATAAAGTTTCCACGAGAGATGCAAAGAACTGATTAGTATTAAAATTAGTGTTCGGGGTGGTGAGAGTTCTGAATATTGAATATTAATAAACAATATTAATCTTTGAAAATATCATCTTGCATTAATTGCCCCTCCACAACAGTAAATTAAAGTGAACTGACACCAAATGGGTGATGAGTTAGGTTTATTAGAGACAATGAATATTCTCAGTAATGGATCACAGCAGAAGGAAAATGGGAAGAAAAATGAGAGGAAAAAGTAGAGAGAGAGGGGGAAAGAGAGTGTTAAGAAGTAAGAGAAAAGCAAGATATCACCACTCCTCTGATGCAGTGATGATTTCTCAGGGACAGCCTAATTTCTTGGTGTTGAATGTAAATTCCACCAGGCTCTTCTGTGATAAATACAACATGCTGACCCTTGAATTTGTGGTGCCTTTGTACCCTTTTCAGGGGTGAGAGTGGAAAGGGAGTTCAGTTTCTCTAAATCACAAAGAGAGGTGTGCGCCAGGCCCTTGACGTGCGATGTCTGTCACCTGGTGCTGTTACATGTGGTTTTAAAAGGGGAATTCCTGTCTCCACAGGAATTCTCTTTTCATTGCTAAGCCAGCAGCTCTCCTCAAGAGTTATTAAAGCCACCATCACCCTGTCTATTCAAGGCCAGGTATGTCACATCTTGTTTGAGACAGCAGAGTCATTATGAGCTATCACAAAGGTAAGCCTTTACTGGCTGTTTTGAAGCTGATCCCTTGCCCATTCCAGACTCCTCTCATCACTTGTTTCCCTAATCTGTCACCTTGTGTGTGGATAGTTTGCATCAATGTCCATTATAATTAGACCAGAGTTCATTAAGCATCTTTGTGGTAGATGACTGTGCTCCTTTGATAAATATGAGGTCAGTGCAGTGCATATATGTAAGCACTGACTGACTGATGGCTTTATAGATGAGGTCACATCCCTTAATAGGAGACCCTGAAGGGCACAAAATGCTTGTTTCAGTGGTTCATTTTATTAGAGATGCTGGCCTCTTAGTTTAACTGTATTCTGTATCTATTTTTGCTTCTGCTTTTGGTGAGTTTGTTTCTCCATAGAAGAAATTGCTAATTTTCACTACCAGTGGAACAATTCAGTCACCATGGAGCCTCACTAGGCAGAAAAATCAGATCCCTTTTCCCCATGCTCACTTCTGTATTTTTGTCTTTCTGTAATTCTTGCTATGTAGAAAGACCATATTTAGTTTCAGAGATTACAATTGATAAGCTTTGCTCAAACGTTGCTTTGAGTTTTCTTTTTCAAAAATCATGCTATGTTTTGCCCCATTTTTTGGTACAAAGGTTGGAGAACATGAGGTGAGTAATAATATTCTCCTTGACTGCAACCCACTGTTAATGTACTACAGCTATGTTGGCTTTGCTTTTGCAAGTGTTGTGGTTTCAAGCAAGTTAGTGAAAATTAAAAAAATAAAAAAGGAATGCAAATATAAATAATTCATCAGGCTGGGAACAAGAAATGTGCTTTGTGTAGAGTAAGTCATTGCTCACAAGTCTCCTAATGGTTTTTACTGTAGTCAAAATCATGCTGATAAAAATGACACAGTAGCTTTAGTGTACTTGGCCTTTCAAATGACTCAAAAATTTTCACCAATGGTTCTTATAGAAATCAAGTAAATTAAATTATCATAAGTTAGATGAGGAGGCTATACATTAACAACCAGACCAAAACAAACAAACAAACAAACAAACCAGGGATATGTTAGCATTTTTCAAAGAACTTATTTCTGAATCTGAAATGCTGTTTGGTGCTATTCTTCCTCTCCTAAGGAGTTGTTTGGATATTTTATGAACACAGTGAGATACAGCCAAAATATGAGAGGAGCTGTCCTAAGGTTCCTTCTAAAATGGTGTCCAAGAGAGTGAGTTCACCTTCTCATCCATCCTGTCCCATGGAGGAATACGAAGCAAGAGTCCCCAGCAGAGCTGTGTTAGTGCCATATATCCTGGGTGGGCTGCAATGCATGGCCCTGGCAGGCACAAAACTGTAGTCATCTTGGCCCTTCCAAGCTGCACTGACCTCCAGGTAAGACATCTTCCCAGCCTTCCAGAAAAGGATATTGCAGCATTTGTGCAGAAGCTACCTTCTGAATTCTCCACACTGTCTACATGTCATCTGCTGCTGATAAGCATTGACAGTTTTTAACCTTTCTGAGCCATTTCACTACCTAAGTTGTGCTGCCATTAATTAACTCTGCTACTTTTCACCTCACTGTTGCCATTTGATTAACCTTTCCATTGCTGCCTTTTGTGTTTTGGCCTGTTTTTAATTCATTGCTGCCATTTCTTTAACTCACTCTGCTGTTTAATTCAACATTTGTCTTTTAATTTACTCACTGTTACCAGTGGATTTAACTGTCTTACCAGCAAGCTGGCTTTGTCTTCCATCTCTTCCCTTAATTCTTAACTCTTTCTGCAGCCAGACATCTCCCTAAGTTCCCTCACAAATGCTGCACCATCTCTTTTACCATACTTGTCATTCTGTTGTTCTTTCTTTCTAGGCAGGATATTTTTCTTGAGGGATTAGTTTTATTATGCTTCTTTTTAAAACTGAGTTGCATGTAACACATCAGGTAGTGATACAATGCTTGTTGTGAGTGATTCACTCTTTCTTTTCCTCTAACAATTGCCTTGGCCATTCACACATTTTCATCCAATACTGCTCGGGGCAGGATGCATTGCATTGAAAGGGAGGAAATGGAACTGTTGGAGCCAGTCCAGAGGAGGCTACAGAGATGCTCAGAGGGCTGCAGAAGCTCTGCTATGAGGATAGGCTGAGAGAGTTGGGGCTCTGCAGCCTGGAGAAGAGAAGGCTTCCAGGAGACCTTAGAGTAGCCTTCCAGGATCTGAAGGGGGCTCCAGAAAGGTTGGGGAAGGACTATTGACAAAGGCTTGTAATAACAGGACAAGGGGCAATGGGTTTGAAATGGCAGAGGGGAGATTGAAAGTGGATGTTAGGAGGAAGTTCTTTACAGTGAGGGTGGTGAGACACTGGCACAGGTTGCCCAGGGAGGTTGTGGCTGCTCCCTTCCTGGAGGTGTTCAAGGCCAGGTTGGAGGAGGCCTTGAGTGACCTGTACTGGTGGGAGGTGTCCCTGCCTATGGCAGGGGGTTGGAACTAGATGATCCTTGAGGTGCCTTCCAACCTTACCATTCTATGATTCTATGATCTCACTTCTTCCTCCTGGCCTATTTGAGCTATTTAATGTATCTATTGTAAGTGATGCTCTGAGGGAGTAGAGTTCTGCTAAGTCACAGCCTGCAGCTGCCAGTGTTGCTGCAGAGGAGTGTGTGGCTGTGCAGTGGTATGGTCTGGGACTGCAGGGAGCACAGCATGGAGCTGCTGTACTGCTGAGTGGGGATGTCATGCTTAGCACAGCTGTGCTGGGATCGAGTTCTCCTAATTGACAGTGGAAGTGGCAGCCCCCAGCCTTCTAGTCCTACCCTTAGCACCCTCCCCACCAAACTCCAGAACAGGTTCTTGCCTCCAAGATTTCAGTATCACTCCTTTCAGGGAAACAAAGTTAATGATCAGGCTGCATTCCTGTGAGCAGGGCAGCTGAGAGATGAGGAAGAGAGGCTGCAAAGAAGGATGGCAGGGGAAGATGATTATAGTCTAAGGAGAGCAGTCAGAGCTTACTGATACTGACAGTCCTTAATGTATTCAAAGTTTGGGTTTTAGTGAACAGGAAACCTACTCTTTTAATTACAAATCTTACAGAAAATGAATTACCCACCTTATGAAAACGTGGTTCTTTATAAATCACTCCAATAGGATAAATATGTACTATTTCAGGAGTGATTTGAGGATTTAGTCAACCAGATCTAAGTGGCTCTAGATGAATCACCTACTAACTGTTTGGCTTCTAAATCACGAGACTTAATCATATATAACAGATGTTTCATGATGCAGAGTGACTAAGAGCTAAGTACTTCTATGAGATCTGAATATTTTAGACCATGACTGCATCCTCAGTAGCTGGGTATAGTGATAACTGCCCTTCTTCCTACTGCTCTCAAATTTTATGCTGATGAGAGTGTAGCTTGGCATTTGTACTGATGCCTTTGCTTCCAATTTTGTAAGACCTCCCTGTAATGATGTTAGAGACTGCAATTTTCCTTCTTTTTAAAATTTTTTTCCAGAAGGATGATTTGAAAATATGGTCAGTCCTTCAGCATTTGTATCTTGTTTGGCTTTGAGATAAAAGTACAGTGGATGACCTATGAAATATTTGCATGGAAAAAAACATTTCCAAGCAGATAAAATTCATTCTTTGACAATCACTTTTATTTTCTGCTGTGATGCATGCAAACTTTGCTTTGTTAGGCAAACAATGTCTTTGTCTTGAAAATAAAAAATTGCACTGGCCTAAATTATTTGTATTTGCTTTCTAGGAGATTGTCAGAAGGCTAAGATCATCACTTATGTATCAATCTTTTCACAGCTCCATTCATATGGTGATACAATCTCAACAGAGATATCTACCTAAAGGTGTGAAAGACAGGGTCCCACTGAGCACTGGTCAAGTTGTATTACCTTGATGAAAACAGTGTCAAACCCCCACTGGTAAAAACTGGTGTAGATACTCTATCTTCCACTGAGTATTTTTATCATAGAGATTTTTACTCTGTATATTTTCCTGTCTGAGTATTTTTAAATTTCCAAGGCTCATTATATTGATTCTAGTACTATTTAGATCATAAATACCAACAAAAAGTGACTATTATGAGAACTACCCTGCAAAGAAGCAATGTAGAATCACAGAGTGGTAAGGTGGGAAAGGACTTCAAGGATCATCTAGTTCCAACCCCCTGCCATAGGCAGGGACACCTCCCACTAGCACAGCTCACTCAAGGCCTCCTCCAACCTGGCCTTGAACACCTCCAGGCAGGGAGCAGCCACAACCTCCCTGGGCAACCTGTGCCAGTGTCTCACCACCCTCACTGCAAACAACTTCCTCCTAACATCCAGTTTCAATCTCCCCTCTGCCATTTCAAACCCATTGCCCCTTGTCCTGTCATTACAAGCCCTTGTCAGTAGTCCCTCCCCAGCCTTCCTGTAGCCCCCTTCAGTTACTGGAAGGCTACTCTGAGGTCTCCTGGAAGCCTTCTCTTCTCCAGGCTGCAGAGCCCCAACTCTCTCAGCCTGTCCTCACAGCAGAGCTGCTGCCCACCTGGTGGAGGGTTGGGGCAGAAAGGCAGAAAAGGCAGAAAGGTAGAAAGGTTCAGGTTTCTAAATCACTCCCCACTAAATAGATCATTCTGAAAATTGAAACTGTCCAACAGGCACTGGCATCATTGTTCTGCCCAACGAATTCAAAGCTTGGTGCCTCCTGTGACCACACAGGCATGCTGAGAAGCAGCAGCAGACACCTGACAGGTGGTGCTAAGCTCCCAGCCCTCAAAGCTTTGCTGCTCCATCGTTTGCTCAATCTACTACAACTCCCAGACCCACAACAGGAGGAGGAGAGCAAGAGTTAAACCAACCTGGCAGGATTTATGCCCTACCAGGACAGGAGATGACCAGTTTGTCCCCTGGGATGGATCTTGATTTCTGTAGTTTTCTCAGGGAACCTGGAATAACCTGGAACCACCACATCTATGCTCCTTTATAAACACGTTATTCAAAATGACTTTTTTTTGTGTGTGTGTGTGAGAGAGAAGTGTAGGTACACTGGTTATGCACTTTTAAAATCATAAATAGAAAATAAAAATTAATACCAAACTCTTTAGTTTTTATTGCTGTTTTTATTCAATGGAAACTGCAGTACTTAATTTTTTTTTCCTTCCCTCACAAATACCACCCAAAGCCTTCAGCTGTGAAAGAGAACATTTTCATCTGTTTACTTCAGCTTTACATTTTGCTTAACTTTTATATACCCTCCCAGGTCATACCATCTCATTGCCATGTTTTGCTGCTAAAATCCAGGATTCTGAAACTCCTGCATTTTGTGACAGTAATGTGACTTATGATGCAAGATTTGTGACTCTACTAAGTTGGTTTTTTTTTTAATTTTTATGAATTACAGTGTAATTTTTTTCCTGACTCGATCATTCTCTAGGTATATGGTGCAGATATGTGGCTCCAGTATGTGCAGGTATACTGGGCCCACAGTGAGCTGACAGACCACTTTGTGGAGGTGTGAGCACTTGCCACAGGTGGGCAAAACAGCCCCGACCTGCAGGCCAGACAGCTATTTATTGAGGGGTTCATGCATGGTTTTTTTCCCTTTCCCACAGCCAGAGGTTTACACTCTCACTCCAAAAGGTGGCTTTCTTTATTGGCCTCCTCCCACCCTTTCTCAGGTGGAGCTGAGGTTCAACAAGGCATCTTATCATTCACCACCTCCTGGTTCCCACGTGCTACTGCCAATCTCCCATCCATTCTCACACAGATGCAAAGGCCAGCAAAAGATATTATTATCTACCCCCCCTGGGTTCCCACAAGATATTAACTAGAAGTGGGGCTCACACAATTTTCACTGTAATATCAAATCCTTTAGCTAGTAGAGAACAATAGTATCCTAATCTCTTTTTATCCTTTAGGGACTTGGTATCTATTACAAAAGTAACAGCTAATATTAATTATTAATATTACTTTTGTGTATGGATATCAAATATTATTTATTAATATTAAAAAATGGGAGATTTACTTGGATTTTTGGTTGACAATAAGTAGTTGCACACAGAGTATTTTTCAACACAAAATTACAAGCACATAAACACAGAATCCAAGCACAACTCCAGGCTGGATGGGGAATGGTTGAGAGGAGCCCTGAGGAAAAGGCCCTGGGGGTCTGGGGTGATGAAAAGCTCCAGATGAGGCTGCAGTGTGAGTGCAGCCCAGACAGCAACTGTGTGCTGGGCTGCAGCAAGAGCAGTGTGGGCAGCAGGGCAAGGGAGGGGATTCTGCCCCTTTGCTCTGCTCTCCTCAGACCCCAGCTGCAGTCCTGTACAAAGTTCTCTTATAGGCAGAGCATGTAGATGGTGGTATAGGAGAAGGAATATGTTTGCACAGAAAGACTGAAGGCTCTGTTTGCTTTCACCTCATTGGAAGAATATTCATCTGTGCAGAAGCCAGGTAAGCAAGGATGAGGAGAAAAAGCACTCATCATTATTGCAGAACTACTTTGTCCATCCCAAAGTGGAATAAATCAGTAGTTGGTCTCAGCCTTTGCAGGTTGGGATTTCCAGACATCTCAACCATGCTATTCTGTCAGGCAGGCTTTGTTGGAAGGAAGGTTGAGGGACAGATGGTGTCAAGGGCTAGGGCTGGGCTGGCCACTAAAGGAGGGACAAGCATTTTATCAACCCCTGTCCCTTCCCAAAGGGAAAAGAAAAAGGAATAAAAGAGAGAGACTTATGAACTGGGAAAGAACTATCTGAATATTAACTTTTTCATCTAACAAATACATAAGATTACCACCTAATAGTATAATATCTCTAGCATTCACATGTGGACTGTTACTTCTTGATGCAGTCAGGAGTGAAAAGAGTAATTGGGTAAGGAGTGTGTTTAGAGCCTGATTTCCTAAGTCTGAGAAACAGCTTAGTAGGTAGTATTCCTTGTTTTCTCCACCTAAATGACCTATTATTTTCTATCATTCATGTGAGAAATCAAATAAGCAATTCTCATTGCTGAATGGATCTGAGATGTTTGGGATAAATGTGCTGTGTGGAATCATAGATGGAGAGGGAAAAAACCCAAACCCAAAACAAACAACGCCCCCGGAACAAACCCTAACAAAACAAACAACCCCAAATGACAACAACAACAACCAGAACCAATAAACACCCACCTCGTGGGCCTGGCAAAAGAGCACCTTGCAATCTTCAGCATCTTGCAGGCTATTCAGCTGCCCTGGTCAAGATAAAAGAGAGCTGGATGGTTCAAGATGGGTGCCTACTATCCCAAGTACTGCCTGTAGGACATAATGAGGAAAAGATTTATCTGGCCCTAGGGTGTTTCTTCACAACTGAAAGGCAGCTGGCTAATTGGGAAAACATCTAACTGCCTTTTGGCTGACCAGTTCAGGAGAGCTGAATTTGGACTCCAATCACTGACAAACGTTCTTTTCATTTTGATAGCCTGGAGGTAATCTCATAGCTAAATAACCATTTCTGATCACAATTTTGATCTTCAAGGAGCTTTACAAAGGGTTGGGGTTTTTTTCAGTGGGTTTTGGTTTGTTGGGGGGGGTCGTTTGGGTTTTTTTGTTTGTTTTTTTTTGTTTGGTTGGTTTGCTTTGGTTTTTTCCTAATAAAGTATATAGATACCTAAATAATGGTTAGTTGAAAGGTTACATGACAAAAAGAAAGAGTGTCTTTGAATTTCAGTTTTCAAGAATGATTTTCCCCACAGACCAGCAACACTGTTCAAGGAAGGGGAGATTAATTATTATGAGCACTTACAATTTTCTTTCTGTGTGTGCAGAATTAAACTAAAAGAATTTGCCCTGGGTGGTGATGTTTCACAGAGGTTAATGCTTGCACTCCAATATTTATATAATGCAATAAATACATATTTGTCTACAAATATAAAAGACAATAGGTTTGTTTCCTCCTCTAGGAATATTGGTTGAGGACCAGAAGTCTTAACTGAGGTGTCCTAACCTTCAGTAACTAGAAACTTACCTAGTAACTAGGGGCTGATTCAAAACTCATTGATTCATTTCAGTTTGCTCATAAGCAGGGGGAAAAGGGCCTCTGGGAGCAATTCAAAACTTCAAAGTATCCAGACATGCTCCACAAACTCTGGGAGAACTGACATCTGGTTATGGATGGACAAGGGAGGGGATTTTGCCCCCTTACTCTGCACTTGTCAGACCTCACCTGGAGTCCTGTGTATAGTTCTGGAGTCCCCAGCACAGGAAGGACATGGAAGTGTTGGAGTGGGTCCAGAGGAGGCCACAAAGATGCTGAGAGGGCTGCAGCAGCTCTGCTCTGAGGACAGGTTGAGAGAGTTGGGGCTCTGCAGCCTGGAGAAGAGAAGGCTTCCAGGAGACCTTAGAGTAGCCTTCCAGTATCTGAAGGGGGCTACAGGAAGGCTGGGGAGGGACTATTGACAAGGTCTTGCAATGCCAGGACAGTGGGTTTAATGACAGGACAATGGGTTTGAACTGGCAGAGAAAAGATTTAGACTGGATGTTAGGAGGAAGTTATTTGCAGTGAGGGTGGTGAGACACTGGCACAGGTTGCCCAGGGAGGTTGTGGCTGCTCCCTGCCTGGAGGTGTTCAAGGCCAGGTTGGAGGAGGCCTTGAGTGACCTGTGCTGGTGGGAGGTGTCCCTGCCTATGGCAGGGGGTTGGAACTGGCTGATCCTTGAGGTCCCTTCCAACCTTACCATTCTATGATTCTATGATTCTATGGAGTTGTTTCCCATCCTTCCACTCTCTTACTTTCTGTAGGAAAGAAGAGGTTTTGGTGAGCAGAATCATAGCACCATTAATAAGGTACACATCTATTCTTCATCTAATCACATCTTTCAATTTTCATCTGCACAGTTTTTTAGTAGCCTATTTTACCAACTTATTTGTAGTGAAATGGATTTCACTCATTGCTTCCTTTTTGCTGAGTTACTCCCTCAATGATGCCCTCACCGTATGCGTTCTATGTGATTGTACAATTAAGGTTTCAGGATCTAAAAGACCAAAAATGCCAGCTCTTGGCCTTCTCTAGCAGAGGCATCACATGTGCAGATATGCACTGCAAACTGCAAGCCTCCCTCCTCCACCCTCAGTCTTCCACAAAGAGAATTATTCTGAATTATTATTTCTGAAAATTAAAATGGGAGCACTGTTGTATTTAGCTTCAGTTTCAGTGTATGACAACCTGTTGAGGCAGAGCTCTACACTTGTTTCTCTGTGGTTTGGGTTAATATAAAGTAAACCTAGAACAGAAAGTAATATATAGAAGTGAGCTGGGAAACAGAGTAATTGGAACAGCTTATTGACTTCACAAAAAAAAAAAAAGGTAAAGTTTACTTCAGGTTTTAGGTGTCTCCTGCACTTAGCTTGGATGTTTTTATTGGGCATTTCAATAACTTGGGATATTTTTATTTTAACTTCCCAATTGCTTATTGCAGAAATGATGCTGTAGAAGCATTAACAATGGAACTTTGAAATGTATCTAATCCAGATGGATTTTACAATAAAGCAGTACACAATAGGAGTTTAATGCCATTTCCCCCTTCTAGTACGTGTGCATTTGTGCCATATTGCATTAGTAAATAACCACACAACAAATGTCTTTGCTCCCCATAAAAGAAAAATAACGACCCAGAATGAATCCAATTAAAAGATCAAGTGAATTAATTTGAATAATCACAACAGCAATGCCAAAATTATGGATTGTTTATCCCATTGTCAAGTTGCTCTTTCATGTTAGAGTCTTAATTTTCACTCCCCGAGATGCAGCAAATAACACAGCGACTTCAAATTGTTTGTCATTTCTTTTCATTAAGTGAACAAAAAAAGAGAAATCTTCTAATGGGTAGTGAGCAGATTACAAAGTTCAGTCAAGTAGATAAATAAAGATAAGTGTTTAAAAATAAAGATATCAGGCTGCTAAGTCATTCAAGGAAAGTTATTAAGAAGAAAAAATATCAAGTATAGAACATTAAGAATAATGATGAGTAATAAGGACAAATGACAAAGTAGTGAAAGCAGTCCTAGTGCATGTTGCAGACTTGGGGGAAATTCTGCAATGGAAAATAAGAAATATTGCTTCTAGAGGATGTCAGCTCCTGTACAGTCCCTTCTGTGTAAGCCCAGACAACTCGCTGGCTGAATGTGCTGCTTTTTTTATGGGGCTTTTAATGGGGTTTTTAATGCTTTTTTTATGCTTTTTTTATGGGTTTGAAGTGGCAGAGGGGAGATTGAAACTGGATGTTAGGAGGAAGTTGTTTGCAGCGAGGGTGGTGAGACACTGGCACAGGTTGCCCAGGGAGGTTGTGGCTGCTTCCTGCCTGGAGGTGTCCCTTGAGTGACCTGTACTAGTGGGAGGTGTCCCTGCCTATGGCAGGGGGTTGGGACTGAATGATCTTTGAGGACCCTTCCAACCTTACCATTCTATGATTCTATGATCCTATGATTTAACAATGCCTGTCTGGTGCCTCCTTCCTGGAACAGAATTCCAGGGCAGTTACATTATTTTTCTTATAAACTTTCAGTTTATGTAGTGGTGTGATGGTTTGGGAGTTCCCTGCCCCCCACACTAGGAAAATCCCCCAGTCTAGACTCAGCCAGCTGGAAGGACTGAAGCTCTATTTACAGCTCAGCACAATGTACAAGCAGAGATATACACAACAGACAGGAATAGTTACAGACATAGACAAGTTAAAGGCAATACAGAAACACAATCCCCCTGCCAGAAATCAGAGTCCCCAGGAGGGGCTCCCAACCACCCTTCCACCTTCTTCCCACCCCTCTGCCTTACCCCAGGGTCTGCCTTATGGTCAAGGTGAGTTTGGAGGATGGGCAAGGGAGGTTAGAAGCAGAGTGGTTAGTTAGGTTAACAGAGAGGCTAGAAGAAAGACACACCAGCTAGAGAACTAGAGACTCTCTGTGTTATCTGTGTTCATGTCCTTGTTCCTATACATTGCAGCAAGCCTATGAGTGCAGCAGACATCACCATTGTTTGATTTTCATAGCTTATGATCTAATTTTTTTCATTTAAATATTCCAATTAGCCTCAAACCATCACAAGTGGGTTTTAAGAAAGCGTGGTGTCCTATGCCAACATGCTGATAACTACCCTGGCTTTATTCTTCAATTCGTATTCTAGGAATAGAAATGAAAAAGAGACTAGAGAAAATGGCTTCATGCTCTAACATGGCTGCATGAACTGAGAACTTTTTTTGGCCAAGTACATTTTTCCACAGATGTCCTGTCCCTGGCATCTCATCACTCATGTTCTCTGCTTTATGTTTGTAGTTTGGGTGAACTGATTGATCTGAAACATCTACCCAGCTTTGTGCCTTCCCACGCTGACCGTTCTCCAGGCCCAGTGTTCTGGAAGCTGCCACATTCCTTGCGCAGCTCTGCCAATGCATCATATAAAAACCACTGCGGGGCTGAAGGAGCTAAGGAAAGCAAACAACTTTAAGAACTGTTTCTGCATCATTCCTTGTCCTGGAGTGGAAAATAATTGATTGAGATACTCATTAGTTTCCTCCAAGCGGATGAAAATTAAGCTTTTGGAGCTGAAGGCATGGACCCTAAAAAAGCCGAAAGCTGAAGTGGGAACAGAGAAACTGTTGGAGTGGAGCTGTCAGTGGGAAGCAGAGTTCTTACCTCAAAGTGCTGGTGATTAACACATGAATCGGTGGGTGAAGCTCTCCAGGATGCAGATGGTCTGAGTACTTTCTGCCTTTAAAAGGGATGAGACTACACACCTGTCACTCAGCTGTAAACTGAAAAGACTCCTGTCTTCTAAGATTCAGTCGAATGTCAGCCCTGCAGCAAGAACTTAGCTGGAAAATGTTGCTGGGAAATTGCTGTCCCTATTTCTACAGCGTCAGCACCCCCTTGCCCCTTCCCTTCCCCCTGCCCCCCCCTTCCCCAAGAACCTAAACACAGAATTCTTCCCTTCTTGCATGTCTATTAGGTAAAACTTGGGCTATTGAAGTAAAATGGTAGCTTTGCCACAGATTTCAGTAGAATTCAGGTAGAATTTCAGTAATTGAGTTTATGTGATGAAATGTATAGATCCAACATTCTTATCATGCTTTGGGCTTTGAGCCCATTCTATGGCAAGCACTTTTTTATTCTTATCACTCTCTTTGTTCTTGAGTGAGATTTTTATCTGCTTTTCTCAAAGACACAGCATGATCAATGGAGACTGGAAGAGCCAATTCAGTATCTCCGTGCTTCTCTAGGTAAGGATATTACAGAAATGCTTCAGTGCCTCCTAGATCACTCAGGAGCTCTTCCAGTTTTTTTTTTCCAGCTCTCAAAAACAAACAAAAAACACAAAACCGAACCCCTCCCTTTTCTGAATGTAAATTCCAGGATTCAGAGTAGAAACTGATTTATTTAGAGATTATTAATGTAAATTATTTTTATTAAGCTATTGATATATACATATTCATATATACATATTCATATATACATATCAATATATACATAATATGTAATATTATGTAATTGTTATATAGAGAAAGATAGCCTGTAAAGTCAGTATGATTGAACATGTAGCATTTAAAAAGGGGGCTTGAGCCCAAAATTAGAAGTGGCATTTATTGAATTGCCTTGCAGGAGAAAGAGAGCAGAACCCTAACTGTCTATGGGGAAAAAAAAAAATAGGAAACACGGAATTGCAGATTAAAAGAAAATAAATTTATTTGTATAAGCAGTGTAAGTAAAGCAGCTTCTTAAACTTAACTGCAGAGACTGTTAAAACAGGATTATGGATAAATAACATAAATAACATTTTTTAATAATTAAAAAAAAAATTAAAATGTAGTGGGTTCATTTCAACAAGGCATGTTTAACATTACATCTTTCCAAAAGACTAGTTGCAGGTTATTGACAAAAAGCTTGGATTGAATTCATTCTTCTGCATGTAATATCAAAGACAATTGTTCACAAGTCTGTTCACTGTAGTCACATTGTATTGAAGCTGTAGTGCACCCATACAGCCCTTCTGCTATCACTGCAGAATATGCATCATTTGCCTTGACTGCTTTTAGTGTGATTTTGATAGTGCCTGCAATGCCACCAAATCACTGCTCTCCATAATAGTGGTCTCAGTTCAAATGGCAAAGATAAAGCCTACTTAATATTTGATGCACCTACTGTGTGCATTAAACTGCATTGTACTTAGCTGGGTTTAGCTGCAATCCGCAGGCATTTAGAATTACAACTTTTCCTACAGAAGCAATCTCATATTTCTTCATTTCACAGGAACACATTGAGAATTAAAAAGGAGTATTAAATAACTATAAAGAATGCAGAGTATTGTGTTTGTTTTTCTTTAGTTAATTTTAAAATGTTTCTTTGCAAAAGAGTAAAACATTCTTGTTGTGATAGGCCTAAGCAGGCCAAAATAGACTTATCCTGGATTGCCCAGAGATGTTTTTCTGCTCTCCCTCTCTCTGTTTTGGGGAAAAGCAACTGCAGAAAAGAGGACAAAGAACCTGGAGCTATTGAACCTGAGGACCCTGGCCCTTTGCAGCCTATGGTAAACAAGGTACACAGGCTCAGCTTATGTATGCCTTGTACAAGGCTGTGTTCTGCCCTAAAAAGGGTAAAGCAAGCCTATGGCTACAGCTAATATGGTAAAGCCTGGCTGACTGCCATTCTGATTGGGTGTTCTGCGTCCAAAGGCCTATTAGTCTCAGGCTGTATTGATAAAAAGGGATGAGCAGGTAGAACAGGGTGCTCTGCCATTGTACCTGTGCTCTCTGCCATTGCATTCCTGCTGCCTTATATCCTGAAATGCCTGGAAACTGCCTGCCAAAGATTTACCAGGAACAGGCTCTAAATGCCTCCACATGATCAGCCTGCACAGTGTGACACTGTGCTGAGACTGCACATGGCATTGCATCCTGCCTGTACCTGAAAGCCTCCTGCCAAGACAGGAAGCCCTGGGGATACACAGATCATCCAGAGGAGATCAGGACCAGGTTACAACTTATCTGCCTCCTTTCCCCAGCAGCCCAGGAAGAACCAGAAGTCTCGGTGGATGACAAGAATTCCCTGACAGCGTTTAGGTACTGTCTGAAGCTGTAGCCAGCCCTGCCAGTCAGGAGGAAATCCTTAAAGCCTCTTGTAACTCACCATTGCCTTCTGCCATCAGCAGAGAGGAGCTCCTTGAGTCCCTCTAGTGGCCAAGCGGAGTACTGACCGCAAGCGGTGCACTGCCCGCAGGAGCCTTCTCTGCCAGTTCCATCAAGTTCAATTAATATTATACATTATCACTGGTTATTGCTAGAGCCTGTTGTAACCTATATAAAGTTTCCACAGTTGATGCAAAGAACTGAGTATTATTAAAATTAGTGATTGGGGCAGTGAGAGTTCTGATTTCCAAAGAGCCTTGGCAGCCCTGGGAAACAGACAAAATGTTACCCTACATGTTTCACTCACAACCTTTTAAAAACCTCATTAGGGTAGCAAGATTCAAAATTACACCAATGCAGATGATTTTTCTGAGTAACTTCCTGTGGTATTTTGCTCTTCTTTTTTTATATATTTTGATATATTGAAAAAAATATAGTACAAGTTGTGGGGTAGCAGTGTAGAATATTGAAACTGTGATGATTGTATACGCCCTGAGCAAATACATTTTCATGCTCTCTTTAAATCATGAGAAGCACATCACAGAAGGTGCAAGATAGATGCTTTATGATAAACAAATGGGAAGGTTTCAGAATTTTTCAAGTAACCAATCAAAAATTTCAATAGAAGCACTTAAAACATTTGCAAAATACATAGTACCTTCAAGCATTTTAGCTGTTGATGAACAGAGAGATCACATATTCAGTTGAGGAGATTTCAGAATATTTAATAGTACTAAAAATGCATATCACTGAAAGTGCGTTAGTTTTACATTGTCTAGAATGGTAGCTGATTTTCCAAGATAGTTTTGTTGATATTTTCATATTAAGTCATATGAAACCACACCCAAAATTGGAATGATGGGGAGACAGAATTTCCATCTGCAGGGTCTCTCCAACAGCATCAACCAATGGAGTTAGTACAAAAGTAGAAATTAATGCTTCGCATCACAGCCAAGTGAAGATGATTAGCTTCTTTCCAAATCATGTAAATAGGTAGGAACATTAAAATAGGTTGATTTTGTTTACATCTAGATTTGTAAAAAAAAAAATAATTAAAACAACAGGAAACAAATGTACCAAAGATTTAAAAAAAAAAATTAAAAAAGGAAATTCTTCACTTGTCCTGTAGGAACAAGAAAGATCTTTAAAAAAATGTGTCTCATCAAGGTAGCAGCTGTTTTGGAAAATCCAGAACCTTGAATTCTTTGCACTGATGAGCTCTAAAACGTTGTTAAGGCAGAAAGCTGACATAGTGTGATGATTTGGGAGTTGCCCAAACCCCCTCCCCCACTATGAAAATCCCCCAGACTAGACTCAGCCAGCTGGAAGTTAAGGACTGAAGCTCTATTTACAGCTCTGCACAATGTACAAGCAGAGATAGACACAATAGACAGGAATAGTTACAGACATAGACAAGTTAAAGGGAATACAGAAACACAATCCCCCTCCCAGAAATGGTAAGGTTGGAAGGGACCTCAAAGTTCATCCAGTTCCAACCCCCTGCCATAGGCAGGGACACCTCCCACTAGTACAGGTCACTCAAGGCCTCCTCCAATCTGACCTTGAACACCTCCAGAGAGGGAGCAGCCACAACCTCCCTGGGCAACCTGTGCCAGTGTCTCACCACCCTCACTGCAAACAACTTCCTCCTAACATCCACTTTCAATCTCCCCTCTGCCAGTTTAAATCCAAGTATTCAGAGTATTGTGGACTGGTGAAGTTTGCTATGAGATTTCCCCATTTGTAATGAAGTAGTCGTAAATACTCCAAATGGGAGTTAGTTTAACCCTAACACTGAAAGTGTTCAAAAGCCATGCAAATGTGACAACCTCAGAAAGTTTATTGGATTGTACATGAAACATTTGTAGCTGCCTGGAAGCTAGCAGGCTTCTATTGTTTTATCCAGAGCCTTTGGAGAACAGAGATGCAAAGAGAAAACCTTCACTTCTGCAGTATGTATGCAAAATTATAAAGTATTTCCTTCATTCTGAATTGATCAGGAGGAAGCATAGAAAATCTGTCACCTGGTTAAAAAAACAAATCAAACAAACAAACAAACAAAAAACACACAAAAAACACACAAAAACCCCACCAAAAAGTAAACAAAAAAACAAACAAAACCCAAAAAAAGACCCACAACAAAATAACAACAAAACAAATGAAAGCAACATAGCAAGAACTTTATGAACTGATGTGACTCCTGTTGTTTTCACCTAGTTGTCCTGAAGATGCACCATTGTTTGGCTAACTATCCTTCAGGGAATTCAAACACACAGGGAAAGAATGGAAGTCTCCAATACTTGTTCCAGTTCCTCACACAGTGGAATTACAATTGCTCTTTTTATTTGTTTTATATAGCACGTTACTGTCTTTGCCATGGTTGAGTGAGTCTCTAATTAAATATAGAACAAGGTCATCAGCCAAGAGCCTACCTTATGAAATCACTAGAACAGTAAAGGAACCAGTACATTATTATCATGCACTGCTACTGTATTAACTCTGGTTTCTGTAGTAAATAGACTGGGAGGATGTTTTACCCCTCTGTAGTATTACAAATATATTCAGTCCAGGTCTTGGTCACTGAAAAGATGAGGAATTAAAAAAAGTGTGTAATGATTTGACTGAGTATGTGTATTGAAGCATGTAAGTGAGAGTGCCTGACTCACACCTGAGGAGAATTAATCAGCTACAAGCAATGCCAAATAGGTTATTTGCAAAGCAGACACTCAAAATGAAGTGAATGCTTTATTAAGAGATTAGGATTCAAATGTTTAGTTTGTTCCCTTATTATTGCTTCTCACGTGGAATATTTTGTTATTGCTTTCATTTAATCCCTTCTCCCTGAAATGCATGTAGTATTAGGTCATGGTCCTTGTTTCTGACTGTATTCCAATGAATATAGAAGGCTGCCAGGAGACCTTATAGAAGCCTTCCAGGATCTGAAGGGGGCTACAGGAAGGCTGGGGAGGGACTATTGACAAGGTCTTGTAATGCCAGGACAAGGGGCAATGGGTTTGAACTGGCAGAGGGAAGATTTAGGCTGGATGTTAGGAGGAAGTTGTTTGCAGTGAGGGTGGTGAGACACTGGCACAGGTTGCCCAGGGAGGTTGTGGCTGCTCCCTCCCTGGAGGGATTCAAGGCCAGGGTGGAGGAGGCCTTGAGTAACCTGTGCTAGTGGGAGGTGTCCCTGCCTATGGCAGGGGGTTGGAACTAAATGATCCTCGAGGTCTCCTTCCAACCCTACCATTCTATGATTCTATATTGGTTCATTTTAGTCCTTGTGTTAGTGACTTTACTTCTATATTGCTAAGGTGGGTTAGAAGACCCAAATTTTTAATGATGTTTCACTGAATCCATGCCAATAATTCTACACAGTTAAAAAACTTTTGAGTTAAGTGAATAGTGACAAAGTATTTACATTCTTTTTTATCATGTTTTTGAGATGAAAACAAAACTTTCTCCAAGAATTTGAATGTGTCAGAAGTGAGCAATGTTGAGGGAATAGAAGAGGTCTGGAGAAGAGCCATAAGTTATAAGGAAGGATGCAACTTGAGGGTTGCAAGAGATAGAAGTGAGTCAAGGGATTTTTATCAAGGAGGGGAAAGAATAGTCTAGCTCAACAACAGCAATGGTCAGGTCTCTAGAGGAAGAAAGGAAGATTAGTACTTGTGAGCTAGTTGAAAGGAGGAAGAAAAGGAAGAGCAGGGGAAGAAGAACAGTTATATATGAAAATTGGGATATTTGTAATCATGCAATTTTTTTACTATTCTTTTAGTAACATGATTCAAAAAATAACCTGACAAAATACACAAGCTTCATTCTTGGACTGGATAGATGCTAAGTACCATTGATATTGCCATATGGCAAGATAAGAAAGTACACACATTCAGCTGAAATTTCTTTCTCAGGAAAAAAGACCATTACTCAATCCCCTAAAACATGTTAAAATGAACTTCATGCCATGCATCAAGTTGGCAGCAACACTTACATTTAACACTGCCTGTGAAATAACATTGGCAGTGCACTGTATTCACCCCTAGAAAGTTCACATCCTCCTATTAAAGTACTTGCTCAGGCAGCAGTGGAAAATCACAGTGACAAAACCCTCAAATTGCAAATTATACAAAGGATTGCTCACAATATCTGTCAAATCCCAGATTCTCAGAAGGATTTGGAATCATGAATTCTTCTGTAACCAAGGGGAATTAGTTATGTAACATCTTTTTTATTTATTTATTTTTAATCTATGCCTTTAGAAATATTTAACTGTCAAAGCAAGACATTTGATGAAAAATTCAAGGAAAGGAACAACTTCATAGAAATAATTTGTTGGTTTTTTTGTTAATAAAAATATTCACTCATGGAGAAAGTGAATGACTTTCTCAGGATGTTCAGTAACAACAGCTTTTTGAAAGGTTGTGATTTATGACCAGGATTCTTTTCTTTGCCTTTGCTACTATTTACTCAACACTTATGGCCTTGTCTACCTGCAGATACTATACCCATTAAATCCTGTTATTACAGTCTTTACTCAGCCTCATCTACTTCTCCAGATGGAGTTGAGAGAACAAGAGAGGAAATCTGAAAGTAGATTTAATAGGAGTAGGTAGTGATTCACAGTGCTTCACAGATACCATTAAGATAACAAACAATGTATTCTCAATGAATAAATTGTGTTTTAGAAAACCCTTCCAGCTTGCTCCTGCTGATAGCTTTTAACACATGGAGAAGTAAAGTATACATTTACTTCAGTCAAGGTTGTACTACGTAGTAATGGGGACATCATTTTCTAAAGGGCTCACTGAATGAATGACAGGCTACTTTTATACTCAGTGAATCTCTGTTCCCTGGTTCTTGAATTGAGACCAGATTATTGTTATTGTGAACTTGTTGTGTTTGGTACTGTTTACTGACTTTTTTTAGTGACCTTCATCCTATGAGTCACTCATTCAAATGAGTTTTTGCAATCCCTGTCAACAAAGGAGCATTCAGAAATGTACATGTTATGTGGAAATTCCATCATCTGTGTTCAAAATTGCAGTCTTTTACCTGTATCCCTTCTATGTTTTGACATCTTACCAGTGAGCAGACTAAGGAATGGACACATCATTGGCATGAACATCCACTGTGACTTCTTTCCTACTGTATTCACCCTCATCCTCTTTCTGCCATGATGCCACTGCCTTGCTCCTGACAATATTCTCTTTGTATTGGCTATGCAGTCTCCTTCAGTCTTCTGGGTGATCTTGCCCCCAGCACAGGAAGGA
>WBNM01031619.1:690729-762236 GCA_013399055.1 Ramphastos sulfuratus | reverse complement strand
CAGTGTGCTCTGCCACTGTATCCGTGCACTGCCACTGTATCCGTGCTTACTTCCTTATTGCATCCTGAACTGCCTGGAAATTGGCTTCCAAGAGTTTACCAGGAACAGACTCTAAATGTCTCCATGCGATCGGCCTGCGTAGCCAGCGTGACATTGTGCCAAGACTGCACGTCACAAGACATCCTGCCTGCACTTGAAAGTCTCCTGCCAAGATGGGAAGTCTTGGAGATACACAGATTGTCCAGAGAAGATTAAGACCGGGTCACAGATTGCCTGCTTCCTTTCCCCAGCAACCTGGGAAGAATCAGAAGTCTCAGTGGATGACAAGACAGTAACAGAATTCCGTGAAAGCATTTGGGTACTGTCTGAAGTTGTAGCTAGCCCTGAGAGTCGGGAGACAATTTTGAGAGTAAATCCTTAAAGCCTCTTGTAATTCACCATTGCCTTCTGCCATAAGCAGAAAGGAGCTCCTTGAGTCCATCTAGTGGACAAGCAGAGTATTGACCACAAGCAGTACACTACCGCAGCAACCTTCTCTTCCCAGTTCAATCAAGTCCAATTTGTTATATATTCTTACTAGTTATTTCTAGATCCTTTTACTACCTGTATAAAAAGTTTCCATGACTGATGTGAGGAACAGATTGTTATTAAAATTAGTGATCAAAGTGGCAAGAGTTCTGAATATTGAATATTAAAAAACAATATGAATCTTTAAAAATCATCTTGCATTAATTAATTACCCCTCCATTACACCCCCTCATTCAGATCATTGATAAAAAGAACTGGTTCCAGTACTGAGCCCTGAGGAGCATCACTACTGATTGGCTGCCACTTGCATTTAATTTCATTTGCTATCACTCTTTAAGCTCAGCCAGTCAGTTTTTTACCCAGCAAAGGATAAAAAAAAAAAAACACAAACCTGCTTTTAAGAGGAAAATGCCTCTTTTGAAAAGAGCTGAAGGCCCTTCTTTGTACTTATACCCTTTTCTTTTCCCCTTTACAGAAGAAATCTAAATCTCTCTCTCTTTTCAGGCATTGCCTGTAGTTACAACTGTACATGCTGGACACTGTACCAAAGCCAACCGATTAGCTTTGATTTTTCATTCGGCTATTTCCTATTAGAAATCTACAATCTTTGTTCTGACAAATACTCTAGACAAATTAGCTGGACATCAGCTACCACCATTTTACAAGCCTCAGTCCCTACCTGACTTGCCAGGAAGGCTGTATCCTAACTAGCAGTTGTATGCTCGTGTTGTTCCAGAGCACATGAAATGGTGTTAGACATCTATATTGAAGATACTGAATCCCATTGTTCACCACAGACCTTCCCAAAACAGAAAATACTGTATCAGTATGATAAGAACTATTCCAAACTTTAGATAATTTGTATATAACTTAATTCCACTGTTAGCTTAAAGGACACATTGCCCAAACAACATATTGAACTTAGAGATTTCAGAGTGATATATCCTATAAATTCACTGCACACTTGGGTTTACATATTAGCCATTGCTATTTTGTAAAGTAGATGGTTATAATAATAATAGTATTTCATGTTGTTTCACAGTTAGGGAAGATAGAATAATCATTTGGTAATCCACAGGGGGCCAGTGAAACCAAGTAAATGTTTTGCTATTCAAATTGTTTTATGGAAAGCAAAACTTTTCAAAATTGCTAGTATGGATTTTTTAAAATCTCTTCAAATACTTTTCCTACAAACTCTGTCATAATACAAAATAATGTTTTCTCCTGACTCCAAATCATGATATTAAGCACTGAACTACCTAATGATTTCTCAGAAATCTTTAGGAAGCTTAGCACATTCTTTCTACACCTGATTTGCTTTTGTGTTTTATAAGGAAGTGATTGCAAAGAAATATTTACAAATACGCATCAGTTAAGGAAATAACTTGGACAAGAATAGCAAATGAACAATTTCTGCTGGCAGGAAACCACTGCAACAAGTTACAATAGTTCCACTGAAATTTGAAGCAAAGTTTGGGTGACAATAGTCAAAGTTAGGTAGAAGAAAGCTGAATGAATTAGAAAAGAACACCACTAAGTGTCTGGGAAGAAATCCGGGAGTTCCTTAATCTCATGTTCTGAAGTAAGCTCAGCAGTTCCTTGAAAATACATGTTTACACTAAACACCAAGTTGCAATTTGTATTGTGTGATTTAGGACCAAAAAAACTCCAGCAAATTCTTCAAGAAGAGAAATATCTTAAATCGCATTTCGAAATATTTCAAAACCATTTTTGTCTTAGACTAGGGAGGCCCTGATGTTTTCTACTACTGGTGTTGGTGCAATTGATTTACTTCCACAGGAGTCATTCTTCTATCAGCACAGAAAACATAAATGTCAAAGCAGCTAATAATATATATGCACCAACAGTGTCATCTGTTATACTTTAGGTGCTTTGTTGGTTTTTGTTTTGTTTTGTTTTGTTTTCAAACCCATCAAATAAAAAAAGGCCTTATTAACCTCCACTAGAATTAAGCATGTATTTTTAAGACAAAAGATTCCCAGATAACTGCTACCCAGGAGTCCTTTTGAGGGGACAGCGAGCCTAAGGAGCAAACTAGCAAATAAAACCTGCCAATGCCTTTCCTGGGTTTGGCAGTGTCATTCAAACTTCCTTGCCTGAGTTTCTTAACATGAGGCTAGAAATAACTGTTATGCTGATTATCTAGGAGGTAAACTTATTCCCATGGCTAATATGATCAGTAAATTTTGCAAACAACTCCTTTTAAACTAATTTATAGTTAAGAATCATGGAATCACAGAAATATCCAGGTTGAAAAACACCCTCAGGATCAACAAGTCCAACCTATAGGCCTACTCTACAAGAGTCACATTAAACCATATCCCTAAGCACCACATCCAAATGACCCTTAAACACGTTCAGGGTTGGTGACTCAACTACCTCCCTAGGCAGCTCATTCCAGTGCCTGACCACTCTCTGCATGAAAAACTTTTTCCTAATGTCCAATCTAAACCTCCCCAGTCTCAGCTTCAGGCCATTCCCCCTTGCTCTGTTTCCAGTTACCTGTGAGAAGAGCACAGCACCAGCCTCTCCACAATGTCCCTTCAGGTAGTTGTAGACAGCAAGGAGGTCTCCCCTCAGCCTCAAACTAACCATTCCCAGCTCCCTCAGTCGCTCTTCATGAGATTTATTCCCTAGGCCCTTCACCAGCTTTGTTGTCCTCCTCTGGACCAGCTCCAGCACCTCCACATCTCTCTTGTATTACAGTGCCCAGAACTCAAGACAATATTCAGTGTTGCCTCACCAAAGCCAAGCACAAGGGGTCAATCACCTCCCTACTCCTGCTGGCCACAGCACTCCCAATACAAACCAGGATGCTATCAGCCTTCTTGGCCACCTGGGCACACTGCTGGCTCATATTCAGCTGCCTATCTGTTACAACTCCCAGAGCTCTTTCTGCCAGGCAGCTCTCCAGCCACACTGCCCCAAGCCTGTAGCATTGCTTGGGGCTGTTGTGACCCAAGTGCAGGACTTGGCATTTGGCCTTGTTAAAACTCATCTCATTAATGTTGGCCCATTGATCTATCCTAAATAAGTCCCTCAATGGAGAAAAAAAACCATACAATCCACAAAAAAACCTCATTTCCCCTATGTTTATTAGCTGTTCCAAAATAACTTTATTGAACTTGTTCAAGTGTATCCAATTCATTTTCCCCAATAGCTAGTTTGACTAGATAAAAACAGAATAAAAACCAAAAACACCACACAAAGAAGTCTCTACACAAGGTTTTTGTCTCTGAAAGGAAAAAAAAAGTAGAAAAGAACATACCCCAAATAGAGTAGTTCTGTGTGAGGAGTTGATAGATGAAGTCAGAAAGCAATAAAGAAATCCATCCTCATCAACTACATCACAAGATATGGCTCTAGCAAGGGCTCATCAACCACGCATTGCATCATTAGGTGTTCCAGGAACAGTCACATGCTGAAAGGTAGGAAACTTGGAAAAGAGAAACAATATGATCTGACCACTTCTGAGAGCGAGATGATTGAAAAGTGCTTGATAGCAGTAAAAGTTCCTGTTTCTTCAGGAGAGGCCCTATCCATCCACTCCTGTTCACAGACTGCACAACTGAAGTACTGTCTTTGGTGGACAGGCTTATTGCAAGCCCTCAGCAGAACTCCAAGGAGGGTCTGCAAGATTATGTCCTACATTTGGTTTTAGGTCTTGTTCATCATCTGAAAACGCAAGACAATGAAAGATGGATTAAAAGATGATATACAGTAGGAATGCAAAACTAATACATTTCACAAGTGATTTAGAGATTAAAATTTCAAGAAAAAAAAGGAAAAGGGAAAAAAATCTGCTTTTTGAATGGGAACCTTTAACAACATTTGCTTTGACACTCAAAAAGTAAAAAGCAAATAAAGCAGAAGTTAGGGAGGATGTTGTGAACCACATAAATAGAACTTTGATATTAAAATTTTTATTAAAGTCCAACAACTTCATATTTCTCCTCCCAAGTGTTTAATAGTAAACATTTTGTAATCACAACTCAATGTATTCTAGGACTGGTGGTGCTTGTAGAAGCCTTAGTTGCTGGTCTCAAATTTTGTAGTAGACATGGATGTGTGTGTTATAAAGCAGATGGTAAAAGAAAACAAACACATGGAAAACACATATAGCACAGGTCAGAATATATATACATGCACTGCAAAACAAAACAAAGCAAATCTAATCCATTATTTTGCAGCAGACATCGTGACTTTCTTCTGCACATCCCCTCTCAGTGCTCAGACCAAGAGGAAGCACACTCAGCACAGGGAGCCCACAGACAGAACATGAAAATCCTACTGCAGGCTAGGGAGAAGGAGCACAAAGAAATCAAAGATCCATTGTAGGAACATTAAATAGCAGAACAACTCATAACATGGAATTTATTCGATGCCACAATACTCTTCTCTTTAATTTTCACTCTGTTATTCCATAGAATATTGCCCAGGAAGTATTTTTGCCACTTTTGTAAAGTTTTGATAGGGATAAGACCCCCACTAATTCCAAGGTAAAAGCCACCTCTGTCTGGGACACTGAATATAGAAAAAGGGTAAGTTTAAAATACATCTTCCACAAGTGAAAATAGATTTTTAAACACTTTTACCAAGCATGTCAAAGTTCACTTACGCTAATCCTATTCCAGCTTAATTTAGGAGTAAAAATCTACTTACTTTAGCATTTAAAGAACTAGCTACTCCTTTAACACTGCTGGTTCTTTCTAGTATGTAGGGTCAGGAAAGCTCTATTGAATCTCACAAGATCATACCACAAAGCTGACATGGTACACCACAGCCAAGTATACAGAAAACACACAAGGTCTACCATACAAAGGTATGTTCAGAAGATCATTTCTGATCTGGAATACCATGCATCCAATGCAACAAATTATGACTGTCTGGGATTGATAACATATTAGGGAGATTTTCTTGCTTTGCTGCTTTTTTTTCCCCCCTCTGCCAGATTTTTCCCATTGTCTCAAACTAAGCCAAACAAAAGCTAGCAGGAATAGTCTGTGTTATAGATTTCTTTATTGCTGACAAAGAAAACCAGTCCAAGTCACTATAAGGTTAATCTCTCTTCACAGCTATCTCTCATCCCTACCAAGGCTGCATTAAACACCTTCCAAATGACGAAACAGACAAAATGAAAAACAAGGGGGGGGGAAAAAAGAAATCTCAGACATGAAAAATATGGCTTCTTCCTTTAAAATGTCAAGAACATGAATTTGAATTTTTTATCTAATGTCTCCGCGCTGTGGCTTACAGAAACATTAAAAATGTATAAACAGAATCTGAAATAGCTTGGAGAACCACAGAACAACACATCTGTTAACCAAATGGAAAGTAACTAAAAAATTAAAGAGGCCGTGGAAATTATTTGTTTTATTCTTTTGCATTGCACACAGTCATTATATGTTCTTCTCTTCTAATTGAGTTCTCTAAGCTGTAAGAGTTTAAATAAACACAAATGCCCAGCCATAATGTCTGTTTATATCAGTCTTTGATCAAGCTTAACAAATTAGCAAGAATCTTTAAGTAGTAATTAGCAGTATTATTACAAAAGCACCACAAAATACTTCTGCACAACACATTTCTCTCAGACAAAAGCTACCAGCAGTAGTAAGGGAAGGCAAGCTAAAACTGCTTTTGAAGACTTCACAGTAAGTAAAAGCATAAAATCACTTAAGTAAGAGAGGATATGACATGCTAAGATTCTCACTAAAATAAACCATTTTAAAATATTAAAGTATTCTTCGTGTGGCATTTCCCAGTTTGTTGTGAGAAAGAGAGAAGAACAGGCACAAGGTCAATGAGAAATGGACCTTGAGTGTAATCACAAAGGGACTATAGGAGGAAGGAAACATCTTCAGCATAAGTAGACTGCCTTTAATTTCCATTATCGATGTGCATAAGCTACTCTCCTGCCTCCCTCAGGAAAAAACAAAACCAAAAAACCCAAACAAACCAACCAACCAACCCACCCCACCCACAACAAACCAAACAAAACATTCCACCCCTACACCACTCCCAACAAAAACCCAAACAATCCCAGCACACATTGCAAATCACATTTTACTTTTTGCATAAGCTCTGTTTTGAGGTTGTCAAGGCACTGGAGAGAATCCACAAGAAAAATTAATGTCATACAGCAAATCAATGAGAAAGGTGTCTTTTTCTTCTATGTCTTGTTCCACTTTATTAGCCAGCAGGAGTAAAATCTTGGAGCATGCAACTGAGCAATTTGTCTGTTGTCTTAGAAACATATCAAACGTACCAAATATGTTGGAGAAAAAGAAATAAATGCAATTTTAAACCTCTCCCTCCTTGACTTCCTTATTATTAATCTGCATCTGAGAAGTTATGTGGTTTTCATGCATCTGTACCTGAGCAGCCCACAAAAGTGAGAAAGCCAGATGTCTATGTCCTTTGGTGACAAAACCAACCAAGCAAAAAGACCAAAACTCTTCTTTTCTAATTTTAAATTGAATCAGTGCCATGAATCGAGGAAAATATATCCAACCTTTTCTATGGTACATTACCATTTCACAACTACCACTTCATAAGACAGCAGATAATTAATTCTGCTACCACCAGAAATGCTCTTTCTAGAGATCTATTTTTACTTCTTCAATTCCATTAAAATATGTCTACAGCCAATCCTTATTCAGAGCTAAAGGCAGATTTTAAATTGCCAGTTATAATGTTAATTCTTCACTAATAAGATGTGTGATTTATATAGCAAGTACATTTTAATGTAACTATAATTTGCCCTCCTGTTGCTAATTGATGACAAAGCACTACAGACTTTTAAAGAAAAAAAACTTTAGAGAAAAATTAAACAATTTTCTAGTTACCTTTATTGTACAAAATTTGCTTAAAATGATGTTATGATGGTGTACAAACCAGTTCTGGATTACCTTTAACTTTCATACCCTGAATATCTCTGTTACATCATAGCATCAACCAATTAATGCAAGCTCTTTCCTTGTAATGTGAATATTAGTGGAGGAAAATGGAAGGGTAATAAAATTTTCAAAACCTTGAGACTTTATTTTCTAGTTTTGAAAAAAAAAAATGACACTGCTAAATGTGTGTATATATAATTTTGTGCTTTTAATATTTTTCCTTCTAGTTAGTTTACAGACATTTCCACTTCCCTTAAAACACTGCTTTTTATGTTAGCTAGCAGAAATTCTTGTAAAAGGTAGCCAATGTTTATTCCTTGACATTTCTGCTGAGAAGAAAAACAAGGATTTGTTCAGCCTGTTCTCTGAATCCACAGTACATGTGTGAAAAATAATCAATACATCTTGGTTAATGCTACAAAATATTCCTGTAAACAATCACTGCAGTTGTAATACTTGGGCCCATAGTCAGGGATTCATTTTAGATTCTCTCCTCTTAAGCACTTGTTGAGACAATTTTAAAAAATTGTGTTGTATGCACATCAGTATGAACTGAATTGGATCTGTTCTAATGACTTTTTCATTCCCAGAGCTGCTAAAAAGGGCAGAATCCTGCTAGGGCTCCTAGGACACAGCCAAGAAAAGTGGACACAGACAGCTGAACAAACTCCATCCTCGTGCTAAAGTAAACCACTGGGGAAACCTTGGACCTTTTTTGGAGAGTAAACTGTGCACATGATCCAACAGTTCTGTGGAATTAGGATCAATACTGTCAAGTGGGATATCAGTGTTAGATAGATAACACGTAGGAGTAGAAGAAGACTTGGAGTTTTTACATACTCAGTGGTCATGAGTACTATAAATTATATGAAATGCATGGGCAAACAGATAGTAAGGCAGTTCAATACTGATAAGCTTCAACCAATATATCTCACAGCAAAAGGAGTTCTCACAGAAGTCTGTCCATAAAGGGACGAAAAAGAAAAGGCAGGAATGCACCTCTAACATCCCTATGCCTGTCATGGTGGATGCTGGGGATGTACAGAGGAGTGCTGCTACTACTTGAACAGAACCACAGGCTACATGGACCACTGGTCTAATAGAACAACATATTAATGTTCTTCAAAGAAATGCAAGCGTTGAGGCTGTTGTGTGTAGAGGAGAAAGTGCTCAACACAGGCAAGGAAGGGAAATGGCTCAGTGTAGAGCTGCAATAATAAAGCTGGGAGTGAACAAAGACGGTCAACACTACCATCAATTTTGCAATTCAATCAAGGTTTTCATTTACAAGTCTCTACGGATTATACAAATGTTCATTAATGAGGTAGCCAATCTCTTTCCAGATTGTTTTCAGATGAGTTAACTAAATAAAATAAAAACTAGTTTCCGAGCTTGCTGCTTTATGATTATACTGTTATCTGGTGAGATTTTATGGTATATCCACATATAAAGCAATATCCAGAGAGCTCTGTGTTTAAAAAGTGTTTGATGAGATAGGATAATACACCCACAGAAAGGAAAAAAGTGCAAGTGATAGATTCCTTGGCTCCATCTCCTTTCACTCTCCTGCAGTGCACTTGGTAACAGAAAGGAATTCATTCCTCAGATATCTGATACCAGAAGCTAAGAATGCTGAACATTCCTCACAAAGAGCAAACAATGATTATGGCGATGTACCCAGATTCCTGTCCCTGAGAGAACATACGTGGAAAGAAATTACTTAGAAATTGGAAATCCTTCTGATCACAATGAAAAATTGCAGTGAAGCTAGACAGAACTAGAATAAGAGCAGCCACATTATCATCTCTATAATGGGCAATGGCTGCCACAGGCTACAAACAGCATTTGGCTTTTTCAGCAAAAACTGGGAGGATCTATATAAAATTCTAGAAGCATTCACAACGTCCATCATGTGACAACAAAGTGCAATAATGTATTTGGAGAAAAAGCAGGTTGGTAGGTTGCCAATTTGCGTGAAATGATCAAGTTATGCTCTTAAGAAATCCTAAAATGATGAAGTAATGTGCAACAGATTAATAAGGGAAGATAAAAAATATAAGGAACAAATAAGAATACTCAGGAACTGTTACAATCTACAGATAGATGCAAAGCTACTGAGCAAGGACATCCAAAGATGATGTGTTGTACAGGCTTAGATTCCATTCATCCAATGCCTCAGAAGGTAATAATGCAGGCAAAAAGAAAATGCATAAGTACAAAACAAAGATGAGCTTAATATAAAGACATGGGGGAATCAAGAAGAAAAATGTTCAAGATAGTAAAGCAATAAGCTGTATAACGTGTTACAAGAAAACAGGAAAATAAGGCACCATATTGAAGTAGGGAACAAGAGGGACCACAGATAGCACTAGGTATAAAGAAACAGGCACATGTACACAAAGTCCAAACAATTAAATGCAATGGGAACTTTTGTCCATCAACTACAGCATCCATCAGAACTGTGCAAGAAACTAACACAAAGCTACTGTCAGACAAAACAAATCATTACGAAAGCAGAAGAAATACATAGGTAATTATATACAAAACCACCAAAATAAATACACATTCTGAAGTTTAAAAAAAGTACAGACAACACAATCACTGCCTTCAGTTAAAACAAGCGGATGGGTGCTGCTAGCAATGCTGAAACAAGGCAACTTTTCTTCTGAGAGGTGCAGCAGCAGATGCAAAATAAAGATGCAGCCTGAACATCTCTTTCAACTTGATACAGCCATCAGAGGTAGATAAAGCTTATTACCAATCATCCCACCTTGAAGCACTACATGAAAGAAAAGGCAATCATACAATGTGATGACAGTGAGATGGGGCTTGAAGGATCATTCCTATAAAGGGGACAGTCAGTACCTTGTGTGTGAAGGTCACTATTACGACAGGAAAAATATACACCTGATTGAAAAGAAATGTCTTGTGGTACTGTTTGCATGTGGAGAGTTTGGTTCAAGGACAGGAAACCATTCTAGTGGAAAGAGATCATAAATCACCAGAGAGATGATTTTTCTTCCTTTTTTTTTTTTTAAATGTAATGACAGGAAAGACTGAGATACAGACAACTGACTTCCCATCCAGTTCAACCTTGCAGCATCAAGTTGTGTCAGATCAACGGTAGTATTAATTCTTCAGTTTGACAGACAGTTAAAACAGTTTTACGCCCATTTCAAGGGAGATGCTAGAATGAATAGAAGAAACAATGAAGAGCAAAAGTTCACTCACTTATTCTTACATTCAGCATCTTTACTGGGTATTCCTCCTTCCCAATCACACAAGTTAACAAAACCAGAAAGCCCTTCATATGTAAGTCATAGCTGCAGAGTAAGGGCACAAGGCAACTGAATCTCAACGAGCCATTTTCACTGCTAAAACAAATTCTCCAGATATTAATTCACAGCTCTTTTTTAATGTGAACAATGAATGTTATATAGACCTCAGGCAGAAGAAAAATACATGGGTCCAGTGAACAGGAATGACTTGTACAATGGTGCCCAGTCTAAGCAGAAAGAAAAAGACATTAGCACCATTTAGGAAGAGCTCTACGGATTACAGGCTAGACAGACAGACACTGTAAAATTGCTCCATACCAGGAATGCAGCAAAGTCCACATTTTGAAGAAAAATATTCATTGTTTATAAGCATTATGTTGAATGCCAGCCTGTAAAAGGTGAAGGCCTGACTTCAAGTACCTTTGAAGACGGTCATTCAAGGTGAATAGCACATTTGCAAAGCTACGTCTGTTCAACAGACACTAACTTATTCATAAACAAATTGCAGAGGACTGGGATATATTTCACAAAAAATAGTAGTAAATTTATTCATAACAAACCAAGTCATAACTGGGAGTGCTGAAAAGGACAAAATATGCTCTTGTATTTGATCAGAAGATCACAAAAGGCTATGGCAACATTTTCTAAAATTCCATTCTGTCAAGAATTTCCTTTAGATACAAAGATGAGATTCAGACTTGCTTTAAAAAAAGTTTTTAAAATTAAAAGTTTGGGTCCCTCACAGTTCCCAACGCAGATTAAACTGAAAGATGAATGCATTCAAAATCAGATAGCTTTCTAGCCACAAAAGCACTAATTTGTTTTGCCTTTCCTTGACTTGCATTTATTATAGAAACATGTATAGCGCAGAGCTCTTCCGTTTGCATCTCTGAATAACTATTAGAGGACACTACTATGGAAGATTTATGAGAAAGTGGACTTCACTGCCTTGGATAAAAACATTATTAATCATGTAATGATCTGCTCTGTGCATTTGTAAATGTTGTGGGGAAATCAAGAAGTCTGGCTATGTCCCAAGAATATGCTTACAGCACTAGAACTATCTGGTTTAAAATCTCATTTTCTAAGTCCTAGGTTAAATAAATAATGCAATCCACAAATGGAAAATTATAAAGCCTTTTTCCAAAGCTCTTTTATAATATTAAAATGTCATTTGTTATGCAAGATACTTTGAGCCTGTGGAGGGCCAAATAAACAAAAAAATCCCCTTGCCATACTTCCCAAACACATCCAGATAAAACAGTTTAGGCAGAAGCAGGAGCAGCTTCCAGCAAGTCCTCCAGCTTCTGCATGTGGCGCAACTGCAGGAGAGAACTAGGTCTGAGAGTGTTAACACTGCAGAAGCTACAGCTGTCATGTTTCTCATCCCTTTGTTATTATTGCAGTGTTATTGGAACCTCTGCCTTTTAAAGCAGCTTGGTTCTTATCCATTCAAAATTGCTTCTGCAGTGCTTAAAGAAAGAAAAGTCCAACTTCAGAAGCAAGATGGAGTGAATAAGACATGGTTTTCTTCTTGGAAAGGTTAAATAGTGTTCTCAGACACTTTGGTTGCTAATTTAATCCCTCTCTTGGCAGATATTTTTTGTTAAGTTGCTGGAACAGTTGTTCTGCCTCACAGTCAGGTGGAAAACAATAATTCTTTGAAGACATCTCAGTCTGGAGAAAATACAGGCAAAACATTAACTTTGTCTTTGGAATCGTGATAAGGCTTGGACATAAGAGGCTACTTGAGAC
Source organism: Ramphastos sulfuratus (assembly GCA_013399055.1). Lineage (NCBI taxonomy): Eukaryota > Metazoa > Chordata > Aves > Piciformes > Ramphastidae > Ramphastos > Ramphastos sulfuratus. Next base: position 749,758 of record WBNM01031619.1, on the reverse strand, counting down.
TAATTCTAATTTCAGCAACCTGAACACTGAAAGTCAGGTTTGTAAAACACTACTTTTTTTTTTTTTTTTTTTTTGCATAGCAGGTTAGCCAGGGCAAAGCAGATAATTTCTGACCTCTGCTTCTATCTGACCCGTATGTCATTCCATTTCACCCAAATAACCTATATCAAGAAGAAGGACAAATTATATATGTTAATTTAGAACTGAAATTCTGTAGTGTAACTACAGAAAACAAAAAGCCAAAGCACCAATGCTATACAAAGCCTTTGCAATGGCCAGGAACTAATGAGCAGAAGGAAGTCTTGACAGTTCCAAAAGCCAAACCACAGCTCTGCAACACAAAGTTGAAACGGTCCCAGAGTTCCTGCCTGACTAAGCCAGAGTAAAAACCTGAATGATCATAGGCTTGCAAGCAAATCACTGTTGAGACACACAAAGGAATTCTCCCACCAGCTTCCTGGAAATTACACTGACCTGACCTACTTATTATCCAGATGCCAGCCTCAACCTGGTTCTGATGCTCACAGGAAACTCTGCTTTCACCCAAGTCAAAATACATAAGGGGAATGGGCAGAGTGGAGAAGATGAATTCATTCCTGGCAGGCAATTAGCAGAAACCCCGATGCATGAAATACAGTATCATCATCTTATCAATGCAGAGTTCTATGTAATGAAAGCTACCCCCAATTTCTTCCAGATTTCACTGACAGAAAGAAACGAGCCAAGGAACCTTTCTTTGCACACCTTCAATACAAACGGATTAAAGAGTGCCTCCTAAAACTGAAGCACAGCAGGTATTTCATTAGAAGCAGCAAATTCCTCCTGAAATCCTCATGGTGATGCAATTCCATTGTCTCCCTAGGGCACCGTTCCAACGCTCCATCCCTTGAGTGCAGTGAAACTAACAAGAGTCACTAATGACATGTTTGCTACGAAGGCAGGTCTGTTCTTGATAATATTACTAGACTTATTAGCAGCATTTGTTACTGTTCAGTAGGTCCTGCTGCATTGCTGAGTAGGGGTGATCAGTTATATACGGATAGTTATGTGCAGAATTAGCTGCAAACTTGCTTTTAGCTGGTGAAAGCAAATTCATTCTCTCACTTTGCTGGGTTTATGCACATAACTTGCTTCTCCCCACACTGATTTTAAGGCCTCAGGGCAGGACATATTTCTTTTATGACTTTTACTTGTTCTACATGAATTCATATGCATACTTGTAAAGTGCATCTGAGATGAATACATAAACACATTATCCAGTACAATATGCGAGTGCAGGCAAACTATGAGCAACTCAGTTGAAGAGTGGCAGCTCTGACAAGTATCAGACAACTTTCCCAAAGTCATGTCTCATTTAGTTTTCCATCTCTGCTTTCCTACTTTTATTCTGACACTAAATTGCCTCACTTCAGCTCCCATTCAAATCCTCTAGCTCTTTCTCCTCCTCTCAGCCTCAACCAAAAGGCCACCATAGTGGGCTCACATCCTTATCTTGCCTTTCACATTTCGGCTGCATCAGTTATCACTTGATCTCTGCAACGATGAACAATGCCAAAAGCACCAGTGTAAAGCAAATAAAATGACAAAATGGGACCAAAATAAAGGCATGATATAACAGCCCCTGATTTTATGTGAAACAGCTAAACTTGGCACTGTGATGTAAAACAGTAGTGACAACTGCACTTACAGAATGTGTGGTCTAATCTCTATTGGAATCCCTACTGCTTAATCTGTCAGTCATCACACAGATTTAGTATTTATGGACAGGTATTAATTCTCAACTGTTTCAAGTACTAAAATGATCAGGATTAGACAATACAGCTAAGAAAACATGGGGTTTTATCAACTTACTTGGCAGAAATGTCCTATGCTATTAAACAAGCAATCCTGTTAATCTTACACAACGTGTTTTGCCAGTTTAACCATAGAAATCTCTCTGAAACAGACTCAAACGTGAAGCCTAAGTTCTCATTAAGAACAAAACCAAACCAAACTTCACACAGTGGCAGATCTCCTTGCCCCTAAGTGGCAGAGTACTTTGGCATGGAAATTTCTGGGAAGGTTTTTCACCCCCGGACCACACCATCTTCTGTATTTCAGAACAGCCTTTGATTACTCTGGATGTAGATCATGAGTTGGAAGAAGAGAGTGTGCTCCATAGCCACATCATGCAAGTGTCCATTCACCCCAAGCATTTGCAAAACAAAGTGCTCTTTTTTTTTTTCTACTGTTCTTTTAGGAAGTGGAAAAGGAAGTAAAATAGATGGTCATTCAAAGGGGAAAGCAGGAAAAGATTATTCCCTTTAGGAATAGAGCAGTTAACCTGAAACAAAAGTAAATAATTACCTCTGATCCCCAGTTCCTGCAAGGTCTGAATTGCATACAGTTCAAAGGGTTTCTTTGATTTACTGTTACTAGTGTCACACAAATACTGGACCAGAGCTACAGCACTAATGATACATCAACTATCTTGAGAATGTGATGCACTGAGAGCAGCTTACTGGAGTCCTCTTGCAAGAACCAACAATGAAGAGAATAGCACTTAGGTAGAAATACTGGTAGCTCAACCCTGCATGACTGATAGTGAGGGAAATAAACTTCCAGATCAATATATTTTTATCTCCTAATTTCCAGGATGCCTTTCTTTAGTATTGTCCAGGACTATTCATAGCATATTTGGAATGTGCTATATGGCCTACATTGTACTGGCAGTTTAGTCCAAGGGTTTTGAAGCTTCCATAAAGTAACTCATAGAAGTAACTTTATTTTATGGCTGCAGCCCTCATTAGACAATTTATCACTGATTATCTTTAGTCATCACTTTCCCCTTTCATTTGCATTTTCAAGGCAGAGGCCACAAGGAATTACATCCCCAAGTATGGCAGTTCCTTCGCTGACTTATGCGGTCTCATATATTCATTCTGCTAAAGTCAAATGTCTTCTCTACCTTCTCATTTCAAAGGTACAAAACAGACAATAAGCATTTCTCAGCCAGTTCTTGGCAGAGCTCTTTTAAACAGTGCAAAGTCACTCTGCTTGCCAACTCATCTACCCAATACTTTTTTTGAATTGAAATGACCTTTGCTGCAGTAAATCTTTAGATGTAAATGTAGTCAGACTGGCTGTATTTGCCAAACTAAGAGCTATTCATTTCTGAATACTTCTGTTCAAATGAGCAGAGAATGCAAGACTAGGTGTTTATTTTATTTTTATTGATGATAATGTGTTTGTCTGACAGAAGGCTAAAAGCTTATGTAAAAAGCCTCCTTGAAGTGAAGGTCAGCACACAGACTCAGAACTCAAGGTTTAATTTGCCATGTGAAGGTTAGTAAAGGAAACCATCAGAGGCTACTTTTGTGTGATGTTACTAATGCAGATAGGCTAGCACACCAGATGCAGCAACAGATTTTTATACAGTGAAACATTCAGAATATCAACACAGGATCAATTTCACCGTCCAGCATCCAAACAATTAGGAAGGGCAATCCTGAGTAAGACTGTTTGCTAATTGTGAGCTATCATACAACCTCAGCACAGGATCTAGGCAAACAGACTTCTATTATCACTAGATAAACAAAGAGAATGCGACATAATCTTGGTACCTACTGGGGAAATATTTTCTTTGTGCTAGCCTTCTATTTAAAAACAAATGCATTAAAAAAAAAATATAAAATGCAAACATATTGACTGTATGAGAATTGTAAGTATGAGCTCAGTAAACACTTGTATTGAAAAGTTTCCTTCAAACACTTTCAATCAAATTTAGAAGTTACATATTTAATTCTGCTCTGAAAATATCTCCAAGTCATTGTGAAAATGTGGACTGCATATGGTTGATAGACTCAGCCTAGTACATAACCTGCAGACTTCTGTCTGGAACAGCAAAGATAAATAACAATGATGTGCTGCAAGTTGTCCCAAGACTTAGTTACAAATTAAATAATACATCACCTTCTTCAAGGAGAAAGCATGTTGGTAGAACTCCGTGAAATGTTTGATCTAGGCACAGACTATCTGCAGACAGACATCTCTATAGTGTTATTGTTATTGACAAAACTTCCACAACAGGGACACAACCTAATAAGCCAGAAGGATCAATTATTTCTGTACTACATTCTTTACCATCTCAGTTCTGCAAGCCCTGATAATTTCTTTAGGAGCAATTCGAAGCAATGGCAAAGAGTCCTTGGAAAAGCGTGCTTAACTACACCAGACTTCTGGAGAGTTCTGTCTGCTAGGAACTGGTATTGATCAGCATACTCTGTTGTCTGTGTAGCATATGCGATAGAAGAAGAAAGAAGTGCTGGTACTGAAGTTTCTTCTCTCAGCAATTCTGTGAAAGCACTTTTCTTTGACAAGGCACCTTTTCAGCACCTCAGGANATGCTTCTCGATGCAGCCCAGGACTCGGCTGCTGTCTGGGCTGCATGCGCACACTGCAGGCTCATGTTGAGCTTTTCATCACCCCAGACCCCAAGGTCCTTTTCCTCAGGGCTGGTCTCCAGCCATTCACCACCCAGCCTGTATTTGTGGGTGGTGAATGGCTGGAGAGCAGCCCTGAGGAAAAGGATCTGGGGGTCTGGATCATCCCCTTCTCCCATACGCTGTCCCTGCTGCTTACATTCTCAGAAACTGGCACCAGCAGAACATAGACCCAGTGCAGCCTATAAGTGCTAGAAATAACCAGTCCCAAATTCCACTGCTTCAGACAGCACCTGCATCTATATGCAGATGCATCACCTCATTCAGAGCTCCCCCAAAAGCAAAGTGCTGATATAATTCCAGCACTATGTTGCCAAATACCTGTCTTCACAAAGGCATCTGATCCTACATACATAAAATGCTGACATTTTGCCTCAGCATGCCCTGGTTACTCCAAACACTTCATTAGAAATATGAAGATATATGAAAAAAACAACTTCATTTACAAATCCTTTCTTCCACAGTGGCTAACTCAGGTCAGAATTGTCTTAAACACCATCTTTTATCAGTGCACTAACTTTATACCTTTTTTTTTTTTTTAACTCAAAAAAATATGGAGCCCCTCTAGACAGCATGTCTTTGTCTCTCACAGAACAGAATGCAGTACACAACATTTTCTGGTCTACTTGCAGAAATTAATATGAAATTGCTCAATGTACCAATGAAAGTAGAGCTGCTTGGAGCAGACCACCTCCCACTCTTCAGTGCTGGTCGCTGGAACTTCCACACAGTACATGGAGCAGAACAGCGTATTTAGAAAGAGTAGAACCAACTTGTTTCCAGCAATATGCCAGTGTCATTCCAGGGTGTATTAGAAGGGCTGTGGCTAGTAGGTCAAGAGAGGTTCTCCTGCCCCTCTACTCTGCCCTGCTGAGGCCAAACCTGGAGTACTGTGTCCAGTTCTGGGGCGTCCAGTTCAAGAGAGACATAGAACTGCTTGAGAGAGTCCAGCGCAAAGCTACAAAAATGATTAAGGGAATGGAACATCTCTCTTACAAGGAGAGACTGAGGGAGCTGGGGCTCTTTAGCCTGGAGAAGAGGAGGCTGAGAGGTGACCTCATCCAGGTTAACAAATATGTAAAGGTGAGTACCAGAAGAATGGAGCCAGGCTCTGCTCAGTGATGCCCAATGACAGGACAAGGGCCAATGGGTGGAAGCTGAGCCATAGGAAGTTTCATTTAAGCATGAGAAGGAATCTTTTCCACTGTTGAGGTTGATAGAACACTGGACCAGGCTGCCCAGGGAGGTTGTGAAGTCTCCCTCTCTGGAGATATTCAAAACCCACCTGGACACATTTCTGTGTGATCTGGTATAGGAGATCCTGCTCTGGCAGGGGGGTTGGACTAGATGGGCTTTCGAGGTCCCTTTCAGCCCCTGACATTGTGATTCTGTGAATATGCACAATGGATTCCTGCAGATGTGCTGCTGGATGGTTTGAAATTGCAGCAATACTGTTTCTGACTTTTGTAAAGCCTGGAGGTAGAATCCTATATCAACAGATACTCCTTAAAAACTTACTTGATCCTTTGTTTAATTAGAGGCATGAAGTTTGCACTTGTTTAATCAGTAAGCCAAAGCAGCTACCCAATGATGAAAGTGGTATTTGACAGGCCTCAGAATCACAAGACCAGGAGTTACCAGCAGTCTAGTAAATACACTGAACTTCTTGTTATTTACTACCAAAAAAACCCAAAAACAAAACAAAAGAAAAAAAAAACACCAAAACTTTCAATAAATAAATTTATCATGTTCCTGGCAAAAATCAGTGTAACTCTTCATCATTGCTATTTAAACAGACCAAAAAAAATCATAGAATCATAGAATAGTAGGGTTGGAAGGGACCTCAGGGATCATCTAGTTCTAACCCCCTGCCATAGGCAGGGACACCTCCCACTAGCACAGGTCACTCAAGGCCTCATCCAACCTGGCCTTGAACACCTCCAGGGAGGGAGCAGCCACAACCTCCCTGGGCAACCTGTTCCAGTGCCTCACTATCTTTATTCTTACAGTGAACATAGAGAAAGAGTAATTACAAAACTACTGGATGGAAAACAATCACAGTATTTTAGTTAAAGAAGCTGAGACTAAAGAGTATAATGTACTCATCTGTTGTTTGTCATAATGAAGGCAGTAATTTGCTCCAATGCCATTTAAGTATCTTAAATCATTTGGAATGTGTGGTAAACTTCATAACAGCACTGCAAACATTTAAAAAGCTATCATTTTGTTGGGAATCTGAATTCAGGATTAAGGTGGCAACAACAGGGTATGACTTAAGTGAGACACCTCACTTTCAAAATGTGCAGGATGGGTACAAAATACTGTTTCCTTAGAAACTAGTCTGCATGTATAGTTGCAGTGTTTAATATTAATTCAATGGCATAATTACTATGAAACAAGTATAAGTATTCTTCTTGTTCAGTTTCAAGTTTAAAATACAAAAAAATACAGTTCCCTAAGAAACATAAAAGGACAATCAACAGGAAGGATCAAACAGCAAGAGTGCACAATCTGAGCAAAAAGAGAACAGTCACCTGTGTCTAGGCTGTAAAAGTAGTAACATGAATAAATTTCATGTGTGTCCTCTTTTGTGATGAAGCAACAAGCACAGTTCAGTCTTTTATTTGCTTGTTCTCCCTACATTCATTATTGGTAGGATATGTTTCACTTGGCATAGGCCTTGGAAACAGACTTGAATTTCAGGAGAGCAAATTCATTTAAAGAAATTTTAGTTAATAGGCATTTCTTTTATGAGAGTCAGAAACAAGATATTTAAGAAAGGAGAAAACTTTCATGGGGATTTTTTTTGTTTTGTTTTGGCAAAAATACTTGCAAATTTTTCTTTTTTTTTTGTTTTGTTTAGCTTACTTAATATTTGACAGGCACTTTGGAAGTCAAAGGCCTCTGCTCTGGAGTGATCAGCTAAGCAGGACTGCTCATGTGATAATTTCAAAGTGCATTTTAGACAGACTATGAGACCTTCCATAAGATAACAGCTGCAGAAGGTGTATGTTTTAACTGGATATATATTTTAGCCCCCAGAAACATCTGATCCTGACCTGGAACAAACTTATCAATGCCTTTGATTTTGTGTCAAGTGGTCTCTAATCAGCAGAAGTACTGCAGACATCCATGTACATGGTTAGATCTTTGAATATACACTCAAACGATCTCACAAACACAAGCAGAAATCACCTGAAACTAAAAGCTATAGCTAAAGGCAAAAAAAAAAAAAATCTCCCACAGCCCACACTGAAATCAACCATTAAAAACAAATAAAAAAACCAAACCCAAACGATGACAAAACCCACACAACTAACCAACCAACAGTAACAAAACAAAACATAGAAAGAATTCACAAAAAAACCCAACCAAAACAAATACTGAAAACTGCAGACCTATCACCTCTGCTGTTCAATTATAAGAACCAAAAGAAGAGATTAGGAGAAAGAATACTTAAATTGCTCTGTTTAAGCACTTGAAAGTATTACATATTAGGGGAAAAAAAAAAAAAAGAAAAAAGAGGCTTTTTAGGTTTTAAACCAGAGACAATCAAAGTCAGCCCTGGATTGAAAGTCTATCTAAATCAGTTCTTGATACAATAAAATTCTCAGATGCAGAATGCAAAAATCCAATAGAAAAGCTGATCTACAAAAACAGATCTGTTACATGAAACATTCCCTGATCACAAGACACCTAAATAGCTGTCAACTTGACTAACAACTCTATTCTAATAAACGCCTAAAGGGTGAGAGTTGTGAGGGTGGGGCCAGTCTTTTTTCACTAGTGCCCTGTAACAGAGCAAGGGGGCAACAGGCACAACCTGGTACTTAGGAAGCTCTATCTGAACATAAGGAAAACCTTCACTTTGAAGGTGGCAGAGCAATGAAACAGACTGCCCAGAGGGGCTGTGGAGTCTCTTTCTCTAGAGACTATGGAAACCCACCTGGATGCTTGTTAGCCTCAAACCAGCACAATGCGTTCCTGTGCAAGCTGGTCTAGGTGAATCTACTTTAGCAGTGAGGCTGGATCAAAAGATCCCCATGGGTCCCTTCCAACTTTTCCCATGCTGTGATTCTGTGATTAAAAAACACATGCTCCTGACAGTGGTAGTTTTGTTCTATCAAGGTAAATCAAATTTGCAGGTCTACCTGAAATTTATTCACATTTTAAAAAGGAATGTAAAAATTTCAGTGTGGGGTGGAGTATTTTGTTTTCTCTAATCACCAAAGTATATTTTATGGTGCCAAATGTCAGGAGAATGTGAGACTCAAAACTCCCTTCTCATGCAAGAGATTCTATGAAATAACATAAAACAGTATACTTCATGATTTGGAAAGCATTCTCCATCTTTCATCGCAAGTTAAAAAAAAAATAAATAGAAATACTACAACACTTTTTAAAAGTGTGCTGACAGAAAAATAAATTACTAATTTAAAATTAGTTCTCTATAATCACATGATTAATGACTGAACATTTAGATGTAGTTTTAATTTTTTCTAGCTTCTAGGCATATAAAATACTAACAACTAAATGTAACAAGATTAATGTTACAGCCTTGCACAATATTAAGAAAATCTTTGTCATCATTTAAAGCAGCTGAGATTAGGAGAATATCAGCACAAAAAAAATATATTTTAAACACAATCCATAGAGGATTATTGTCCAGTTTATTTATTACTGTTACTGTATGGTAGCACGACTGTTGTCTCACTGTCGAGTTGTGCCACAGAATCATAGAACATATCTGGTTGGAAGAGACCTCAAAGATCACCCAGTCCAACTCTCAACCCAGCACTGACAGGTCAACATTAAATTATGTCTTTAAGTGCCAGGTCCACACACCTCTTGAACATCCCCAGGGATGGTGGCTCCATCACTGCCCTGAGAAGACCATTCCAATGTTTGATAACCCTTTCAGAGCTACCATTTTGCCTCTTCTATGGAGATCAGAAAGAATTAAAAATGAACCCGTGCTGAACATGTTCCTTTTAACAGTCCTGCTCCTTTGACATGCCAATGCCCACTGGTTAAATCCTCTACCACCAAAAACAACAGCTGACATCTCTGCTGCTGGAACAATAGCTGTGCTTAAAGAGCAAATTATTTATTCCATATATAGATCATTTAATTGTCCCTCAAGATAATTAGCAAAATTCAAGAGGCATTTTTAAAAACAGTCACAAAGAGAGTAAATCTAAGTGAGACATCACAGTATCACCAAGGTTGGAAGAGACCTCAAAGATCATCAAGTCCCACCCATTACCACAGACCTCGAGACTAGACCATGGCACCAAGTGCCACGTCCAAACCTGCCTTGAACACCTCCAGGGACGGTGACTCCACCACCTCCCTGGGCAGCCCATTCCAGTGGGGAATGACTCTCTCAGTGAAGAACTTTCTTCTCACCTCGCACCTAAACTTCCCCTGGCACAGCTTGAGACTGTGACCTCTTGTTCTGGTGCTGGTTGCCTGAGAGAAGAAAGCAACCTAAAGACATGACTCTCAATGATTTAGTAAATTAATAGAAAAGACAATGTTTCTGGCAATAAGTGGCAAAGCTCTTCAAAAGGACCATTTCATTTCTTACTCAAAGCATTTCTGGGTTTTGACAATGAAGTGGAGAAAGTAGAACAGAAGTTACCACAGAGCCATATAATCCACTGCAAATGGATGTCAGCCACATTTAAATATTTATCATTATCTTTTTATATTAAAAAACAGAAGTTGAGGCTGAGAAAGAGTTTTGTCTTAGGCTTCAACAGCTTTTAGAAGTATTTTGTACTGTTCTGGTTTTGCACTTTACCACACCTCTAAATCTGTATCAGTCTATAATAATATTGTTCTGCAGATTCAAATGTAATAGTAGTAAAACTGGGGAAGACATCTCCTAAATTAAAGCAATTGTTAAAAGTAGTAAACCACTATAAGTACACACTGAATACAGAGTAACTTACTACCTGCAAAACAAACAAACTAACAACTAATCTATCAGTCAATAGTAATCAATCAGGTTTGCTCTCTAGGGTTTCTGGTACTGTCAAAAGCATTTAAGAATACACCCAGTGATGAAGCCAGAGGAAACCCTTCCAACTTGTCTGTCTAGCAAGCACATCTCAAGTAGTAGCAGCCAAAAACATGCACAGTTTCAGTTCAAAAAGCATATAAAAGTAATAGTCAAACAATGGACAGAGAAGGGTAACAAATAGAACAACAATCACCCCAATTTTGTTCCTTACACCTTTCCAGCTCATGACAAAAAGAACAGGTTTTTTTTCTGACTGATAAGAGCAGGACACAGAGAACCAGAAGGTCCCTAAAAAAAAAGCCTACAAAGATGGAAATTATATTTCTGTTTGGAAACTCCTGTTTTCCTTAGATACCTTGTTTCAAGTTCAAATGTTTATGGACTTTCACTTTTTAAAACTGAAAGAACATTTCTAAATGAAAATATTTCCAAAATAATGAACATTCTTGTCAAATTTCACTTTTTGCCCCTTGTTTCACCATCCCACAACCACTTGGGAAAACATGGACAAGCTCATGACTTATTTCACTGTCACTGAAACTGTAGTTTTCAATAAACAGACAGCTTTTGGCAAAAACATTCCCTAAAGCAAGCTACAATTGCAGGGAGTTATGGGCATGCAGAGAAATCCCTTCACTTCCAGTCGTTGTCTGTAAGCAAGGCATGCTCCTCATTGGTGCCAGGGAATACAAAGTGCTCCCCCTTAGGATGCCTGGAGTAATATTTGAGGTTGTACCTCTGCTCGTGCCTCTTTGTCTCTTCACTGTTCTTACTTCAGTAAACCTCCCACTGGAGTCAATTAGAATTTTGCTTGAGTAAGCACTGCAGGGTATGGCCTGTTGGCATTAAATAAGTCATCATTTTTAATTGGCATTTTAAAGTTCCATCAAACTACAGACTATACCTCACGCTGCCCTAGTAAATGTTTGCACAGGGTAGCAATTTGGATCATGTTAATATTCACAAGTGATCCAAATATACACTGTACAAATACTGAGGTTAGGTGAATTATTTCAGGACAGAAAATATCTAGATCTATTCTTCTTGAATTAGTATGTATTTTGAAAGTCACAAGACAGCCCAAAGTTATTTATTTTAGGGCATGCACATATTTCTTTTAGATTATTTGGCCCAGTGCCAGTTAGTACTGTGTACACTGAAAACCTCATAAAAGCCTGTTTTATCAGTAAATTCACCATAAGCCTCCTTTTAAGTGCAACATTATTCATCCTGAGCAGGCTGTCACAGCGTGCTCACCAAGTCTCATGATTATGCTAGCTGCTATCAAAACACCCCCAAAATCTCTCATTATTGGGATCTCTTGATGGGACTTGCTCACTCGTGTCACTCTCCCTCTTCAAAAGGGGCATTAAAGATGAGCTTTTTGTTTGTTGTGTCAGCTGTTTTACACACTCAGGATGTCTATTCTTTGAAACACTTTGGGTCTAGGATTTGCATGAACCTCAGCAGATATTGTAGAGTACAACATTACCTTGGGTTTTGGGTTTTTTTAGCATCCTAAACCACTCTCTAACATTCTGGACATGTGAAAGAAACTTCACACTGATGAATGGCCTGTATCACAGCGCTAAGTTTATTGGTTAAAATTGCCTTGGCAGTGCTGGGTTAACAGTTGGATTCAATGATCTTAAAGGTCTTTTCTAACCTAAATGATTCTATGAATTCCTATTCACACACATGCTGGGAAGGGACTCTTTATGAGATCTTGTAACAACGGGACAAGGAGTAGTGGGTTTAAACTGGCAGAGGGAAGATTTAGACTGGATGTCAGGAGGAAGTTCTTTACAGTGAGGGTGGTGAGACACTGGCACAGGTTGCCCAGGGAGGTTGTGGATGCTCCCTCCCTGGAGGTGTTCAAGGCCAGGTTGGACGAGGCCTTGAGTGACCTGGGCTAGTGGGAGGTGTCCCTGCCTATGGCAGGGGGTTGGAACTAGGGACCTCAAGGATCGTCTTCCAACCTTACCATTCTAAGATTCTGTTCTATGATTCTGTGCTTCTGTTAACTCTATGAATATACATATAGGACTTTAAGTTACTCTGACCTTCCAAACCTAGGTTTTTCCCCAGTTTCTTCAAAGAAACAGAGACTTAACTGAGTCTTATTTCAATCTAGAAAGTGAGTTGTTCTTTTCCTGTCCTGTTAGCTCTTTTGCAAGCCTAAATCATACTTGCCCCACCAAAGTTCCCATTTCTTGAAGCATCAATCTATTTTGAACATCCACATGCTCAATTCCTTCAGAATGACAGCTAAAACCACCAAGCTTACAGAGAACAAGTAACTAGAAAATGAGGGGAACACATGAGCTTATGCTTATGTATAAGCAGCAAAAAAAGTGAACACTCTTTAAGAGCCAAATCAAGTGGATTGTTTCTGTAGCATCCTAGAGTTAAAAGGCAAATTATAATCAGTCCCTCACTAAAATTGAATTTGACACCTCTTTTCTTTTGAGATTAGGAATTATCATCTTGCAAACCTGCACTTTGGAGCATCAGTGTCAACCTGTCTAGAGTGTAATTTAGATTTTTCAGGAACATAAAATGCCTACTCTTCTGTAGTCATTAGTGGCTGGCATAAACAGTCTGACAGTATTATAAATGAAGGCCCCAATGGTTTACAACATTAATCCAATATTTTGCCAGTAGCTCTAGAGTTCTCTAATGGAGGGGAGAAGGAGGTGGGGGGGAAAGGGTGGAACACACCTCTTTAATCAGAATCCCTTTTTTTTATTCTTGTACTGCTGGCTTGCAAGTTGTTTTTTTTTGTGGGATCAACCTAATTTCTCTTGAAGAGCTAGAAAACATGCTGTGGAGTTAAGAATTGCAAACATTTTTGCACATGCTTAATGCTCTTATTTAAAAAAAAAAAAAAAAAAGATGAGCTAATATAGATGAGCAGTTACTTCTTAGAGATTAATCTAAAAGTGATAATAATAAATTTTAAAAGCTTCTTTTGAAATGGAAAGCCTGGAATCTCTCATTCCCTCTAGTGGCCACTGGAGCTTAGACATCAGATTGAGCAATGTATGTGAACTGCATCCTCTCCTTTGATATATGTAACTAGACGGAGCTCTGCCGTGATGTCGCATTTTAAGTGCAACTCCCTGAAGAAATCAATGGGGAATTCTGCTTAAAAACCGGTGGCATATTATGGCCTATAGTTGCCTAAGGAAGATTTCTTCTCACCAGGGACAAAAAATGAAGGTCATTCTGTAGGAAGTGAGAGCACTAGGGCTAGGCTTAAAGTAATTGAAAATTACATTAACATTTTGATTGTTTCTCACATGTTGTGCTTGCCTGGGTCTCAGAAAACATAAAGATTTGGGAAACGTGAAATAAGAGAATTGGTGCAACTCCTGGTGAAAAGCAAGTAATGTAAAACAAATACAAAATGGCAAGCTGCTTTTAAACAAGATCCACTTCAATCAGACAGATCAAGAAGTTGGAAAACCTTCTGCCTCCTCCTGNAGAACTGTACACAGTACTCCATCTTATTTATAAAGGCAGTCTGATTAAGAGCATGAATATACAGCAAAATTGAAATATAATTCCATTAAAGATCCAAAGATTACTTTGGAATTTAAAATGTCTATATTTGCCTTGAAAAGAAAACACACANGAAAAAAAAAAAGTTAAATCCATGTTTTGTGCTTATTTCTATGTTTAAAATTCCACTGAAACAGCAAGAACACCAGACTAAGTAAAGAGCAGAGCAGTGGTCTAAGAGTAGAGTAAGTGAATCTAGCATAGAATTACTCAAGCAAAGAAGAGGGTTAGGTACTAGACAAACTTCCATCACTATCACCCCCATTGAGATGGAGGGAAATTGAGGAGTGCAATATAAGTAGAAAAGAGTAATTCAAACCATTACTTTAGGCTTCCAGGTTAACTACAAACACAGAGTTAAAGAAAACAAACAAACAAACTCACCCCACCTAAATCCTGGATTTTACACTGTCTGTTCAGAGTGGATTAATGGGTAAAGATAAGTAAAATTATTGACTTACATTATGCAAGGAGTGGCAACTACTGAAAGCATTAAGATCCTATTAAACTGGCAGCAAATGGTATAAAGTCAATCCTGATATCCCCATCTAAGAATTAGAAGAAATAGATTTCTGTGACAGGAACACATAATCACTGAGAAGTTTGNGAAATCCCCAAACCAACCAACCAAGAAACCCTCTAACATGTAATATCTCTGTACAGAAGTATCTGCTAAATACTTCTGTTCTACTACAAATCTGTAAAATATTTACTGATATCAATTAAAATACCATTCTCACTTCTAAACATATCACACATCAAAATAATAAATACCTACATAAAAAAATTAAATGGGGCACCAGACAATCATCAGCAATGATAATTCGATCAATGATGATCAGACCAGAGATTTTTAAGCTGTGAGGGAAGGCTGGGGTAAATACTTTGATTAATTCAAAGGGATGATGACAATGTGATATGTTTCAAATACATGAAAAGCTACTGTTCTTAGTGCCTGTTGGACAGTACAAGCAGTAAAGGGATTAAGTTTCAGCAAGACTGATAAGGACAACGTTTTCAAACAGTAATGAAATACAGTTTAGCCTGCAAGCTCTGTCTTATTGAAGGTGTTAAGAACTAGTTAGACAATCATTCACCCTCAAGAACTAATACAGCTGATCTTGCCTTAGGGCAAGATCACAGAGGTCCTTTCCAAACCTGTAAGCCTATGAACAGGGGAAGAACAAGACCAGTCACTGAATGTGAAAGACAGAAGCAGCAAAACAAGTGAATTAACAAGAAATACTCTTTAATGCATTACCTTACTAGGCCACAAAACTCATTACCAGGGAAAAATAGAGGTTGAATGTTAAATACCTTACTAAAAGCAATCATTCATTTTTATGGACACTGAAAAATATCCTCAAACTTACTAGCACTGTGCAGCTATAGAACCAGTAATGTGATTATTTATGGTTGTTTACATGGTAATTTTGCAGTACAAAGAACAGTTTGCTCAGAAGATGAGAGTATGAGACAACAATTTTCTGTCCTAACATACAGAGCACAAATCTGCATGCCCAAGCATTAAGAGAAAAATATTGCCCATCTTGGGACTCACAAGAGGCCCAGAATAATACTGCATTCCAAAACTAATACCTTGACATCTGTTTTGCTATGGTTTGCAATCAACTTCTCCCTTTAAAAAGTGTATGTAGGAGGTAAGAAAATTATGGGGAAAGTGCTTGCATTTCTGAAGAAGTGGAAGAACCTGCTCCCAGAAGCTCCAAAAGCCAGAACCAGGTTTAACACATTTGCCTCCCCAGAAAGTTGGTTCTCTCTCACCAGCATTTAACATTTCATACTATGGAAACCAGGTATCAGAGGGTGGTGCTAATGACCTACACTGCCTCAAGGCTTCACATCATCTGGTTCAAACCATGATCAGACTAGTAAGCATTTAAAAATCATCATTCCCAAGTGACAACAGATGAGATTAACTCAGTAGGAAATGGAATTTCCACTTTCCACAAATGTGTCATGATACTGCAAATTTTTCAACTACAGACCAGATCTCCTGTCCTGTTTTGACAGTATCCAAGACACTGACCTGAGCTGAACACCTTTCTTTAACGTGTAAAAAATTAAAACATTTCCTTGCAGAACAATCCTCCCACTGTGATTTTCTGCACAGATTCTGGTTTCTCATTTGTTTTTGTTTTGGTTTTTTTTCCCTACATTAGCCTGAAAACAGATGGGTGTTTTTTCCCAGGTACCAGAAATGTAATAATATTTTCCCTATATAAGCATTTGCTTTATCACTAAAACTAGGTTATATTTCTGACTGACACTATTCAATTATTACATCTTACACAAGAGTGATCACCCACTATTTACATGCCTGCTATCAAAATCTGCATGATTATGCTGTTGGGATTTGTTGCAAATCATCCCTTCTCAGTGACTGGATTTAGTGGTTAAAGGTTGTAATACGAAGAGCTATTTGTATTAATCGTCGCGAAGGTAAATATGGACGGGAGGCACCACATGTAAATGATGGCAGCTCTGAAGATGGCACATTTCACATCTCCAGCCTGTTACAGAGTCACCAGTAGAGCCCAATATTTCTTTTAGAGTTCCAAGGGCGCCCTCTTGTGTGACACGGACAGACAGCTGGCTGCCCGCGCTGCCCAAGCACCAAGGATGGTACCTTCAAGTCTGCAACAACATAATCACATTCCCTCTTATCGCCTCCTAACTTTGCCTATTTCTGACATGTGGTTTATTTTTTCTTCCAACCTGTTTCACTGGATTTCTGTTCTCATGGACACATAAGCAGGCAAAGTCTAAGCCAAGTAATCTGTTCCTTATCTTGTCTCATAAAGGCAATTTCTTTCCCCACGCAGTGATGCTTCCTCCAGGCTGCAATACTGACACACACCAGACCCGAATAAAAAATAATAAGAAAACATCAGCCAGTAATTTCAAGCTGAGGGTAGAAAACTGAAGAGGGGGGGAAACAACAAAACCAACCAAACAAACAAAAACACACAACCAAAAAAAAAAAACAAACCAAAAACAAAAACCAAAAAAAACCAGAACAAACAACCACTAGAACTAGAGCTGCAAGAGGTGAATGAATAGGTAACTCACTCTTCTTTTCATTGTTCATCTCATAAATCAGACAGTTTGCAATGGGAAATTTCCAGAAAAGAATAGCCTGTTTACAATGGAATGTCAGTAAGAAAGCATCGTTTGGCACAGAAGAAGATGAAAGCTGAAAGGCATCACGACCACTTGCCCAGAGGTAACATATTGACTAATGCCACAGATTTTAAAATTGGCAGGTGCTCATTAAAAGCCACAAAGGCAACCAGCCAGAGCCAAGCCAGATTTACTAGGGAAAGTGCACATCTTGTCTGCTAGAGCTGCCATAATTACCAAAAGTAGAGCAGACTGAGGAAAAGTGGGGAAAAGTCAGTAGGGAGTGCACCAGATGAAAAGATATAAAGCAAAGGTAGAAAGATGAAAGAAAAGGAGAGGAAAGGAATTTACAAGTTGAATCCATATAGAACATGAAACCCTCACCACTTGCACTACTCACTCTTAATTTTGCGCTTGCCTTCCCCTAGCAATTAAGCCGAACGTCCTTGACAGTCTATCTTCTGTAGCAACAGAGAGCTGAAACTAGACATCAGCTTCAGCCCTTTATGGTCCCCATAGTATTTTAATTTTCTAAATTGGAGATTTATGGAAATGCTGACATTCATCTCTCAGTTAAAACGCTAGCATGTTGCTTATAAACACAGACTTTTTCTCCTTTTAACTACAAGGTTGACAAGAAAGGCTTAGCTACTTTCTAATCATTATCCTGCACATGATGGGCTGTGAATTTTATGAGCTTTATCATCTTACTTCTTACATCTCTGAAAGTGTCTGGGCACAAACAGGCTGTTGCTCTGTATTCTTTAAAAACACAGTGGTAATAATTAGTGACTGTGAGCAGCCTGATTATCATATAAATGGCAAAACAATTGAAAGTGCAGCAGAATTAGGACCCATCAAATGCCTTAATCTTCAAAATTACAGAATCTTTAGCAACAGATGTCATGCAAAATTTTACCTGTCACAACACCACTACATTAAATACTATTAAAAGTAGGTTCTAAATTGCACTACAAGACTTCAAGTTTCAGTGAAGAGGCTTCATATATACTGATGACTTCTCTTTGTTGACAGTAAGGGGACCCAAAGCCAGGTTAGTACATTTCCAGTACATTTTATTTATATGCTTTTTGTCTCTAATTTTTTTTCTGCTCTCAGATACAGAATCACAGAACATTTTGGGTTGGAACAGACCTGAGAGACCATCTAGTTCCACCTCCTGCTGCAGCAAGGAGAGACGTTTAACTAGATCAGGTTGCTGAGAACCCCATCCAACCTGACCTTGAATGTTTCTAAGGATGGGACACCCACCACCTCTCTGGGCAACCCGTTGTTTATAAAAAAAAAAAAACTTTCTTCTATCTAGTCTGAACTCCCCTCTTTCAGTATGAAACCATTATCCTTTATCCTGTTGGGGACAATCTTTTTAGCAAGGCCTGTCATATCTTTTTTATTGGACTCCTTTAAATGCTAAAAGGGCACAATAAGGTCTCCCTGGAGCCTTCAGAAAGTAAATCTTCACGTGATTAGTTTTGCACATATACTGTCAAAACAACTAAAATAAAAAAATCTTGATGCGATTCAGAATCCACTGTTATTAGAAATGTTACAGCCTTTTAAAAGCTGAAGTGACAAAATTATTCCTTATATCTTGTATCAAGTTCTGTGACTGTCAACATTTACCTTTGTAAAAAGGCAATGAAAACACATCACGAAACAAAAATTACTCACAGACAACCCTTCGTGCAAGAGACTAACCGTGAAAACTAGTCGGGAGACAACTGCAACTGATTATGGGCTCTTCTACAGCCAACAATGTGCGTGGACTGGATCTAATGAAAAACAATGCACTACTTCCCCAGAATACATTCTGATATGGGCAATGTCTGTCACCAGTGGGATTCCCAGAGGTGTGATACGAACGGTCTATAATAAAAGGTGTTATCTATTTTACAAGTGCCAAAACCACTCACTACCGCTCCACAGTTTTACTTTAATAAAACAAAATTTCATTAAATCTTCCAATAACTGCTGGCCATAAGCCAGCACTAAGACATTCCTCTCATCCTGCAAAGGAATGAATGCTAATGGAGCATATGTGCAATTGTTAACCCATTAACAGTCTTTCCTCTGTAACCACGTCCTCAGTGTTGTAAGTTGAAAGTGGACTGGGATCAAAGTATTCACTTACCTTTCTATCATATGCATCTCCTTCCTGTTTTACTACATGCTTCTCTTCCAGATCATGGTAATATTTACATTTAATAGTCCCTGTGTGAGCACTGAGAAGCAGATACTAACATACATAAATTATTTCTGACAGAAACAGCAAAGCTTCTCTTTTTTTTTGTGTGAATTTATGATCTTGCTTTTTTCCCCAAAAGCCAGAAATTCACCTGTTCACCAAACTTCAAATCATGTCCTCAGAACTTTCAAATTTTATTTGCTGATGTACTGCCATGATTTAACTCCAGGCAGTAGCTGAGAACCACACAGCTGCTGGCTTACTTCCTCGTGTCAGGATACTTGCTACTATAAAGAAAACTAACTTCATCCCAGTCAAAGCCAGCATAGGCATTCAGTCATTTGGAAAGCTGCCACAATATTTTAATACACCTCTGAAAATGGCTTCATGCCTATGCTTACAGCTTGAGATAAAACACAACACCAAAAAGGAAGAAACATCCAAGTTAAAAAAAAAAAACAAACCACACAAACAAAACAAACAAACAAGAGAAATGCAATTGTTCCATAAAAATGGTAGTTGATAACTGTTCTGTTAATTTCAGCTTGGTGTTCTCCTCCTCATCACAGCTTCAGCAGTAGCAAAGCGTGTGGGCATAAAAGTAAACAAAACCCAAACAAATAAAACCTAGAAACAACACACACAACAACCAAAAAAATCCATGCCACACAAACCACCAAGAAACATTCCTCTGATGCTTTTTCCTCTCACATTTTTCAAGCCCAGCAGTACCACCATCACCCACAGCCCAGCTGTCTGAAGAACAGTTTTCTGGCCTTGGGTCTCCTGAGGCACAAGGCACAAAGCTGTCACATCTCTTGAAGGTTTGCTGCAGCAGCAAATGCAGTTTACACTTCTGTTTATTTTCTAAGCTAAGTACAAGCTGGATCACTTCCCCAGGAAGGAAAGTGATGTTAAGAAACACCTGAATGTCTCTTCTGACATTTCTGCAAACAAGGAGTTAAAAAATAGTTTTCCCTTTATAAAAGGGAGGGAATTTAAGGCTTTAGTAGACAGCGGCTTAGATCATCTCAGCAATCAATCCCAACCAGCAAAATCTAGGCCAATGAAACTAAATGGAAGTCAGAAGGCTCCAAAGAATGAAACATTCAATTGTTAAGTATTACAGAAAAAGCTTAAGATCTACTTAGGACAAAGGTCATATTAGAGCTGCCAAGTGGAAATAAGAAAGCTATATGGAAAATAACCTCCTTCCAAACCCTACATGCTACAAACTACTTAGAGAGTTTATCTTTAAACAACAAAAATAAGACTTTGCAGGGTGGGGGGGAGGGAGGCAGCTATCTTGGAGCTATACAAAAATATTTATTGCAATGATCACAGGCTTCACCAAGACTTTCACTGACATCATCTCAATAGAAAGAGAATTAGATCCAGTATTTTACAGAGTTATGAAATTTCTAGTAGGACAGAAAATAGCTGCTGTTAGAGATAGGTCTCCCTTGGCCTTACAAATGGCTAGAAGCAATGTAACACTTACAAGGTAAAACACATTATAGTAAGTGAAGGTAATATGTATTACTTCATTTCCCTTCCTGCTGCAGCAGGAATGCAAACCCATCCAATTCTGTTGGACACAAAGGATTGCAGACCGCCCTGCGGAACTGCTCCGCACTGTCTCTGCTCAGCTTCTCCGAATACAAAATTCCAGCTGACCTACAAATCCAGGTGGATGTGGCTTATCTCACACTGATCACAACTTCAGAAGTCAGAGCTGCCTAACAGGGCTGTTGACAGAACATCAGATACTGGAATTTTGTTAGTGATATGAATACCTTTAAAGGTTCTCTCTCCTGAAAGGTGAGATGGAGGTAATTGAAAACAGCAATTACTTGCAGGTGTCCTGACTGGTACCCACAGCCCTTTAACAACTCTTAAGCATGACATGGAAACTGTGCCACACCCACCACTGCCCCTACCCCCAGTTAAATCTACAAGTTAGTTAATTGCTTATGTGAGCTTTTAGAGGTGGATATCCACCTTTATCTGCTTTAAGTTTTTCTGGTGTAAAAGTGATACTTCAAAAACCAGTCCCTGCAACAGGAACAAAGAAAAGCTCTGTACTACAGGCACAACGTACAAAGGCTCCTGGATCACCAGCACAGAGTTTGTTCTGCTTACCACGTGAAAGCAGAACAATAAAGCCTGTTGTGCCCCTTGTGTTTCTTTACAGTGTGAAACAGAATCCTGCTGACCATTCCTCATCAGACAACCTGTGGCAAGTCAAGAACTCCTCCAAAGGACTCTGCATTGTAGACCGGTTAAAGAGCAGCTTTCCTTTGAACCTTTCAGAGTAAGCCTTTGGAGTAGGGAAGAAAGGAGAAATCTAGGTCACACCTTGCAATGAGCAGTTTAGACACCTAAGTGATAGACTTTGATGTGTTTCATGTTGTTTTAAACCATGCCATTCTGTATAGACTCCTGTGAAAAAGATCATCAGCCTGCTCAATAGAAAGACAGAATAAGCTATTTCTTTGTACTGACCTTGCACTATTCTCTCAAAACTACTTGGAAATTTCTTTAGGGTCTGGGTTTTTTTAGTGGGTTTTGTTTGTTTGGGTGTTGTTGTTGGGGTGGGGGGGTTGGTTTTTGGCTGGCTGAGTTTTAGTTGGGGGAGATGTTTGTGTGTTTTCACCTCAACTACCTTTTTGTGCAGAAGGGGACAAAATTGAACACAGTACTCAAGATGTGGCCTCTCCAGTGCTGAGTACAGGGGATGATCACCTCCCTGTTCCTGCTGGTTGCTGTAATACAAGGCAGGATGCTATTGCCTTTCTTGGCCACCTGGGCATACTGACAACTCATTCAGTGGACTGCCAACCAACTCCCCCAAGTTCCTCTCCAAGTTGCAGCTTTTCAACCACACATCCCCAAGTCAGTAATTGGGTTGTTGTGACCCAGGTGGAGTACCTGGCACTTGGTCTCATTGAATTTTATATAATTAGCCTTGGCCCATTGGTCTAACCTGTCCAGATCCCTTTATAAAGCTTCCCTACCCTCTAGCAGATTGACACAGCCACCCAACTTGGTGTCACCTGCAAACTGACTGAGGGCGCACTCAATCCCCTCATCCAAATCACTAACAAAGATAAAGAGAAGAGGCCCCCATACCAAACCCCAGGGTTCATGTCACTTGGACCCATCTACAGAGATGGGAATGGAGGATACCCCTCCTTAGTCTAGAGTTGTATTTTGATAAACCTAAACTTGCCATGGTGTTAAAGTAAATGCACAGCTATACAGAGTTATTGAACTGGAATGAAGAACAGATCTATTCAGTTAACTACAGCCCTTCTGCATTATTTCAAAAGCACTCACATCATCCTTGTTTCTGGACTGTATTTTTCACCAACGAAAATCTTCTGCCAAGAACATGATCTGATATTAGTGAGTATAGTATTAAAGATTGATTTTACAGCAGAGCTTAATTCTCCTTATATGCCAAATAACATCCACAGACTGTCTGGAAAGCTTAAGGTTTTTAAATGCTTAGAAAGAGATCAGAAAGCCAGACTTAAAGGACTAAGAAAAATATAAATGTGTTTTCTAGACAACGGGAAGCTATGAACCACTGCACACAAGCAACAAACACTGATGTTTATCTCTTTAATATGTCCAGCACTGAACCATCTAAATCATTGAAGGCCACAGATTCATCTTCCTAAGCAAAACAGGACTTGAAGAAACTACTTGAAGGTTGTAGACACAAACATTCAACAGAATAATACCTTTAAAAAGTATTCAGTAGTATTTAAATGTAATATACTGCTTTTGCAGGGCTCTACTATTACTTCAAGGTCTTCTTAATGCAGGCACATATGCAAATATTTTAACACCATCATTATCCAAGAAATTGATATTTTAAAATGAACAAAACAGCAATAAACAAAAATACTTAAGGAATGCTCTTACATATTTACAAAATGCTGGCTGTTGATTCTCATGGTAGAAGTGAATATTATTCTTTAAACAGTATTTTTATTTCATTTGAAGTGAATACAGGCACATTGGCTCACATTTAGGAAAACTACCTGAATAAGGATTAAAATGGAGAAATTCCTGTCTCCTAGCCTAATGCTCAGGTAATCAGAATCTGGGTTACTGACACAGCAACCAACTTCATGTCTCCAATGGCCACGTTCACGGCTTTAAAGAGCAACAACTCCTCTAAGCACAATAGAGGTCTACAACATCTAGAGATGTTATCCAGATGAGTCCACATTAAATCCTAAGGAATGCCATAGTACTGTTTTTCACACTACTGTGCCTCTTTCCAAGGAAGGAGCTCCACTCCATGCAGTGGCAGGCTTCTCTAGACTGTGTTCAAAAACTATACTGAGTATTTTCCTTTCTCAAACAGCTGTGGAAATAGTACCTGGAGCAGTGAGGTGGGATCATTTTTCACTGTCCCTTTGCTTAGAGAAATTGGGGTCATCGAGTGAAGACTTTCTGTGCATATGGCTAATTTAAGCTCTGGCACTCTTTGATGACAGAACTATGTTAAGGGTTATAGAATAAACAAAACCCAATGCTGGCTCAGGAGGCCTCCCCTCCCAAATTGTTGGAAGCTGGAAAGCGTTATCTGATGCTTGCTTTGGTCTTTAGGCCTTTGGTCTCAGGCTCCACAGGCAGTCTTATCAGTGTGCTAATTTACATCCTTATTATTACAATGATATTCATAAGTTCTCATGAGGATTGCAGTGTAATGCTGGATGAGCACAGGACAAGGACTGCTTACAACAAGAAAGGGATCAATACCTTGCTGGTAGCCTCAAAGGACCTACCTAGAAGTGGGAATGGGAGGGCTCCGATTTCCACATCTCACTGCCAGAGCATCCCACAGAGCGGCTCTGAAACGCTTTTGTTATATCTACAAGTACCTGTTTAAACTGTCTCCTTCAAAATAAATACCACTTCAGGTTAAGATACTTGAAAAGCAACTCGGAGGCCTCAGGATCCTAGCAAAATAACACACAGATACCTGTGACCTACATTCTCAGTGGTATCAAAGAAACAGAAATTGGGCACCAAGTGTCTGTCTTATTGTGTGCCCAAATGCTTAAACTGCTTTCCAAAAATGAGAATTAAACCCCAATCGTGACAAGCTTTTGAAATGTTACCCTTTGGGCCAACATGATGCCATCTCTGATATTTTATGCTGAGCCTTATCAGTCCTGGCAGGGGCCCGGCTCCACAGCTTGAAAGTCTGTGCACAGTCAAACATCTGGCAGCAATCCAGATGTGGCTGTTCTTTAGCTGCCTGATTAACAGCATACACTGGGACTGGACAGCCACTATCTCTGACATCTCCTTATGCCTCTAACCAGACTCCCTGAAGGAGGACAGTATCAAACCACACACACACACAATTATATTCATAGAGAAGTCTCTGGATACAATTAGTCTTTTTGGTCAATATTCTTCATTGGTAGGATTCATGGCCTGGGTTTCAGTTTTCTTGACAGCAATACATCATGTAAGTGGCAGAAATGAGTTCACAAGAAAGGAAAAAAAAAAACACCCCACAAACTTGTTTCCTTCATTCTCCTTACAACGCTGTTCATCCATTATCCAGTATCAATACTCTCTAGCAAAAATGGCTGACAAATTACTGGAGAAAAAAGAAGCTAAAAAACAAAACTAAAAGCAGCAAGGTGGTTGGAAAATGAAAGCGAGAACAGTTGCGAGAGAGATAGGTCCACAGGAAACAAGGAATCTTACTGTAACACCTGTCAATCCCAAGTCATAAAAAAAGGGGAGAAAGAAAGGCAGAAACATAAAACAAGGATCTAAGTCTTCTGAGATGGATACCAAGAAATTAGTATATGGCACAAGGCTAAATCTAATTCAAATAATGTTGATGCATTGAGAAGAATTGTGCATGATAGTTGACACTGCTGGTACCACGAGCTGACAAATGATTCTACAATTCTATAAATCTCCTAATCTATTAGACACAAACATTTTTTCATGTGGTATCACAGGATGCTAGGGGTTGGAAGGGACCCAAAGAGATCAGAGTCCAACCCCCCTGCCAGAGCAGGACCATATAATCTAGCTCAGGTCAGAGAGGAATGCACCCAGACAGGCCTTGAAAGTCTCAAGAGAAAGAGACTCCACAACCTCTCTGGGGAGCCTGTTCCAGTGCTCCGTGACCCTTACAGTAAAAAAGTTCCCTGTCACGTTGAGGTGGAACCTCCTGTGCTGCAGCTTATATCCCTTGCTCCTTGTCCTATCACAGGGAGCAAGCGAGCAGAGCTGGTTCCCCCACCTCCTGACCCCCAGCCCTCAGATATTTATAAACATTTATTAAATCCCCTCTCAGTCTTCTCTTCTGCAAACTAAAAACACCCAAGTCCCTCAAGCTCTCCTCACAACTTCTTATCCTGTAGATTGTAGTCCCTTTTGTGCTAGCAAGAGGATTGAGTTGAGATCCAGTCCAGCCAGCAGACTTCTCTCCATTCAATTCTGTGAGTTCTGGCTCAATCTATACTTTTCATGACCAATGCAAGGTTTACAGCATTTGTCTTGGCACTGTCCAAAGAGAAAATTATTTTAGTGCTTTGCATATCCATTTGCTGACCCAGAGAGAAAGTAGATTTTGCAAGCAGTCACAGAAAATAGCTGAAAGGAGGAGACAGAACTGATTTCAAACTATTAACAAGCCAAATTATTGAGCTATTCAGTCAGTAATTGACATGTTGAAATACAGTGAGAGGTCCAAAAGCCTCTAAATGCACTCAAGTCACCTACAGAGCCTTTACATTTCCAGTCAAAGGAGCAGGTAGGAGGATGTTAGGACAAAACAAGCCAGCCTTGCACACACATAACCAGACTTGGTATTGGACTCTCTTTAAAGCTAGACTTTTTGTTTTAGTGGTACAAGGAATGTACTGGGATTTAATGGAGTCATTCACTGTACAGTAACTGCTTACTTTTGGAAAATGCAGCAAGAAGGAAAATCAAAAGGAGAGCAAAAGCTATTGAAGAAGCTCCTACGAACACAGTGGTAAGTTGATGTAATCATAAGGGAGCTTGGGTTTGGACCTTCTTAAGCACCCACAGAATGGAGCAAGAATCTCTAACAGCTCATTCAGCTTCAATTTATGAACTGTAAACCACTTTTTCAGCATCCAGTGATGTTCAGAAATAGACTCATCTTGCCTACCTGTGTCTCGTATTCTAAGATGATCTGCCAGTACAAGCATCTTCACTTTTGTCTGAAGGAGTGAGCAATCTCCTGCTCTTTCAGACTCTCTTAGAGTTAAAAAACAAACACACACAAAACCAAACCCCCCAGAGAGACAATCCACATTCAGATGCACATTCTAAAGCTAATTTCAGCTAAGCTTTCAAATTATACTAATTATTGGTGATATACCACCACTTTGCAGAACAACCAAAAGAGAAGTGTGAGGTTTTTTTAAAATGTTCTATTTTATAGGCCACAAAAAAAATATCCATACCTGGTTCTATAGTCCCTTGTCCTTGGCTAAACCTTTCAGTGGGCTTTATGATATTGACAAAAATGCTTTAAAAGCTCTACTTGAGATGCCCACCCCACATACAAGATCCCATTCAGAGCTTTAATCGGACACAGTTTGCCTCCACCAGAAGATAAGGGCACAATGGCATGGTGATGAGACCTCCTGGCTGAGAACCAAACCAGCCAGAAAGGAACAGGGACTCTGGTCCAAAGCAGTCACCAGGCAGCTCTCAATCNGGCATTAGGAAGAAGTTTTTTACTATGAGGTTGATGAGACACTGGAACAGGTTGCCCAGAGAGGTTGTGGACTTCTCATAGAATCACAGAATCATAGAATCAGTCAGGGTTGGAAGGTACCACAAGGATCATCTAGTTCCAACCTCCCTGCCATGGGCAGGGACACCTCACACTAGATCAGGCTGTATAGAGCCTCATCCAGCCTGGTCTTCAACAGCTCCAGGGATGGGGCTTCCACTACCTTCCTGAGCAACCCATTCCAGGGTCTCACCACCCTCATGGTGAAGAACTACTTCCTAAAGTCCAGCCTGAATCTACCCATTTCTAGCTTTGTTCCATTCCCACCTAGTCCTATCACTACCTGACATCTTAAAAAGCCCCTCCCCAGCTTTCTTGTCGGCCCTCTTAAGATA
Organism: Ramphastos sulfuratus; assembly: GCA_013399055.1. Taxonomy (NCBI): domain Eukaryota; kingdom Metazoa; phylum Chordata; class Aves; order Piciformes; family Ramphastidae; genus Ramphastos; species Ramphastos sulfuratus. Next base: position 722,178 of record WBNM01031619.1, on the reverse strand, counting down.
CTGAAAGGCCACAATAAGGTCACCTTGGAGCCACCTTCTCTCCAGACTGAACAGCCCCAACTCCCTCAGTCTCTCCTCACAGCAGAGGTGCTCCAGCCCTCTGATCATCCTCATGGTTCTTTCTCTGGACACCTTCCAGCACTTCCATCTCTGTCCATGAACTTCTTTTTTACCAGTAAATGTGAACTGCAGAAAGCACCATATTCTAGAGCCTGAATGTAATGTTTTAAAAGTCATGTATGATGACTTCTAAGGAGTTGTCCATAAATAAGCATTTTGTGATGGTGCTTCAGTAACTTATAAACACCACTCAAACAATTTACAAAGTGTTTGCAATACCAAACCCCACTAGCAATGAATTAATTTTAAAAGAAAGAATATAGCTTACTAAAATGGTTTACGTGTGTTCAATAAATCATTTATAATGAACTGTGAAACTAAGAAAAAATATTAATACAATAAAGTACATTTGGTAAATGCAGCTATTGACTAGTTATTAAATAAAGCACTAATAACAGACCAGATGAAGCATATGTCTATAGCACCACAGGCATGCTGAACTATTTACTACTGGAATAGACAACCTTTAATAAAAGCCCTCTAAATTTATTTCTAAAGATTATTGACCTGCTCTGGTTGTTAAATACATCATTCATAACACATTTAATGAAACATTCATTCCAAGTTACGCAGCCTTCAAAACAAACACATTTTCACAGCTGTTGAAACAGCACCAGCCTTCTATGCAGTGATTACTTCATAGCTTATGATGAATGTATTAACAATTTATAGGCTAAGACAGAAAACATTAGAGAATACAGGCATTTGTCTAGCAGAACTGAGCAGCAAGGGCAGAGAAGCACCATATGAGCACCCCTTGGAGGTTCGCAGGGTAAAAATCTCTGCTTCCTTGCCTGGAAGGATTTTCTAAAAAGCAGAGGTGGTTCTTACACATCTTTGAACTTTCACAACTGCCTTAAGACTTTCTTGTTTCACTTGCAGATTTTCAAACCTTGCCTTCTGTTTCAACCATGCCTTAGCAGTGAGTAGTGTTTGGACAATGGGTGAAAAGGAGTCAATGCAGCAGCTTTAAACAGGACACTTACACTGAAGTTAAAAGGTCAAAATAATCAAGTAAGGCAGAATTAAACACTTTCTCCTGTTTTATTAGAGTATGATTTGCATGTAATAATTCAATTCATCTTTATTCAAATATCATTCATGTTCTCAAATAAAAGATGCAGGGGGAATAAAAAAAGAAGTAAATACTTGCAATCTCCTATTCTTGTGGATTTTAAATTTAAATAGATGGTTTGGGAAGCAGCAGATTATTCAAAAAGATTCTTCTGAGATACTGTTCTTAACAGCCAAGTGGGGATTGTGTTTATTACAACCACTTGGCAAATTACTCAAGCTATTGTCTCGTTTGGACAAAAAAAAGCAAAAACACGAACAAGAGCAAGTAAGCTGGAATTAAGACAGGACATTATTCTAACTTATGTCCATTCCCTGCTGATTATTCTGTCACTTTTCCCCCCAAAGANTCATTTTCTCCTGTGTTTCTGACTGGCTATAGGTAGTTTTTCCTCTTCCAGGTTGTTGTTTCCCTTGCTAGTGTAATTCAGCCAGCCAAACTAGCTCTTTAAGATATTCGCATCCCAGCTGCCAGTAGTATTAGCAAGAACCCTGAAGATCAGCTTTAATGTAGGACTATCTCCTATTTATTCTTCCTCTAATGAAAGACTGATTCAGACACCAAAGCAGAAAGACTGTTTTCTTTGCCGACAGGCATGTTATTTAAAAATAGAGAAGGAAACATTTCTAAAAAAAAAAAAAAAAAAAAAAAAGGTAACAGCCCACTTCCAAATCACATCTTCAAAAACATCAAGCACCCATCTTTGGCTGGAATATAAGGCAGGATAAATTTCTAAGTGTTGTAGTTGTTTTCATAAATGGATGGTTCCTACATGGAGTGTTGAATTCATTGCCACTGCCTAAGAAAACAATATTGTAGTATATGGAACAAACAGAATCATAGAATCAGTCAGGGTTGGAAGGTACCACAAGGATCATCTAGTTCCAACCTCCCTGCCATGGGCAGGGACACCTCACACTAGATCAGGCTGTATAGAGCCTCATCCAGCCTGGTCTTCAACAGCTCCAGGGATGGGGCTTCCACTACCTTCCTGAGCAACCCATTCCAGGGTCTCACCACCCTCATGGTGAAGAACTACTTCCTAAAGTCCAGCCTGAATCTACCCATTTCTAGCTTTGTTCCATTCCCACCTAGTCCTATCACTACCTGACATCTTAAAAAGCCCCTCCCCAGCTTTCTTGTCGGCCCTCTTAAGATACTGAAAGGCCACAATAAGGTCACCTTGGAGCCACCTTCTCTCCAGACTGAACAGCCCCAACTCCCTCAGTCTCTCCTCACAGCAGAGGTGCTCCAGCCCTCTGATCATCCTCATGGTTCTTTCTCTGGACACCTTCCAGCACTTCCATCTCTGTCCATGAACTTCTTTTTTACCAGTAAATGTGAACTGCAGAAAGCACCATATTCTAGAGCCTGAATGTAATGTTTTAAAAGTCATGTATGATGACTTCTAAGGAGTTGTCCATAAATAAGCATTTTGTGATGGTGCTTCAGTAACTTATAAACACCACTCAAACAATTTACAAAGTGTTTGCAATACCAAACCCCACTAGCAATGAATTAATTTTAAAAGAAAGAATATAGCTTACTAAAATGGTTTACGTGTGTTCAATAAATCATTTATAATGAACTGTGAAACTAAGAAAAAATATTAATACAATAAAGTACATTTGGTAAATGCAGCTATTGACTAGTTATTAAATAAAGCACTAATAACAGACCAGATGAAGCATATGTCTATAGCACCACAGGCATGCTGAACTATTTACTACTGGAATAGACAACCTTTAATAAAAGCCCTCTAAATTTATTTCTAAAGATTATTGACCTGCTCTGGTTGTTAAATACATCATTCATAACACATTTAATGAAACATTCATTCCAAGTTACGCAGCCTTCAAAACAAACACATTTTCACAGCTGTTGAAACAGCACCAGCCTTCTATGCAGTGATTACTTCATAGCTTATGATGAATGTATTAACAATTTATAGGCTAAGACAGAAAACATTAGAGAATACAGGCATTTGTCTAGCAGAACTGAGCAGCAAGGGCAGAGAAGCACCATATGAGCACCCCTTGGAGGTTCGCAGGGTAAAAATCTCTGCTTCCTTGCCTGGAAGGATTTTCTAAAAAGCAGAGGTGGTTCTTACACATCTTTGAACTTTCACAACTGCCTTAAGACTTTCTTGTTTCACTTGCAGATTTTCAAACCTTGCCTTCTGTTTCAACCATGCCTTAGCAGTGAGTAGTGTTTGGACAATGGGTGAAAAGGAGTCAATGCAGCAGCTTTAAACAGGACACTTACACTGAAGTTAAAAGGTCAAAATAATCAAGTAAGGCAGAATTAAACACTTTCTCCTGTTTTATTAGAGTATGATTTGCATGTAATAATTCAATTCATCTTTATTCAAATATCATTCATGTTCTCAAATAAAAGATGCAGGGGGAATAAAAAAAGAAGTAAATACTTGCAATCTCCTATTCTTGTGGATTTTAAATTTAAATAGATGGTTTGGGAAGCAGCAGATTATTCAAAAAGATTCTTCTGAGATACTGTTCTTAACAGCCAAGTGGGGATTGTGTTTATTACAACCACTTGGCAAATTACTCAAGCTATTGTCTGGTTTGGACAAAAAAAAGCAAAAACACGAACAAGAGCAAGTAAGCTGGAATTAAGACAGGACATTATTCTAACTTATGTCCATTCCCTGCTGATTATTCTGTCACTTTTCCCCCCAAAGAGAAAACACACACACAAACACACACACACAAACACACACCTGCTTAAAACAGCAGAAAGCGCTGAAAGAGACAAGAGTGTTGGTCAATCCAGGTGTAAGCTAAAGGCAAGGGAGTGCTTCAGTTGTTCTTTGTTTTAGATCCCTTAGGAGATACTAAAAGATTCTGGAAGGAGGAAGAACAGTACCAAAATTTCTGGTTATAGCTGTGAAGGAGAGAAACCAACAGGGAGTTTTGCCTTAAGCCAGAGCAGAAAAAAAAACATCTGATCTAAGCACAATAGCAGCAACCAAACCAAGGAACTGACAGAAAGGACTGTTTGTTTATAGCTTCTGTAAGGTGGAACACAGACCTTTCAGTCCAAAGTGTCAAAATATTTTATTGCCTTTGATAATAAAGGTCTGAACTACTGAAAATGAAGCTTTATTCTAGCAAAAAATCCATTTATGGCCTCTGATTTCTCAAATTAAGGAAACACTAAAAACGTTGTGTGAGTATCAGGCAACGATACTTGCAATCCTTCGAGCTTTCTGAAGAGTATTGCAAACTGAAATTCCTTTCAAGAGAAGATTGCACTTCACTGCAGAGCCCTTAGCAAAAGGATCAAGAACACCACCTTGAAGATACCAGTCAGTAATTTATTCATGCCCTAAACCATTTGGTAAATGGTTCCTCTACTTCATTACTGAAGATCACAATTTCCAGCTCTTCAATCTACCTCTCTACATGTTAAATAGTTAAACTTTCAATGTCTTTAATGTTGCTGAGCTGGAATAGTGCTACTTCCAGAAGGTAAAGAGAGAACCTGCTTGAGCTGCCCACAGGTGAGAATGATTCTCTTAACACAGCTATTACATATGTTACAACAAACATGTTACATATGGTGTGGTAACATCATGAATAGCAACAGCAGCATTGTAGAAATCATAAAACTACAGAATAATTAGGCCTGGGAGACCTCTAGACATCACTTTGTCCAACACCCTATCTATAGTATAGTCACAACAGGTTGCTCAGTGCCATGTCTTATTGAGTTTTGAATAATTTCAAGGTTGTTTATATAAGACCCCTGAACCAATATTATTCTGGTCTTAGTGTAGATTTTTTCTCCTTGTATGTAGCTGGAATTTGCCTTGTCACAATTTCTGGTTGCTGACTCTTTCCTCTATGCTCCTTTGAGAAAAGTCTGTCTTTATCTTCTTAGAAGACTGCTAGATTCTTCACTTTTCCAGTCTAAGCAAACCCAGCTCCCTCAGGCTCTCCTCAGAAGATTTTCCTTTTCTAACAACTAGGACATTAGTGGGTGATTGTCTACCTCCCACTATCCTTTGCAAAGGAGAAATCACAGCTTTTCAGATTTTTCACTTTTAAATTTAGTTCCTATAGAAAGAAAGCACTCACACATCAGCTTCCCATACACACACTTGCTATTTGTTCTAGGGGATGAGAATAGGGGACAAAGTTGCCTAGCATTTGTTCCAAGAAACCCTTTCCACCTGCTTTGTCACAGTTCAGTCCTCGGTATATATCAGGAAAAGAACCACAGCAATCCCTGATCTCCACTGGATGCCTACATTTACAAAGGAAGAAACAAGCTTTGAAAATCCATACAGTGTTTAAAAACTTCACTTTTAAAAGAAAGACCTTAATTAAGCCAGGCTGTCGTTACAAGAAATGCCTTCAGGCACCTCACTTATTCAGCTGCTCCAGGTGATTCTAGAGAGGCAGCGATTCCCCCATGGTCCTGCTCTCATTGCAAAGGAGCACTGCCGCATGCAGATCCCTTAGCATGTGCACAGCTTGGGAAGAAATCATTTGATGTCACACAACCAGCCCTCCTACAGCTGGCTTTCATAGAACAATGTTTCTCTCAACAGAAGCAGAAACAAGAAAATTTTTTTTGTTTTTGGTTGTGGGGGTTTTTTTTTGTGTGTGTGTGTGTGTTTTGAGGTTTTTTTGATTGGTTTTTTGCTTGTTTGTTTGTTGTGGGGGTTTTTTGGTCAACCAACACAGAGAAAACAAAAAAAAAAAAATTCTAGTGTTGAAAGAGAAAAGACAATTCAACCCTTCCTCTCACAAGGAAAAGAGATCAAAAGCACCTGGTGATGCAATCGATTATATTATGCATACATTGCCATGAAAGCGTCACCACCCCGGCATGAATTACTAACAGTCTAAGATACCAATTAACCACAAGAAAACATTCAGAGTGCAATCTCTCTCACAGGTCTGCACTAAATCTGAAATCAACCAAGAAAAAAGAGAATAGTAGTCTGGAGTTGTTTTTTTATTATTTCTTCCTAATGGTAAACATCTTCTAGTCTGTATATGGCTAATCACATTCTGACACATCCCTACTGGAGAAGCCTTTCTCGCCATCCATACACAGCCACGGACAGCCACTGCTTTCTTCTGAATTCTAACCACCACACTTGCCCATCAACAATTGAACCACCAGCAAAATTCAGACAGAAATGATTGTCTCCTACAGCTATATTTTTATCCCTGCTGTGGGTCTGGGAAGGAGGTACACACACCTAGCTACTTTGGAGTTTGATAGAGCAGTTAGTCCATTGAGTTATTTGACTTTTTTTTTTCCCCCCTATTTAGAATCATGGTACAGGTGTAAAGAAATAAACAATTCTGAAGTACTGAAGAGTAAACAAAATTTCACATTTATATTTAAAAGTTGTTTGCATCGGCTCTGCAGAGAAGTAAAGCTTGTGTGCTGTAAAAACTAACTTCATCTTGACTTCTATCTTCATGCAAATTTCATATTCATGGCCCTATAGAACAATGTATTGTCTGTTCATTGTAGAAGTAAGTCTGATTTAAGTTGATGCAAAAACAATTGAACCTTTAAAATCCATAAGAATATTGCAGTACAGAAATAGAAAACAATTTTTTAAAGCCACATATACCTCCTAAAGTAACATTTCTAAATACAACATAATTTGATTTCAGAATTCATGTCACTTTTCCCATAATTTTGAACTGAGTGCTTACCATAGCTGATGATGAAGTTGCCACCACAGAATATCTTCAGTGATACCCCTTGCTAATTCTTAGTTTGATAAAATTCAGACAGCATTTCTGGGATTTCTTTTCTGACTGGGCAGAGTTTAATAAATTAGGAAACATGAGTGACATCCCTTATCAAAACTTAACACAAGTGTCTAATAATAGACACAATCTCAAGACTCAGGTTTCAGAAGACAGTTTGATATAACTTTATTCTAATAGTGGCAATACTTACCTGTTTGCAAGCAAACATTCCAAAGCATGCATTACCTAAATCTGATTTGAATTAGTCCTTTGCATGTTCTATTATACTTCAAAGCAGTGACTCCAACTAAGTTTAATTACTTCCTTCCACAACTTTGGATATATCCCTTATTACATTTCATAACTTCTCCTCATGGACTGCATGGCAAACAGGTGACTAATAAAAGTACAAACCCAAAGAAACCATTAAGCAAGTACACTACATATACATAATAATACTGCACATGTTTCATACTAATTAAGTTATCATAGTCTGCTATCACAGAAATTAAATATTGGGGGGAACAAGATCAGCAAAACCTGTCTCATTCTCTGAGGTTTTTATGTCATTCTTACCCAGTTTATAAACAGTTTTAAATTCATGAAAGTCCTATTAAAACACAAAAATAGTTTATATCTTTTCTTTGAATATATTGAAGAACATCATCTAGACAACGAGCTGGCTACCAGTTACAATCCTCTGTACTCTGCTTGTCTAGTTCTTACAGAAGTATGCAAACTAGCTTCATCCTTTCCAGCCACCTGGAATACCATACCCATGATTCAACAGGGATCCTATAATCTCACCTTTTTAACAGCTCTAAATGGTAGGAAAAATAAGGTAAAGCAGTGGTAGTGCTTTAAGTATGCAAAGCGATTCTTCTTGTGTCATTTGGATGAGGTCTCAAGTATTGACTTGAAAAACAAAGCACATATAATTTCTGTAAGATTGTTAATGACTATTTTGAACCAAGGCTAAAAAAAAAAAATCCCATGTCAACTAAAGGGAAATACCAAATCAATGTTATCATACAATTTCTGGCTCAAGCAAAGAGACAACCTTTGCAAGTCCCTTCCAAAGCAAGTAATTCTACAATTATATGAAAACAGCACATTTTTGTTGTTAGTAATAAAATATTTATGAATAGTACAACAATTAAGTGCACAGCTGTTTATGGAACTCCTTACTGAGTGAAGAAGCATAGGACTAGTTATTACACATCTCAGATTGCTAGACATACAGATCTTGCAGATTGAAAAAGTTTCATTTCAACTGGTACATTTTCAACTGGTACAACAAAATGTTTCCTCCTAGAAAATATTTTTTTAAAAAAAAAAAAAATTCAGGTTTTTATTAACATTTAAAACTTCAGCTCCACAAATGACCCCCAAGCAGACATCCCACCATTTTATCTGAACTACTAACAAGTTTTCCTTTTCCCTCTTTCTTTCTACAAAGATGTTTATTTTCACAGCAGAAATACATTCTCCCATAAATTCCTTTAGAGCACTGTCATGCAATGCTTCATAAGACCCTTTACAGTGGCTTACTGATGACATTAGAAAATCATGACAAACCATAGTACCTTGTCTTGAGGGCCAGAAGGACATTCTGACCGTATTCATAAGGGGCTGAATAAGACTTACATTTCAGAGCAGGATGTGGCAAACAGACAGAAAGAAAAATAAAAAGGAGCAAGTCTGTCAAATTAAGTTTTTGTTTTACTGTCACTGATAATGTTTTCCTGCAGATTTTGAAGCTAAAAATCAGCTACAATCCATTTCCACATGTCTGTGACCTGCATGGTATCTGCCTTCTGAGGGATGCACTTTTCACTCCTCACTGCAATGGCCTCAGGCAGATGTGAAACTGATGACAGAGGAAGAAGGTAAAAATACAAGTCTGTAGCTTTAACAACTCTGACATTTTGCATTCAGAATGAGTACATCGAAGCCAGCTTCTCCCACTGGCATCAATGAATGGCAAGTAGTAATAAGGTCTTCAGTGGGAAAAAAGCACAGTCAATCTTCTGGTTAATTCGTAAGTGCCATCAAGTGTGACATTAGTTTTAGCAAATACTGAAAGCTGAAATTTCAGAAACATTACTTCTCCACCCTCCTTCTGAAATATCAGACACACAGAGAGAGAAAGCAACCTATAAAAAGCAAAGCTTAGCAAAATGCCAGCTGAGCTTCACACCAAATACTTCAAAAGCACAAGCACCTCCAGGAGACAGCAGATGAACCAGCACACTGCTTTCTAGATGTGTGGTTAAATTTTAAATACCAATGGCATTTAGTTAAACAACAAGAAATCAAATATATTGAGGGGTCAGCAAGAGGCATTACCATGGGCAACCCTAATATTCTTTATTTGACAGATCTTTAGTATTGCTCTTTCAATAAAGACCAACTATAGTGTAGTCACTGCTGTCCCTTGCTCTTGTATGATCCAACAAGGGGAAAAAAAATGTCTTGCTTATTTTATTACATTATAAATCAAAGTAAAGTGAAGTGGACTTTGAATGACTCTTTCAGGATCTCTGACTGATACCACTATGGGTAATCAATTTTTTAATTAAAAAAAAAAAAAAAATCAATTGTAGGACATTGATATACAGTATGTATACATGCACAAGCTGAATAAGAAACCACATATGAAGAAATAAAGAGCCTAAAAGCATAAATCAAATGGCCATAGTCACACACTTTTTAGGGTGTTTGAGTACAATTACTGTCTAAAACCATGGCATTAGTGCTATTAGAATACACTACTGCTTCCTAAATAATTCAGACCTCCTAACAGTCAAGTGAAGCAGCAAGCAATGCAAGTATTTTGTGGTACCTGGAGTCTGTGCAAGACTGCAGGTGAAGATATGATGGCATGTGCTGACAGGGAGATAGCCATGGGGTATTGTTCAAAAGTAGCAAACCTTTGAAGACAGCACACAACCAACTCAGCTGATTGTAGCTGGAAAAAGTTATAGATGCATCTATGAATGTGAGACAAACGATGATCTCTGTCAGGACTAGATGAAGTAGGGAACTCCTTTTTTCCATTCTTGGAACACTAAAACCTTATTCCAGTGCTCAGAAAGCAGCATGTATCAGACTGGACAAGGGGACTTACTGCCTCTCTAACTCTGGGAAGTAGGGCGTACACATTACAAAGCTGCATTTGTGCCACAGAACTTCCCATGTAGCTTCTTTCCCCATTCAAACAGCAGCTAGATCCAAGTCAGGCTTTTTGCCTAGGCACTGGCAAGCAGTCTTCTACTGAGGTAGTAGCCCCCCCCCCAAAAAAAAAGATTTCTTTGGAGGCTGCTCTCTCAGGCTTGCACCACCTCCTCAGCTGGGCCTAATCCAATCTCTAATTAACTTCCTGAGTATTGCAATCTTAAAAATAACTCACTGGAAAGCAAAAAAGTTATTCTAATCCAGTTCCATTTTCTATTTATGACACCACAGCCCCACATACAGCTGCGCTGGCACGACAGAGGGGGAAAGTGAATACTCTTGGTGGCTCAGAGGCACCAGTCTCTGATGCCTGATCTATGCTGAGAAAAGGGTAAGAGGTGTTCCTCCCTGGGACAACGAACACACATTGACTATCTGGCTCTTGGATTACACCTCTGGCTCTGTTCTCATTGTTAATGCAGTGGTTACAGCCAAGGAGACCAAGTTTCCACATTTAGTATTCTCAAGGGGAAACATAGGTGGGGAAACATTTTATGGCATTTCAAGATCCTCCATTCTCTGATTTCATCTGAAGTGACCTGGTAAAACCACTAAGCTACACTAATTGATTTAATGAAATATGAGCGGGCAAGTGGCAGTGAGTATGAAGAACAAAAAAAAGTGTAGCATGGACTGCATTCCATAGTAAGAGCTGTGAGCTGCAGATACAGGCTGCCGTGTCTCGGTAACAGGTACACAACAGTTAGTGGCTGAAAGAACATGTACACTGAAGGCAAGATACAACTCAAGGAGTGTTCCTAAAGATCACCTTCTTTTACCTTGTTTGGAACGTTCAGTGGTTGTTCTCATCTCCCTACTCAATAAAAACATTTAGTAGGATAAAACTAATATTTCTGTTAAATATTTTTTATGCCCTATGTAAGGAAATTATAAAATATAGAAGAGGAATAGTGAAACTGGAGTACTGTGTGCAGTTCTGGAGCCCCCAGCACAGAAAGGACATGGAGGTGTTGGAGCAAGTCCAGAGGAGGACCACGAAGATGATCAGAGAGCTGCAGCAGCTCTGCTATGAGGACAGGCTGAGAGAGTTGGGGCTCTTCAGCCTGGAGAAGAGAAGGCTTCGAGGAGACCTTAGAGTAGCCTTCCAGTATCTGAAGGGGGCCTACAAGAAGGCTGGGGATGGACTATTTACAAGGTACTGTAATGACAGGAAGAGAGATAATGGGTTTAAACTGGCAGAGGGGAGATTTAGACTGGATGTTAGGAGGAAGTTCTTTGCAGTGAGGGTGGTGAGGCACTGGAACAGGTTGCCCAGGGAGGTTGTGTCTGCTCCCTCCCTGGAGGTGTTGAAGGCCAGGTTGGATGAGGCCTTGAGTGACCTGTGCTAGTGGGAGGTGTCCCTGCCTAGGGCAGGGGGGTGGAACTAGATGATCCTTGAGGTCCCTTCCAATCTTACCATTCTAGGATTCTATGAAACATGCAGAGACAGCTACCTGAAACTCTCTCCTGCAGCAGAACACTGCACAAAAAAAGAAATCCTTCTAGCCTTTTTTGGATTAATAAGTTAAAACAGAAAAAAAAAAGTGACTTCCACTCATGAAGAAGGGTCGGATCTTTGGAATTTAGAGAAGTACATTCACAAGTACAAGATTTCATAATCTTTTAAAAAAGTAATATTATTCAAAATACACCAAGAGGTGTTCTGCTGGCCTCAACAGCTTTGTAATAATACCACCATGTAAAAAAAACTAAGAAATACATTGTTATTTCTGAAATGTTACATCATCCCATCATTTTGTGAAGAAAATTATCTTAACATGTAAGTAAATGGTAGATTTGGAAGAAATGAATTATTGTATGTTGGTAAAATGTGCAAGACAAAACAAAAGTAAAGAGTGATATTTGATTTGGGGCTTTTCATATTTAGAATTAAAACACCAAATGTCATGGAATGACATCTCATCTTATTACAAGCTCAGAAGGGCATTTCCTTTGCCCATGACTGGGCAAATTTTTGCCCGTAGTGAGATTATATACAAATTTTTAAGGAAAGTAATTTTACAAAACAGAGAAGATATCTAATCCTACACCAAACCAACAGCCATGGAACACATCATTAGAAGAGACAGGTTCTATAAATAATTCATTCTGCATTTCTTTGGTACAAATTGTCATTGCCATGAAATAAACATGATTTTTCTGATTACTTCCAACTGCTCCACACCTGCATCTTACCTGCCTAGGCTGGCATTCCACCAACTATTGTTAATGCAAATTGCTGCAAAATATGCCTTTCAGAAGAAGCTGCTGCTTCATTTCATTATTAGCAAGCATGGTGCCCCCGTGTTAATATTAAAATATCCCTATAAAGACATACAAGAACTGCTTAACAGGACTGCCTTTATACAACAACACACATTACTCTTGAACAGCATCGCTTGCAAGATTTCATCTGCCAACATCTTCCATTTCAGTTCCTGTCTCATTTTTGTTCTTCTCCATAATAAAGATGAAAAAGTATGTCCACCATAGTATTTTATCCAATTTCACAGTATCACAGTATAGCAAGGTTGGAAGAGACCTCAAAGATCATCAAGTCCAACCCACTACCACAGACCTCAAGACCAGACCATGGCACCTAGTGCCATGTCCAAACATGCCTTGAACACCTCCAGGGACGGTGACTCCACCACCTCCCTGGGCAGCCCATTCCAGTGGGGAATGACTCTCTCAATGAAGAACTTTCTCCTCCCCTCCAGCCTAAACTTCCCCTGGCACAGCTTGAGACTGTGTCCTCTTGTTCTGGTGCTGGTTGCCTGAGAGAAGAAAGCAACCTCCTGCTGGCCACAACCACCCTTCAGGTAGTTGTAGACAGCAATGAGGTCTCCCCTGAGCCTCCTCTTCACCAGGCTAAACAATCCCAGCTCCCTCAGCCTCTCCTCATAGGGCTTGTGCTCGAGGCCTCTCAACAGCCTCGTTGCCCTTCTCTGGACACGCTCAAGCACCTCAATGTCCTTCTTAAATTGAGGGGCCCAGAACTGGACACAGTACTCAAGGTGTGGCCTAACCAGTGCAGAGTACAGGGGAGAATGACCTCCCTGCTCCTGCTGGCCACACTATTACTGATTTCAAATGTATAAAGTGAGAATTATCATGTTTTCCAGATGCTTCTGCTAAAAGAAGCAAAATAACTGTCAGTATTTCAGCTAATAACCACATTTATGTGAATTTGTTGTGATAATGTAATTATTTCAACATGCTCTCTCATTTTTAAAAAAAATAAATTAGCACACCTGCAGAGCTCCTAAAAAGCATGCAAATGCACCAATGTGTCTTACACTATAAAACTTGTGATATTACTACCCATATCATACTTGTAGTAGTGTAAAGGCAATACTAGCTCTTCTTGAAGAGAATACTCAGCTTGATATTTAACATTTTCTGAGCTTTTCACTCATTCAGCCATGCTTTATTCTGTCCTCAGACTCAGAACACAACATACATTATACTCATGGATTGTCCTTTCGGTCCAGGTGCAAGTTTCCATTCTGTACAAATCAAGGGAACCCACTGGAAAAGTTGTGGGCTCTCCTGATTATCTCAGGAGTACATGGGATACTTACAAGAGCCACCACACAAAATGAGGTAGGTACAGTTTTCCCTCCAAGATGAACAGAGAAATTCATCCCATGTGAGCATTTCACACTGACAACACTAAAGCAACTGTTCCCCCAGCTTTAAGAGATGACAGGGCCCAAGGCAGAGTTTTGGATTATTTCTTGGTAATACATTCAATAAGCAGACCTGACTTTAACATTGTTAACTGATCCCTGCAAAGGACTCTTCCTAGCTCCTGCAGAGATATCTCAAAGGGGTCTGTGCTGGTTTGAGGCTAATTGGAATATTTTAATGGAGAAAAATATATTATAGGCTGTGAAAAGAAAACGATGGTGATGTCTACTTCACTCACAGGCTTGCTGAGATGTTTAAGACTAAGAACACAAAACACAGATAAGACACTTGGGCTTGCAGACACTCTCAGGCTGTCTAGCTTCTGGCCTTCTCCTCCCTGCCAAGTAACCTCACTAACCACTTTTCTTCTAAACCCCCTGGCCGATCCTCCAAACTCATCTTGCACATAAGCCAAACCCTGGGGGTAAGGTATAGGGGTGGGGAGAAGGTGGAAGGGTGGTTGGGAGGCTCTCCTGGGGACTCTGATTTGTGGGAGGGTTGTTATGTTTCTGTGTTACCTTTAACATGTCTATTTCTGTAAATATTCCTGTATGTTGTGTATATATCTGCTTGCATATTGTGCTAAGCTGTAAGTAGAGCTTCAGTCCTTAACTTCCAGCCAGCTGAGTCTAGTCTGGGTGCTTTTACAAAGTGTGGGGTGGTGGGGAACTCTCAAACCATCACAGGGTCTCAAATGCTACAAAGAAAAAAAATACACCTCTACCTCTTTTTTGTTATGTATGTGCATACTTCAAACTTCCTATGCTACGAATCAGACCATGAACAGAGGGTAACTGATAGGCAGAATAAAGTATGAATAACAAACACAAAATAAGTTACCTGGTTAATATCTGAAAGTCAAACTAAAAAGCCAACATGAATTTACAATCAACAATTTATTTTTTCTTGCACAAAATAGCTATTTTATAGTAAAAGCCACTCAAGAAAGGAAAGTGGTCCAACAATTATATTCATTCTATAACCACCAAGAAGGTAAAACACTCACCATCAACTCTAGTATGAATGTTTTGTCTTTCCTTTCCTAAAACTATACACTTTCCTTATTTCCTTTAAGTCACAGACAAAAAAAAAACCCTCTTAAACAAACCCAAACAAAGGGGGAAAAAAAGTAGTCAAACTCCTCCATAGATTTTTCTTCCTTGGGAATAGAGGAAAGAACCAACTCTGGACTCATCACCATATCCAATACTACACTTCTGGAAGGTGCACAGATACTGCTGGAATGAAACATGCCAAAAGAACAGGGGAAATTGCTGAAAGCTGTCTATTTCCAAATTAACTGCACAAACATTTTGATAATTGTGACTAAAACCTACAAAATAAAACACAGGATCTTTTTAAGTTGCATTTCAAGCCCCCTTGAATCAATCAGGAATGTTTAGCAACTGTCACAATACAAGGTATGCTTTCCCTTGGGCTGCCATCTCACCAGAAATAACTAAGGATACATATGTCCTGTACCTCGATGTGTTATAGCAAGTTACATCACAGTATAAGAATTTGCTGCTTCCTGTGACATTTTGTCACATGGTGACACGTTATCTAGCATTCATTATGTGTCAAAATGAAAACTGAAGAAAATCACAGGATGCTAGGGGTTGGAAGGGACCCAATGAGATCATCGAATCCAACCCCCCCTGTCAGAGCAGGACCATACAATCAGTTCAGGTCACAGAGGAATGCGTCCAGACAGGCCTTGAAAGTCTCCAGAGAAGGAGACTCCACAACCTCTCTGAGGAGCCTCTTCCAGTGCTCTGTGACCCTTACAGTAAAGAAGTTCCCCCTTGTGTTGAGGCAGAACCTCCTGCGCTGCAGCTTATATCCACTGCTCCTTGTCCTATCACAGGGGGCAAGTGAGAAGAGCCTGTCCCCCCACCTCCTGACCCCAGCCCTCAGATATTTATAAACATTTATTAAATCCCCTCTCAGTCTACTCTTGTCCAGATTAAAAAGCCCCAGATCCCTCAGCCTCTCCTCTTAAGGCAGTGCTCTGGTCCCCTTATCATTCTCGTAGCCCTCCGCTGGACCTTCTCCAGCAGATCCCTGTCCCTCTTCAACTGAGGAGCCCAAAACTGGCACAGTACTCAAGATGAGGTCTCACCAGGGTAGAGGCAGTGGAGACACTCTCTCAATCTGCTGGACAAGCTCTTCTTAATGCACCCCAGGATCCCATTGGCCCTCTTGGCCACAAGGACACATTGCTGTCCCATGGACAGCTTCTCATCCACCAGAACAAGGCAAACCACCAAACCTCATGCACAAGCCTACAAAGAGGTTGGACTTTGAGAAGCTTACTCTACCTTTAATATACAAACCTATGCCTAAGATAGCACACACAACAATTGTGTATTGCAGGCAGGGCAGGAGTCTCAAACATCTGGATGACACATCCTTTGTTACTTAAACAAGAACCTTTTCCTAACTGCTGTTTCATCACGTAACTACTTAAATGTAAAACTCAACAGTTTTTAATTTCATTTTGGTTTTGCAGTTGTAGTTTTTACACATCTCATGAATTTAGGCAGGAAACTCCAGTTTTTAAGCCAACTGAAGTACGCTTACATTGGAGATTGTCTTGATTTTGGCTACATGGGCATCAAAATCAAATTCATCCAAAGTTAGTCCTTTTATAGGACTAGACTGACTAGACCTCCATCACTTTCTGCTTAGGAGGATGCAAATATATCATCTTTACAGTATAATTACTTTAAGATAATTGCAAGCAAGAATGAGAAGTGGTTTTGTACTTCTTAGAATTTAATTTTCCTTCAATTTTCAAGAAGCCAACATAATAAAAAACACATTACAAAATTCCATGTACTACACTCCATAAAATCTTAAATAGTAATTAAGCACCACTGGACCATGATACAGTAAATCCTAGCCTCACACATTGCAGGATTCATTAATGCAGCCTAATTCACTTCAGAGCAATTTAGAGGTAAACAATTTAGAGCAACAAAAAAGACTTTTAGTTAAAGGCAGGATATTTTTAAGAAACTTATTTAAAATAACTAATGTAGAAAAAGCATCAGAATTAACTCTGCAGATTGTCTAGGTTTGTTCAGCAGGGGGAAGGAGAGGAAAATAATCAGCCGTAGGAAACGTGGATTAAGCTGGTTAGTGTCTCAGGAAAAATTGATTCTTCTCTGAAACTACTTCTGTAGCATCTGCTTGTTACTTTCTAACTTATCTCTGTGCATATTTCATAAGGGGCACCCTTGTGTATTTACACCTTCTACCCCTAGAAATGACACTACATATTCTTGGGAGTTCTTTGAGTCACAATAGTAATACTGCAGTGCACAAAACTGTTGATCATCAGGTTAAGACAGGCTGAGAAGAGAGCTCACATTACAGCGAGCCTGTAGCAAACTTAGAGATTGCTGGGAAATGACCCATCAGATGGGCACCTCTCATGAGGGAGGAAAATCATCTTTGTTGCTTTCCCTAGAATCTCTCCACCATGTGCCATGTCAGAGGAAAGAGCACAGCACATGAATCAAACGGGATCCAAGTACAGTTCTTAGCATAGGAAAACGGATGGATGCCATCCATAAACATTGCTGCAGCAAATTTAACAGTCAGGGCAGTATGTGAATTCTCTTGGACCTGATTCAAGCAGGATATCGAGGTCATCTCTGTGGAAGGCCTGGCATCCTGCAAATCCCTAGCAGCAAATGGAATTATGGCGAGACACAAAGCCTACCCTGCAAAACAGAGCTGAACTTAAACAAGGAATGTGTTTCCAGTGATGTAGAAGCGTGGGAAGAAATAGCTGGAAGAAATCTCCACCATATATACAAAGTTAAAAAAAAACAAACCAAAAACAAACAACATGAGTAAGTAAATATCCAAAGTGACAAGCATTCAAACACCAGGATCTTTAGACCTTTTGCATGTCCCTTCTGAACAGCTACTTGCTAGGGTAGAAAATTTAATATAATCAAATCAGCTTTGCTATTTTAGTCCCAAAAGTGCTGATGGAGCATATGCCTGCAGATAGTAATGTTATCTGTATTACTGCAGTGTCTGAAGACCCCAATCAGATGCAGGCTATTGAACACTCAGGGGAAATTTTCAAAGAAAACTCCTGCCAAAAACAGTTTAGCATGCAAACTAAGAGGGAAATGCAACCTGTGGATTGAATTAAATCAGCAATGATAACCAGAGAGGAAATGTACAATACAAACATAGTGAACACACAGGTAGGGTCGACTTTAACACCATCCTGCAGAAACCTGTTACAACCATGTACCAAATGGTTTTGTTTGGTTGAAACCTGAAAGTTACATTTTGCAAAACAGTTCTCTCAATCTTTGGATTAGATTTTAAGAAAGAAAACAGTGAAGCTTTGGATTTATTTGTCCACCTGCTCACTTGGAACAAACTCACAATCAGCTCTAGTAGTAAGAACATTTTCTCATATTATACAAAAACTATTTAGACCAAAAAATTTCACTGAAGGCTTCAACTCACTTGTGATCTCTGCTGATAGGAGGTCATATCTAACCTATAGGCACATTAAATCTCTTCTGTTCACAGTAAATACTTAGTCCTCCCTGTATGGGCCCACTGTACAGAGACTTTTGTTAAATTCTGCCATATTAAGCCTACACAGTTAAAATTGTACTGACAACAAAGTCCAGCTCCACAATGTTCTTCAAAACTTCCACTTAGTTTGTTAACAGCAGAAGGCATAATCCTCTACCAAGTGCAGAGGAAACCAAACACACATGAGTTAAGTTTCCCTTTCTATTTGCTTTAGAATACCCTGTGCAGGTTTGGGAGTTATCCCCCCACCCCCCCACCCCCCCACGATTAGGAATTCACCAGACTATCTCAGTCAGCTGGAAGTTAGAGGATGAAGCTGTATTTATGACTTGGCACAATTTACAAGCATGTATATATATATATACACATACACACACACACACACATACACAGAATATACATAGATATTTACAACTATATACAGTAATATACAAGGTAAAGGTAATACAGAGCCACAAAACCCCTCCTGACCAGCAGAGCCACACAGGATGGCTTTCAAATGAACCTTCCACCTTCTTTCAACCCCTTCCCTTATCTCAGAATCCCTTTTACATGCAGGGTGAGCTGGGAAAGGTCAACAAGAGGTGTTGGAGGACGAATGATTAGTTTGAGTTACACAGATCAAGGCAGATGAGTTAGTAGGGCAAGCAGGCAGCCACAGATTAGCTTTACCTTTCTTTGTGTTCTTGTTTTTATGTGCCTCAGCAGAATGAATAGGTAATATAGACATCACTATTACTTTCTTCTCACAGCCAATGATCTAATTTCTCTCATTAAAATATTCCAATTACCCTCAAAGCAGCACATACCCTCAGTGGAGGGTATAAATGTTTTACAGAATATCATTATCATTCCTGTTGTATCTATCATACAACAACAGGTATGTTGACAGGTACTTTTTTTTTTTTCAATTATGCAAAAAACAGCATTTCTTTGCAGTCATTTGTTGAATAACATCTGTCACAATCTTAAAAGGTCAGTGGCTGATACACTGAAATTTAGGGAGTTCAACATAGCAACTACATAAATAGTAATCACTCTTTTCATCTACTAATTGACAAGGTGGCCTGTAGCTGCCATAGTAACAAGCAATAACTGTTTTCTTCCAAGAAATGCCAACACTTCACTCAGATACTTTGCCATAAAATTTTAAGATACAATGAGGGGGGGGAAACAAACAAACAAAAAAACCAAACCAACCAACCAACAATAACAACAACAAAAAAACAACAGTTCATTCTATGTCTTACAATTCACTTCTGTTGAGGAAATACAGAGAAAGAAGAGAGAATTCCTCAGAAGAAGAGAGTTTTATTTACAGGAATGTTCCACTACTGACTGGGAAACAAAGTTTATGGAGCCATACGTTAGCAATAGCTTTGCTAATCTTACCAAAAGAGAGACAGGATGCACCCTATGAAAAAATCTACTTCCCAGGCATTGCTACAAGGGCTGCACATGGATTATTTAGTGCAGTAAAAGGAGATCTTGGGATGTAAAGGTTATAGACTTTTTCTAATATGCTCTAATAATTGTGAGTAGCTTCAGTTAATCAGTAATAGCCACCTCTGTTCTCTGCACTTCACAGACATTTCTATCCAATCTCATTTATATTAAACTCTTACACATACAAAACTCTCACAAGTCTCAGTATCTTCATGAAGGAGAGAGAAAGAGAAGGGAATGAGTAAGGAGTGGGACAGAAATGTAAAATTCCAGGAAGAGGGGCAAGGTAAGCTACCAGCCAGCAGAGGCACTCAAGGCTGAAGTTTCAGCTTCCCATCCACTGTGCTGCCATCTGGTTAAAAATCTCTATCTAGAGCACAGATTTGGTTTCAGGGTTTGGTTGTTTCCACATAGGCTACTGACTGAGTAAATGAGGGATTTGGGACAAACCTAAGAGAAAGGAGGAGTGCATAGGCAAAGGATTTGTGTTTTCAGGAAGGAATTAGCTGGGTGTCACACCAAAATAGATGCTTTAGTCTGAAATTCCTCAAGATTTTACCACAGCATCACATTAAAAACTTATGTGCCACTAAGTATCTTGATCCAGATGTTTAAATCAGTCTTATGGGATATCTCTTTGAGAAAGTCCAGCCTGCCTTATGTCAAAGCTAATCTTCACATATCTGTTTCACTTTTTATACTTACACCTGCCAGTATTAACAAGATTAAGAACTAAGCTGGTAAAGGGCTGTCTGTCAAGGAATACCAATTTATCTATTCATTTAATCATCAGAATTACAACCAAATGGAGCTCCAGGCCTGGGCAAAGGGAGGTACTATAATTCAAACTCTAAAATGAAGGCCCCACAGAAGTCATGCTTGTAGTAGACTGTGTCAGGAGACTGTGCAGAGGAGATCATAGGGAGGGGGAAAGAGACACCAGAGTTTTCGTGTAAGGGGACATTCTTATTTAACCATTAGGGCCAGAAGAAGATTTTGCATGTGATCTCTCCATATAGTCAAATAAATTCTGTCTTCTGGATCACTTGCAGATCCCACCTTAGGCATTCAAAGAGTGTTTAAAAAGGAGGGCATGTGCTCACATTTGTGAAGGCAGACTCCATCCAGGGAACTCAAACCTCCTTATTCCAAGTTACAATCTAACTCTCAACTGCATCATTGATACCTGCTTAAAGGAGTTTGTTACCACCTGTCCCCTAGCAGAACTCCCTAGTCCAGGGCTGTTTCTGCACTGGAGGTAGACTTTGCCTTATGTATTTATAAGCATATTTATTTGTAAGCTGCCACAACCAAAGTGCCCGTGAAAGAAAATTCAAAAGACATTTGTGTACCACAGACCCCTGAACAGGGAATGAATGAAAAGAGTGCAGCAAAATAAGTTGGCTTTAAAGCTGAACACACAAGCAAGTGCTAAAAATTGTCTTCAAGGAGGCAGAAGTATGTTTATTATTTGGGGACTGTTTTGAAGCTTTGGAATTTATCTGTTTTGCTGATATGATGAAGGCAATTGCTATGAGAGACCATCCCAAAGTTTGGGATAATCAACACCTTGTCAGGAGATCAGGCTGAAAATAAAGCATTATTTTTATTTACTGAAAGGACGAGAGTGCAGATGTATTCAAAATATACACAGAAAGGATCAAGGCAGACAGCACATGAATCTGAAACAAACACTTCCAAGCTAGGCACAGGAGAGCATCTCCCTGCCGGTGACAACAATGCAAGGAAACAAACACCGTTTGTTCTCAACTGGCTGCACTTCTGCCTCCTCCCCTTTCATTCAATACTTAGTGCTAGTGATGCTTCCTCCATCTCCATGACATGCTGGTTGCAAATACTTTTATCTCAGTGAGGAAAGCAGGCTGGAGAAAGCATATGATCACATGGTAAGTTTATGCTTATATTTGCTGGCATGAAGGGGAAAACCCCATCTATCAAATAGGCCACTTAATTAGCAAATGCTATTAAACATTAAGTATAACTGTATGAAGCATGTGGATCCTGGGTAAATTCAGCAGGGGAGTGTGTGCTTCAGGAGCAAATGGGACAGCTGTGTACCTCTGCAACCTTTGCTTTAAAAGCAGTAAATGCTACACAGTCAGAAAAAGAAACCCCCCTTTTGTCCTTTATGTTGGAAGTCTGTTGTTGCCCAAATGCTGTTGCTCCTGAAGGAACTGAGCTCAGATGTAAGTCAGCTGAGACGAACCAGAGCCCCTCACCCCACCTCGTATTATTTGGTACACAGTTCCCGGTAGCTCGCAGTTCTGACAATGCAGAGAAAGAGGAAAAGAATGGCAGAGGGAAGCAGAGCACAGCTGTACGTTGCAGAATCTCTCCATGTTAATTTGCCAAACAAAGCCAGTATTCAAAAAAGACAACAAAGGTGCAATAGGACCACATCAAATCCACGCCTCTGAGCAGCGAGGGTTCTCTAACAATGCATTCAAGCAACAGATAGAGATTTACCTTCCAAATGCAGGCCATGTTCTTTCTCTATCCTTCCTACCACAGAGCAGCAGGATTCTACTTTGTGAGCAGCAGTTCCAGTGTCAGGCAAAAGGCTGGTGGAGCTGCAGAACTGCTAGAGCCTACATTCCTGTATATCCAAATAAGGGTACCACGCATCCAGGATCCGTTAGTCATATTAGTCTTTTTATGCCCCGTTTGTTCCACCCATCAGCTCCTGCCACTGGCTGGGAGCCAGCTCGGTACCTCCCCTCCGTCACATGACCGAGTTTGATTCATGGCTCCAGCATGGATTTCTGTAAGCTCCAGCACACTCTCACACAGTGCTATACGTACAAATGGCAATCAGTACTTTGCAGCTGTTTTGCAGTGGCTAGAAATCAAGCTGCATATTTGTAACTAGTCCCTGTGCAACTCTCTTACGTGCTCTCAGGGGAGAGTTGCTGCCAGTTGGTCAGAAAAGTAGAAACTCTCTAATTACTTGGGCTCTAAAAAGG
Organism: Ramphastos sulfuratus; assembly: GCA_013399055.1. NCBI lineage: Eukaryota > Metazoa > Chordata > Aves > Piciformes > Ramphastidae > Ramphastos > Ramphastos sulfuratus. The sequence continues at coordinate 699,304 of WBNM01031619.1, read as the reverse complement.
CTTACGCTGCTTGTTAGTGTGAAGCGGCGTTTTAGATTCAGCCCTCTCCATTGTACAGCAAGCTTCCCTTTGTCTAAAAGCTGCAACTGCTTCCTGACAAGAGACAGTGACTATCAGCAACACAATCACAAATATCCCACCAGAGATGCTTGTGTTGTGCTGCGTCTGCCTTTATGTGCAAAGGGCTGGTGTACATCACAGGGAATGGAAAGCATGGGAGGGTTTGTAGTAGTTTTCACTCATGCAGGTCTTATAAAGGGTCTCTGAACTTCCTTTGGACTTTCCTACACTGCAGTAGGATTAACTGCAGATTAATGCATTTAGCTGTTGAATAAATCTTTACATGATCTCATCAAATTCTTCTTGTTTTCTTACATAGAATACTACATGTATTATAAAAGTTTCACTTCATATTTGTCATACTCCTGCAGTTTCTACCTTCTACACTTCCCCACTACTTCTCGTTACTACATTTTGGAAACCTTTACCTTTTCAGTATGTATTCCTTCTGTGGTACATTGCTTCACTTCTGCAGCTTTAACACACATCAAAGCTGTTCCCCTCCCTTAGTAAATTCCTTGTAGTATATGTATTCATCCTCCCTGTAGCAGCTCAGGGTACTAGTTCACATGCAGCTGATACACACAAGTTAACATTACAAGACTGCTTACCACACAGCTGCTTACTATGTGGAATCCAGAAGGGGTTAGTACTGTGCTGCACATTTAATAACCAATATTATTCCCTCCCTGGCAAGCCTCTCCTGTCCAGGTGCAATCCCTCAAAACAGTAAGTAGGTTGGAACTAAAAGAATTAGCTGTCCTCACTTCTTGGCAGGGGTAAACAATCCCCAAGAGCACAAGAGAAAGAGGCTGAGGAGGCTTCTCCAGCTCACACCGCTTGCTGCTTTCCTGTACACTTCCAAAGAAGGTGACTATTTGTGTTTGGCCTTTCAAAGGTCAGCCATTTCAGTATGTCCAGAGAACTGAGGGATTTCCAGTGAATGACAGTCCCCAAGGAAAGACAAAGACCTAAGGTAGGTGCCTTGCTTTAGGTGTCTCTGCCTATGGCAGAGGGTTGGAACTAGATGACCTTTGAGGTCCCTTCCAACTTTCCCATTCTATGATTCTATGATTCGTCTCTAAATATCACATCAGCCAAAATATGGTGACCTTTAACTTTTAGACTTGAAGATAAAATGATACTTCATTACTCCACCACAGCAGCAGAATTCCTTCCTTCCTCCCTCCATGACTCATCACTATCCAAACACTTTGTATTCACCTGCCTACCAGGATGCTTGTGCAACACCTTTTTAAGGATGTAAAATAAGTACTTTCTTAGATTGTCCAACTGGCAGCTACAGCCCCTCTAGGCTTTCTTAGTCAGAGAACTTTTAGTATTCCAGAAAATCTAAGTTCCCATGAGTTGTTCACAGTGTGTAGAGGGTCCCACAGTTTCTGTTGACAGATGCAGACAACAGGGACACCTACAGCAGCAGCTGTCATTTCAGAAAATGATGATGTTTGCAAGTGAGTCCTGTGAAACTCTGTTTGTTCTCTGCAAATGTAGGCAAAGTTCAGATTTTTTTCCTTCCAGAATTTAATTTAGAGAAAATCCAAACTCAAGCCTTTCAGATAAATTAAAGGAGGGATATGAGATTCCACTTCATTTGCTCCTGGGGACAAGTATTAAAGGCAAGACTCTAGCTGAGATCACCATAAATAACAGCAGAAAGCCCAGCCTCAGACTGAGCTAATTTCACCTTGGAGAAACTACATGAAGATATGCATCCATCAAATGTTAAAAAGCAAACACTGTAAACACACCTTTTCCCTGAGCCCCGTGAGGTGTCTTACGTGAACTTAATACAGTCTTGAAATCAGGTTTAGGTCAAACATGGCTCACATAGATTTCAGCTGTGCTTGCAACTTTCAGTCCAAAATTAACACAGTTGTTGATGCTTGGTAGAGATGTCAAAGGCAGTATGAAATTGCCTTTCAAGTTTAAATCGTAGCTGACAGGCTACACAAAGTCACCACCTCTAGTTCTGCAAACAAAGACCATGCATGTGTGGCATCTAGTTCCAACTCCTCCAATACATTCCTATGGAGATGCAAACTCGGGGAAAATACAGTAGGTTGGACAGTAACCCTTTTCAATTCTAGGTCTTAAAAATCTGATTCCATCACAATAACTCAAACCTTTCTGGAGAAAGTTGATTAAACCTGAATCTGCAAAGATTACCTCACAGCTACATAATGTGTACAGCTTCTCCATACGGCTAATATGGCTAATTATGCTGGGATTCTTGTGCTGGTTTAAGGCTAATTGGAATATTTTAATAGAGAAAATTATATTATAGGCTGTGAAAGGAAAACAATGGTGATGTCTACTTCACTCATAAGCTTGCTGTGATGTTTAAGAAAGAACCCAAAACAAAAGATAAGACAGTCGGGCTTGGGGCACTCTCTGGGATACACTGTCTGGGGCTGTCCTACAACTTCTGGCTTCTTCTCTCCAACAGATTAATTTCACTAATCACTTTTCTTCTAACTCCTCCTCTGGCCGATCCTCAAAACCTTGGGGGAAGGTATAGGGGTGGGGAGAAGGTGGAAGGGTGGTTGGGAGCCCCTCCTGGGGTCTCTGATTTCTGGGAGGGGTGTTGCGTTTCTGTATTACCTTTAACTTGTATATTTCTTTAAATATTCTTGTATACAGTGTTTATATCTACTTGTATATTGTGCTAAGCTGTAAATAGAGCTTCATTCCTTAACTTCCAGCTGGCTGAGTTCTAATCTGGGTCATTTTACAAAGTGTGGGGGGCAGGGAGCTCCCAAACCGTCACATCCACCTGTGATAAAAACGTCAAAGCCAAACCCTCACAAATAGGTAACAAACTTTAGACCCATACTCTGTGTTTTAAAAATGCACACTTAGAAAAAAAGTCTGAAAACTACCAGATTCTGTTGAAATCAGACACCAGCCCATCTGATGAAAGCATGCCAAAAGGAAGGAACTGTTTTTACACTTGCTGCAAATACAAAGGTTTATCAGACAGAGGTGAGACAGAGTGGCACTTCTCACCCTTCAGGTGCAACCTGAGTCAACAGTGGAGTAACAGATCTGATCCCTTGTTCCGTATCAGTTTTTCCTTACCTCATGTAATTCACCATTAGAAGTAAGCAATATAAGCTACTTGGCAGCCCAATGGCAGGACAAAAGTAGATGAAGTGTTAGAGACACAGCAGCCTATAACTCAAACAGGAAGTCTTATCGGGTCATATAATTTTAATTTAAACCTTTCCTGAGCCTGACTTTTCTGTTAAGAGAAAAGGCTAAATCAAGGTGATGTGCTTAATTTCTAAGATTAACTCCTTCTACACTCTGTTTGGAATCCAGAAGCTGAGAAGAACGTGTAGGTCCTCAGACAGCCTGAAATCTGCCTTTACTTTTCAGAATATCCTTACAGCTTAAAACAAGCATGCCATATATACATTAGTGAAGGAGTCCATTGGATGTATTCCTCTACCCAGCTTCCTTCTCAGCATAACTCATCTGTGCCTTGCTCAGCCGCAGGAAACCATGTCACGTTTTAAAAACAAACAAAACAAAACAAAACAAAACAAGAGGTTTAGTTGTGGAATACTTCTGCATGTTTTAGTGGCAGGAGAGAAGTTGCTCGGCACCATTAATGCTATTAGAAATTCAGCTCATCACCCCACTATCATTCAGTGTCATGGTAACAATTAAGCACAGCCACGCAGCACTTTCAAACCTTGCAGGTTCTTGAGCTCCCCACAGCCCCTTTCCAACACACAGACACATACATAGCCAAATCCATGCCTCCCAACTTTCTTCCAACTAAAAATTCTTTTAAAAAACAAAACAAAAAGAACAAAAAAAAAAAACCACCTAAAGTGCTCACCAGACCTAGGGGAAGAAAAAAAATTCCCTTTACTTTCTAACACAAAACAAATCTTTGAACAAGGTAAATGCTACATTATTTTATATCTATAGGATATAGTCTGCTCTATATCTGTAGTATATGACTTTTATACAAAGCACAAGATTTTGTGACTAAATATTTACAATTGAAAAGAAAACCTAAAATACACAGCTTTTTAAAAATGCCCTGAATATTCAGAGACTGAAAGAGCTGTCAAAGTTCCTGGAAGCCAAGCCAAGCAAACCCTACACACCAGTAATCTCTTCAGAATGTCATAATTTCATTTTCAACCCAAACTCATTTGAGAATGTCAGATGACTGTTTTTGAAGATGCTTATCACATTCATTTTACACTGAACTACAAATTGCAGTATTTTATAATAAAGGGAAAATGTGGGTCCTGTCTGTTATCTGTAAATTCGCTTCCACAGGAAAAATGGAATTTAAACCACAGGGGGAAAAAAGGTGCTCAGAGAAGAACACTGCCTGTCTTGCCAGACAGCTTGCTCTGATTAAAACAGGCTAAACAACTCTGAGGAGTGTTGCAGCCATTTGTGCCACCAGCTGTTTTGCCTGTGTAAAAGTCATAAAATAGACATAACTTATTGTAGTCTACAGGAGTAAATCAAGGATACTCTGAAGGGCATTCAAAAACCTAAGTGAAATGTTTGAAGAATCACTATGGTTTAAAGGTAATGTTGCTGACTAGAGAATATGGTTGGTCAACAGGCATTTTTCTTGCAAGTTCTTTAGCCAAGGATGTGTGTGTTAGTGTTACATTTTTATGTTCTTTGCTCCTATTGTCAATGCCTCCCACTCTCTGCTATCTTTATAAGAGAATTCTAACACTACAAAAACATTAACATTTATTTTACACTAAGCTACATCCATGTCAGTTTGCCCCCTAAATAGGATCTTATCTTGGAGAACGCAGCTGTTCATATAGAAGGAGCTTAGGGAAAGGAACCAGCAACAACTTCCATCACAGAATTGAAGGTCCTAGATTGGAACAAAAAAATTAAATCCAGTAGTTCAGCTTAGGAGAATGCCCTCTCCTGAATTGCAGAAGCAAAGGCTGTCCCCCGCTGTGTTTCCTCCAGAGATCCAGTCAGCTATTGATTTTATGGGCTAAGCTCTGTTATTATCCAAACTGCCTGTCTTTTTTGAGGGGAGGGGCAGGAAACAAACACCACCACACTAAACCCATCCCAATCCTTTCCCAAGGCTTTATCTAACATTTCTTTGCACTTGAAAGGAAAAATCTTAAAAGCACAGCAATAAAAGCAGAATTATTTAGTGTGGTGAGGGAACAAGTTTTGTTTGGGGAAGAGGAGCACGAGAAAGAGGTGGGTTTTGCTCGGGGTAAGGGGTTTTACCACTCATGTGACATATCTAGGGCAGCTCAGCACCAGCACTGTCAGATCACAGCCACACTTCGCTCAACAGCATCCTCCTATAAATTATACCATCATAAAACTCTGAATCCCAAAGCCTGACTTGCCCTTCATGGAAAATGAATAACTTATTCATTCATCTGTATTTGGGAATGAAATAGAAACTTGAGAATCCTGTTTTGGTCAATGAGGACTGAGTTGGTGAAGAACAGGAACCTATCCCTAGTTTACAGGCTGGAAAATATGGAAATAGAGGAAAGAGACCCTAGCACTGGCTTTGCCTGCTCAATGTCCTGTGTTTTATCCTTTGAGGCACCATGTAAACCTCATAACTGTCACCATCCTCTGAGGGTTCTTGGAGGTCTTACTGTGGTTCTGACCAGCAGCCACAGGGCTCTGAATGGGGAAAGTAACAGCGTCTGCCCAGAAGGCTCTGCTCTGTCATTAATAGAAAGCCAGAGGAATGTGCAACTACACCAGGGAGAACAGATTCTCTGCTCACAGCTTCTTAAGAGACAGAAGGAGCAGCATGACAGCCAGGACAGAGTCCAGGACAGAGGCTGCACATGACCAGTGTCCAGAAAAATAAGGCAGATTTGGCCTGTGGTGTAAAACTTTCTGTTTCTAAATAAAACCATCCCACTAGCAAGTCACAAAGAGTCAAAAAGTTTTTTCCTAGTCTCAGTCTCATGTTGCAGCATCCTTTGTAGTTTCAGGTTTTCAGAAAAAAAATTAGAAATGGGTCCAATTCTGCAAAAATTTATCAGCTGCACCAGCTCTGCCAAAGCTAGAGTGCATAAAGGATATAGACTAGGAGCAAGTGTAACTTGTGGTCTTGTTCCATTGAGCATTATGAAGAGGCATTATTTTAGCATTCTATAAATGTATCTGCAACATAATGGCAATGGTTTTGGGAACAAAAAAAGTGTTTCATGGATTATTTTTCCCCCCCCCCTGTTTTGGATGTGTTTTATTCAGTTACCACCCCAATGTTCAGACATGCAGAAAAAGAAATTTTATACAAGAAAATATTGCTTAGTTTTCTGGTAAGAGAAGTATTATATTTAGAAGTTTACAGAGACAGACAGAAACTAGAATCCACACATTCTGGGGTTTAATTTAAACCTCATTCTGTACTTGCTTCTCAAGTTACAAAAACAATTGAACTATCATACCAAAAATCCAACTCTACTACTTACATTAAGATTCGCTCAGTGAAACTCCCTCCTTGACCTAAAGTCTTACCCAGCCACAGCAAAAGCTGATTACAAATCTTGAAGCATGAGCTTTACTCCTGTGCATCCAAATAAACCAATACCCTACACCCCTCTATCAAACCTACACTCTACTTGAAGGCTTTAGAGGGACTAGCCAGCCATCATGCTGTGTCCTAATATCCACAGACTTTGGGTCTAAAGATGTTAAGATCCATTGGATCTAAAGAGGAAAAAAAAAATCTGCCTTGCTATTAAAGCTACTTTCACCCAAGAAAATAGCCAGCAGCAAAATTTTCTGTATTTTGAAGAGTCCATCTGAAACTATGAACATGAATTCTCAATAAAAAGACCTTTGTATCTTCTGAAACATCTGATAGCTATCATAGCAGGTTTAAAAAAAAAATATTCCATGCATGTTTTTAATTAACAGAGACAACACTACAAATTCATTACTGACAATGAGGTGGCCTCTGACAGTTTTCCACACTGTTGTGTAATGCTGAACTATAAATCCCTTTATAACTGCATCTTTGAATTTTGAAGTCCTTAATGATTTAAAAGAACTTTTGGATATTGTTTATCAGAACAATCAACACGCCTGAGTTTAATGGTTTGGGGTTCAAAACACAATAATTGAATTACACTCAAATGGTATTATTGAAAACATGCAACTGAAGTTGTGGACTGAACACAACAAACACAGCTCAGTTACAAAGAATTTTTAAATTACATCATTGCTTTATGGGGGGGGATTAGTGGGGTTTGTTTTCTTTGTTCTGGGGGAGTTTTGTTGGGTTTTTTAAAATTATTTATCAGTTTTGTTGTTTGGGGGGTTGGTTTGGCTTGGGTTTTGTTTTGAGGTTCTTTCAGGGTTTTTTTTTTTTTGGAGGGGGAGGGGAGGGAGAGTGTTTCTCCCTCTTTGCTAGCTCAAAAGATAGAAAAAAGTGAAAGACAAGAGTCATTCAACATTACATGAATATGCTGTTTCTTACAGGATCACTTCTTCACTTACAGAGTGGGGGAGGGAAGGGGGGGGATAAAAAAAAAAAATCAATAATTATATAGCAAATAAGAAACAGTTTTAAGAAAAAACTGCAGAAGAAGTTTGATGATTTAAATGATTGAAAGCAGCTGTGAAGAGGTGCATTCTGAACTTGTCTCTAACAAAAATCCTCTCCAATGTTCTCTGAATTAATAGCTAGGTACTAGCATTATTTTCCCTCATTTTCTAGACTCCCAGTTGGAATCCATAAGGGCTTATTCACTGATGCACTGGGTACTTTCAGATGCAATTGAGGTAATAAGAGTTATATTTTAAGCATATTAATTGATACATAATGCTAAGTACTTTTTTCTTTCCCAAAGATGTCTTATGAGCCCTACATTTGACAGCAGTATAAATGGACTCTATTTTTCCCGTGGCTAATTTTGTTTCCTATAAAACAGTAATAATTTTTCACGTGGATATGTCATATTACAGTAAATTGCATAAGAGTATCCATTAGGAAATTAGGCATCATGTGTTCAGGAAATGCTTTCACATTTATGAAGTACCATGTGGCATAGGGCCACACTTGGGCAAGGAAGAGCAAAAAGAATATTGAATAGATGCTCTCCACCTGCACCTGAGCAATCTGTGCACATAAATAAGTCAAAAGCATTAGAACAGAACCCATGTTACTTAAAACTACACATAATGTTTAGGGAAAATTTGACCAAATTAAGACTGTAGAGGTACTCAGCTTGGCTGTGATGGATTGGGAGTTCCCCACCCCCACCCCCGCTTTGTAAAATCACCCAGACTAGACTCAGCCAGCTGGAAGTTAAGGAATGAAGCTCTATTTACAGCTTAGCACAATATGCAAGCAGACATATACACAACATACAGGAATATTTACAGAAATATACAAGGTAAAGGTAATACAGAAACACAACACCCCTCCCAGAAATCAGAGACCCCAGGAGGGGCTCCCAACCACCCTTCCACCTTCTCCCCACCCCTATACCTTACCCCA
>WBNM01031619.1:364021-690673 GCA_013399055.1 Ramphastos sulfuratus | reverse complement strand
GGGTTTGAACTGGCAGAGGGAAGATTTAGACTGGATGTTAGGAGGAAGTTCTTTCCAGTGAGGGTTGTGAGGCACTGGCACAGGTTGCCCAGGGAGGTTGTGGCTGCTCCCTCCCTGGAGGTGTTCAAGGCCAGGTTGGATGAGGCCTTGAGTAACCTGTGCTAGTGGGAGGTGTCCCTGCCTATGGCAGGGGGTTGGAACTAGATGATCCTTGAGGTCTCCTTCCAACCTTACCATTCTATGATTCTATGAAAACAAAGGCACAAAATCCATCTGCTGCCATCACAGCGACACTCAAAGGGGTTGCCAGTAAAGTTTTCTAACTTCCATGACCATCCAAGACACCACTCCTCTGAAATCCACAACTTGCACAAAACAGTCACTTTAAGACCTAGAGTACAGGACAATAACCTTTCCCTGACATGTGGTAGCAGCAAAGGCAGACAAGATCACGTTCAGTGACAAACCTCAATCTAGTTACTGATGACTGCTGAATCTACCAACTCTGCTATTTTATGGGATACAGCTTAGAGTACTGCTATCAATATATCCTTTTGCAATTAGAGGCTACAGGAAGAACACATTGTTACTATGCTACCTTTAAGAAGAAAAAAGGAAAGATAAAATTGAACCTTCCACGTTATTTTAAGAGTCCAGATAAGAAACAAGAAAGGTCAGAGTAAATCCATTTAATGATCCAAATAAAGTCCATGCAATGGCACCTGAACAATTAGACAAGCGGTCTGTTTGTTAATCTGGATGAGTTATGACTTCCAGTGATCTTGATGTTTTGTTAAAAGTCATTTTATAACTTCCAGAAAGGGATTAAGTCCTCACTTAACAGTTTCCTCAGACTAAACATGGAATGTGCTTATACCCATTATAGTCATAAACTCCAAAGATTTGGTGGTGTGACTATTTTTAAAAGCCAATTTTTTTTTAGCAATTTAATCCTGCCATACATCACTCTAAGGCACCACCAAGAGACTTTATTGACTCAGTGGTCTTTGGTGTGAAATACCAGGTTTTCCAAGATAATTAAATCTGCAGTTTTCACTGGAAGCTGTCTTTCTCCAGGACAAATTTACAATGTCTTCAATCACACAATCATTTGCAAACCTTCATAACTATAATTCTTCCTTCACTACAATTTAAAGACCCCTATAAAAGAATTAATAAATGTATACTGAAGTTGCTGACAATATAGCCCTGTACTGACAGCCTATAACCCAGTAGCAAAGACATCAGAACTTTAAGCTAAAAACATTTGAGGACTTCTGAGTTAAATGTGTTCATAATGCAGATTTTTAAATATGAATATGCAAGACAAGTTTTCATCCATCTATATTTTGAAGGGAATTATCAGCATATCAGTTTCCTATGTCTGTGGTTCTTGATAGGACACCCATTAGTGTCTGCAAATCAACCTAACTCTCTTGCAACAAAGTGAAATTAATGTTAAAAATGACAAAAAGGGAATAAAATAAGTATAAAGAAACATTTTAGACAGAAAACATTTTGAGATTAAAATAATTTCAATCATCCTCAGGTGGGTAACATTCCTCATTCCATTTTCCCCCCAGAGATTTTTTACTAGAGCTAGTTATCGCTATAGTTAATCTCTCTAAAAACTACAGTAGTTTTGTTAATCCACCAGAAAGTATCAAAGTTAAAAAATGGCCCATGATTTATCATGCAAACCATGATACAGTTTTACAGCATTTTTATGACTTTTTTTTTTTAAGCCTTCTAAGATTTTCCTTATCAAGATGTGACAGAAGTCTTCCCGTAGCTCAGCTATCTCTTTAAAATGCTGCAGTACATGATAAAGAAAATGCTTTATAGTTGAAGATAAACTTGCTGCGCCTGGCTTTCCATTTTAATAAAATTTACAGCAGCACTGTGTGCAGTTCTGGAGCCCCCAGCACAGAAAGGACATTGAAATGTTGGAGAGAGTCCAGAGGAGGGCCACAAAGATGCTCAGAGGGCTGCAGCAGCTGTGCTATGAGGACAGACTGAGAGAGTTGGGGCTCTTCAGCCCAGAGAAGAGAAGGCTTCCAGGAGACCTTACAGTAGCCTTCCAGTATCTGAAGGGGGCCTACAGGAAGGCTGGGGAGGGACTATTTACAAGGTCTTGCAATGACAGGACAAGGGGCAATGGGTTTAAACTGGCAGAGGGAAGATTTAGACTGGATGTTAGGAGGAAGTTCTTTACAGTGAGGGAGGTGAGACACTGGCACAGGTTGCCCAGGGAGGTTGTGGCTGCTCCCTCCCTGTAGGTGTTCAAGACCAGGTTGGACGAGGCCTTGAGTGACCTGTGCTAGTGGGAGGTGTCCCTGCCTGTGGCAGGGGGTTGGAACTAGATGATCTTTGAGGCCCCTTCCAACCTAAACCACTCTATGATGCTATGATTTGGAGAAACTGCAGTGCAAGATTTTATTTGGTCTGGGGAAAAAAAAAAAATAACAAAAACAAAAAAAACCAACAAAAAAACCCCAAACAACAAAACAACAAACAAACATATTAGGAGCCAAGGCTGACTTTGTACCTATTTAGACATTTTGTGTGGCAGTCACGAAAGGAAGGAGTTGTCAGTAAAAGGACTGGCTCAGTTTATTCTGGAATCCACCTGCAAGCAGGATGGTTGCTGATACTAGAAGGCATCAGAGCATGTGGACAACCTAGACATTTTTTTGTGTGAGACTAAATGCAACACTTATCTGCAAAGACAGAGTTTCTCTATTTTTTTCCATCAGAAATAAAGTTCTCTTTTGCAGTTAAAGGTTCCTAAAGTAGAGGTGCCTGATTTTGGAGTTGTGGGTAGAGGGAGTGTCCTGCTAGGGCAAAACAGGCCCAGAACTGTTTGCAGTGCTGGTGCCCTGTTTGATTGGCAGGGTTTCAAGTTTCTCTCCTGCCAGTGGTCTGTTTTGCCTCGAGGAGTGATTGAAGGGGGTCTGCTTTGGGAGGGCCTGACTGCACTTGCTTCCAGTCTCTGCTCCTCTGCATGCAGCCAATGTTGTGGACTGGCTATCTGAGAACAGGTGGCTCCCCCTTTTGCTTTCCGTTTTGACAGCACGCTCAGCTCCTGCTACCCCCTTTGCCTTGTGGTTGCACCAAAAAACACAATTTGGGATGATAATTTCTTCAATTATTACCTCACCACAGCGTTTCAGGCTGATCAGCGAGTGAACTTGGCGGGAAAACCAGAGACTCCAATTAATTTGATAGCCAATAACCCTGTTTGAGGGCAAGGAGAATCCATCCTGTGACTGGCAGCAGCAGTTGCTGCTCCTCACCCTCCTATCTGAGTTATGCATAGGATATGGGCATATATATTTCTTTATCCCTTCCCTAAATTGCTCCATAAAATTCCTATTGTACCTTTTATGTAAATAATTCCAGGCTGGGTATTCGAACCTTTGGTAAATTGTAAGCAGTTCACTGTTTTGGGGAGTGTGTTTGTTTGGTGCAGGGATTTGTGTTAATAAAGTTGGGTACTTTCCCATTTATAGAATCATAGAATGGTAAGCATATTAATTTGAATATTCATAACAGGGAGATTTGATTATGTTCCAGTTTGGGCCACGAGCATACCCGGTTCTGGAGAACAGAATCGGCTCTTACCCCTTTCCAGGAGCACGAATGAGAACACTGCACACTGATTGGGAGTTTTAAAGAGCAGTTCTATTTACAAGGACACATATACACAAGCCAATCGGGTAGAAGAAGTATAAAATCCACTAGGTCCAAACTGGCCTTCTAGAATCCTCCACCCCTTTCACCCTCAGTCAGCCTAAGGGTAAGCCAAAACCACCCACCCCCCAGGCAGTGGGGCCACAGTGGCTCAACTCCCTGCCCAACTCCCCCAAGGACCATGAGATAAGAGTGCACCGCTCGAGAAATGGAAGCAAAAGGCAGGGAGGAGAAGGGGGAGAGATGGAGCCAGGCACTATCTTTTAGTCTGTGATACAGGAAGGGGAATAGAATAACAATATTACAGCATCCTGGGCTGAGCAGGTCCATCCCCCTGCAATGAGCCTCTGTCCCTACGGTTTTGTTTAAGTTTGAGGGATCCCAGGTCCCCCTACCACAGATTACATTGAACTAATCTTACTAATTACCTTAATGAAGTACAATTCCACAAGTGGATGCCAGAAGGGAAATGGTCAGGTTCATTGGACTTTGCCCAGCATCATATTTATGTCATTCTTGGTTGTTTTTGACCTCACCTAACAGTTAGGTTTTTATCTTCCTTCCTAAAAAAGATCTCAAAGGATTGCAGTTTATACCAAGAGGGAACTGGTCCAGAAGTGCCAGAAAGGACAGCTTTTTAAGTCTGCCATATTCCTTATACTCTTGGACAACTTCCTTTGCAAGGCACGTTGATCTACCTTCTCCTGATAAGAATAAAGAGAATTGCACATTGCAGTGTTCCTGTGAAAATCTTAGTCTAATTTAAGAGCAACCAGTAAAGAGTTCCCCTTTGGGAAACACCAAGAACTGCTCACTTCCTGAGCATGCTACAGAGTGATGCGACTACTCACACAAGTCAGGATCTGCTCTCAAACATCTTAGGAACACAGGATGTTAAATTTAGAGGGTGATTATCCTGCATTTGATAAAACCACGAAAAAAAAATATCTGTTATAACTCCGGTTTGTAGTGGCTTGGTCAGTTCTTATTTCAGGCTGAAATGTCATTATTAGAATATTTTATTCCAAAAGCACAGATAATTTATCTACACATTGAAAAAATAAGCCCCACCAGGTGACCATGTCACCTGCCACTTTTACAGTAACAACATACATTGTAGTAAGTTCAAACTATGAGAGAATTCTGTTCTGGCAGTTCTAAGTAACAGGCAACAGCATAGAGTTAAATAAGTTTTTCCTGACTGTTCAAGACACGGCTGAAAAGCAGTACTGATTGTGGGGGGTAGGCAAACTAAACTAAAAGCCTCCACAGCATCATGAGGCAATTCAAGCAATGGTGACAACTACTTCCATAGATGCCAGAATGTACTTTGTGTAAGGAGCAATAGTTTTATTAAGTATATAGTTGGCAGGGTTGATTACAACAAAGCTCTTAATTATATTATCACCAAGAGAGCCACTTGTCTTCAACTGCAAATACTCCCATTAAGAGTTGATTATTCTTTAGCCTCAGTGTGCTCTAGTTTCCATGCAATATTCTTCTCTGGGATTACCCTCAGTACCCAGACATAGTAGTACCCTTGTTTCCTGTTTCCTGCACACAGTAATACCAATAATTAGTTATAAAGAGAACCACTAAAAGAAAGACAGGTATATTTCAAAAGACACAGCCACCTGTGAAAACATGCTGCTGAACCAAACCATTGCTCCCTGGCATTAAACCAAGGAATGCCAACACAAACAATGAAAGAATAAAGGCTGTGGAAACAGGGCAGTGGCTGTTCAGATTTGCTACAGATGCCATGAGTCATTGGAATTGCCACATGAGAGTTTCATCCAGAAATAAGCAAAACTCAAAGTCCACATCCCAAATGAAATGCATAAATTGAGCCAAGAGCTAGTGTATCAACAATAAGGAATCATAGGAATAAAGAGATAGATAACCAATACAATGTAGAGTAGAAGGGAAACCTAAAAGCAGCATAGCACTTGTTGGAATTATGGAGAGAACTGTAATAATAAAAGTATTTTGAGTATGGATTCACCTGAGCCACAGGTTATAAAGGGGAGCAAGACTGTCATATAAAGTTGTTTCACAACAGTTTAAAAATTACATTCTGTACAAAGTGCAAGCCAGCAAAATATATCTAATGCTCTGATTAAGACCAAGACATGACCTTAGCAGACACATAGAGAATTGGATGTAAAATAGACACAAAGATATCAGGTAACTTGATATAATTGTCACAAAGTCCTTCCCAACATCATGCAAAAGAAGGAAGCAAAGTCGTGCAACCAGGATAAATGCTGGCCTAAATATCAGCTAGTGTCATTTCTAGTAGACTGACATCAGCTGGGCAACTGCTGGGCAACACTGGTGTCTCCTTGTTCACTTAGGAAGCAGAACACATTTTCATTTTTCTATTAATGTTATGGTGTGATAACCAAAACACAACCACATCCTATCAAGATCTGTCTCACGAGACTCAGCATCGTGCAAAATACAATTTTGATGTCAAGATTTAAGAGACCAGGAAAGAATTTGTAACACAATCACACTCAAAATCCCATCTGTGATCCGGAAACAGTCGGGAAAACAATTGTAAAATAACAGTGAAGTAGCATTGTAATAGGGGTTTGATCTGCTGCCATGGTTGTGTGGTGCAACACAGCACATGTGAAAGTTTGATGACTGCATGTGTTGTTCTGCAAAGAAGAAGAGATATTATAAACATTTAAAATCTTTATTTTAATTTATTTCATTTTTTTAAATTGAAAAGTGTCTTGAAATTTGAAATACAGATGAGAGACACACACATTAGAAACATTATTAGGTGTATGTTTCTTTGTCCTAGGTCGGCAAATTCCACAGCAGATATTCCTATACAAACATCACAATCCAGAAGTAGAGCAGGATCCAAGAGAGTCAAGCTTATTAGACTAAGATTTAGACTGGATGTTAGGAGGAAGTTCTTTCCAGTGAGGGTGGTGAGACACTGGAACAGGTTGCCCAGGGAGGTTGTGGTTGCTCCCTCCCTGGAGGTGTTCAAGGCCAGGTTGGATGAGGCCTTGAGTAACCTGTCCTAGTGGGAGGTGTCCCTGCCTCTGGCAAGGGGTTGGAACTAGATGATCCTTGAGGTCTCCTTCCAACCTTACCATTCTAGGATTCTATGATTATATTATCTACAACATAATTAGCCTCCAATGTGGGTACTCTGTGTGTTCATGTGGGTCTGTGGGTGTGTGTATATAAAGTCCTTGCATTATTAGCTGCTTCTCTGTAGCTGTGAACATATTTTGAAGGCTACTGCGAAGAAACAACTTGATGGTATTTGTCCCAGAGATTTTAATAGCTTAGTTATTTAATGAGGTAACAACTTAAACAGTGAATACATAGATTCGTTTGTGTTGGGATGTTTTAGAGAAAAACACTTTCCTGAAAGTATAACAAGTAGAATTTGTAATCAGCCACCACTTCAGTATTATTTTCATGCTCTGTTACTGCTAGAGTCTGGCACTAATGACCTCCAAGGCAGGTTGTTTGTGATGGACTTGGGCTGCGCTTTTAGACAGGGTGTTTTAACCCAAATTTCCATACCCATGACCTTCCTCTTGTGGCTTCAAAGGCAAATCACCACCACGCAAATGAAACAGTACATTCTGGTCAAGATTTCAGCATAGGGCAATGAAACATAAAATGACATTGGAGAACAAACTTGTTAGCATCTTTGCTTAGGAGCGTGCACGCAATGGTATTCATAGAACAAGGCTTTTTAAAGAGACAAATTCAAGAGGCACCCAAGCACACACACTGACCTCCCTTCCCCTTCATGGTATTTGGTTGGTTACAACAGCTCACTGTGACTCTTAAATGCCATTTAAACTACAACAATGTAAGCCATAATTTGCACTTAACAGAGACACTCCAAGTGAGATTGAATTATTTGTCTGAGTCACAGCTTTCTTTGTAACCTTGCTGGTCTCCTTTCCTTTCCATTGTGCAGCATTCTGATAGCACAGATGATGTGAATTCAGCCCAATTTATCCAAATGTTATGCATTTGGAAAGGCTGGGGAGGGACTATTTACAAGGTCTTGCAATGACAGGACAAAGGGCAATGGGTTTAAACTGGCAGAGGGGAGATTTAGACTGGATGTTAGGAGGAAGTTCTTTACAGTGAGGGTGGTGAGACACTGGAACAGGTCGCCCAGGGAGGTTGTGGATGCTCCCTCCCTGGAGGTGTTCAAGACTATGTTGGACAAGGCTTTGAGTGACCTGTTCGAGTGGGAGGTGTCCCTGCCTATGACAGGGGGTTGGAACTAAGTGATCCTTGAGGTCTCCTTCCAACCTTACCATTCTATGATTTTTAGATTTTCAAATAGTTGCACTAATCTAGAGAATGATAGCAATTAGACATTGTATTTGTATTCTTATATCACCTGTGGCCAACCAAAAAAACCCAAACTTATATATAGGCTTTTCATTAAATGGGGCATGTTATGTTATATATCTAGAATATCAGAAAGCAAAAACTGTCTTGAACTCACTGAGGTGAGCTGGATCACATAGGCCTGTCTTGTCTTACTTCAAAATCAGTCTCAAGAAGAAAAGGAATAAATGAAAAATAGATATCAGGTCCAAGAGCAAATACCAATAGCACATTGAACAGGGACCAAGAGCTAGCCTCTTGGAAAGAGAAAACAGAATGACCTTATCTGTCTGAATTTCCCATTTCTCTAAAAGGTTGGAAACAGCTGATGTTGTCCACTAAAGTATTTACAGTTATTAGGAGATAAATGACAGAGAAGTGTACATGCTTAAAATAAATCAATAAGCCTTCAGTGGTCAGAGTCATGTTTCAAATAGATTCTTCAGTTTCCAAAGGATGACTGCCCCTTTTCTGCAGAGTTGGGGCAAATACAGAACATGGTGATTCTGGTGCCTGTGCCTAACCCAACGTGATGAAAGATGAGCAGGAAGGAGGTAGGTACTACCCTTTTATAATGCTCTCATCCAGCTCCTCACACTATGGAAACATTCATATTGTCTCCAAAGGCTTTCGACTCCATATTTAAAAATTCCCTTAAGTTGATCTATTGTGTTATTTGGATTTTATACCTACCATCATCCACAGAGCTGCTGTGGTAGCAGTTCATAGTGTACATACAAGTAATCTCTTGGAAAGACTGAATTACTTCACTGGGATTGTTCTTTGGAACTAATTCTCTTTCTGATATCTTCCCTAGAAAGGTTTTTGAGGACACTTCTCTCTCTTTGTTCCCTCACACACCTTGCTGAGTGAAACAAAGATTCTTGCCCTTCTAAGAAACAGATTAGAAATAGACTGTCCTTGATAAGACTTTTCAGATGTGTGATGTAATCTGTGTCTTCCCATTGCTTCCCAGAGACCTTCCACGTGATTGCTCTCCAAAATTCTGAGTTAGACCAGTAAGGAGTGACCCTTAAAGCTGATAAAAGCAAAACAAATAAACAAGCCATGCTGGATCGACTCCATTTACAGCACACTGCCCGCAGGAAAAGAAGAAATAGTCATGTATGCTTACGTAACTAATTTAATGACTTCCAGAATTCCTTTCCTTGAGCTTAAAGCTCATAACCTCACAGGGAAGCATGACAAAATTTGTGTCTTTGGGAAGATGATTGCCTTCACATCATGCAGCTGTTGTGGTCCTCAGCAGTCAAGTGACCCTCTCATGAAAGCGAAGCCTCAGACTGAATCCTAACACTTTCTTTTCTCCTACTACTGAATGTTGTGGTTACATGTTCTCCTGCTATTTTGAGAGGTCAAGCAGCCTTGAACTGGCTGCTGTTAGCCTCCAGAATAAAGAGGAAGGGGACAGTGATTACTGCAGGAACCAATGTGCTTCCATTGTATTTCTTAAACGAGTCCTTCCCTCCTAGCTGAAAAAAAGGCTCCTGCCTTTAGCTTGCTACAACACTTCATAAGCCACTTATGTCATATAAGCACTTTTTGTAGTCACAAGTGTCACAATCCAACCTCAGAGGAAGGGTTTATAGGAGGTTCTTTAGGGATACCTAAGGAGTGAGTGACACAAACTGACATCAAAATGGCTAGAATGATTACAAGCTAGTGCAGATTGCTTTGACCACACAGTGGTTCTTAAGGCAGGCAAGGCAATCACCTAGTATGTGCCAGAGAGAGAGAGATAAAACATGAGTGAGTGAGAAAGGGGAAAGTGAAGTAAGGTCAGGTGAGAGGAGAAAAGTATTACTACTCCAGGTTCCACTGCAACCCATTTGGTCAATACCATCTCCGTGCTAGGTGTACACCAACAGTTGGTGGTGCTGCCTTTTATTCCCGATTTCTCCTTCATTCCTCACCTATGGGTGGTTGGTAGAAGTGTTCTCAAAGCAGACTGGACCTCACACTGCTCCTGTGATGGCACTGGGCATTGGGTGCATTGGGCACTGTGGTGGTGGCAAAGCAGCGAGAGCCCCTAATATTCTGTCTGACTGCTGCTTCACCCTTCTTTGTGCAAGCTCAGTTGTGACCTTGAGTTGGCACAGGTGAGGTGTAGGCACCCAAGCAGTGCCTGTACTGCAATGTGCTGTTCCATGAGTAGACTGTCACGAGTGCTTGAGTACAAAGAAGGGAGAGTAGAGCAGCAGTCTGTTCCAGACAACCTTTTGTGACAGCAGAGAAGCAATATGTGCAGAACAAACTTCTATGAGTATGTAGCTTCCACAACACAACATCTCTCCACCACTCATTAAGGGTGCACCTATGTACCAGATGCAGAACAGAGAGTACTAAACCTAGATTGACTTGTAGACTCAAAATGAAGCCTTACAGTGAAATTAAGGAGAGGTCTAAATTCCCAGTTTGACAGAAAAATATTCATCATATGATAAAGATCAAAGATTAGCTTACCAAGTACAAAAGGTATACATGCTGTATATAATTCTCCTTAATTCAGTATATAATCTAATACTTTCTACTCAGTGCTAGCCATTCCTGGAAGTTTTCATGCACCAATACTCTTACCTTAGTTACAAGTTCTTCAAATCCAATACAACCTCAAATGATGCATCTGTTTCTATATCTAATCAGCAAAAATAGTACTTAAATTATGCCTGGGCCTGCACTGAATGAAAAATTTAGATTTTTTCCACTTCATTTCATGATTTACGGATTCCACCAGAATAGAAAATACATCTTGCTACTGACAGCTTCTGCACATCACATTTTTGGCAAGGTACAGGCATTCCGTTTCACAGTGCTGATAAATTTATTGTATCAAAATGTGTTTGTAAAATCTCTTGGGAAAGGTAAAACAAAAGAAGACAAGTTCTAAACAACTATTCATTGACCTTCCATTCTCTTCAGAAGTTCTGGTCCCTCTGAGAATGCACTTTTCTTCCTTCTAAAACATCCCTACAGCATCTGTCTCTAGAATGTTACAAGGATTATTCTGTGTCAGATGAAGTGCAGTAAAACACTTATGTGAAACAAAGCTTCTTGCTGAAACAAATAAAAAAGAGATTTGCTTCCATCTTTATGCTGAAACAGTAAATCACAAAATCAACTGATATAAGCTGTCACTTAGGTTGTTTGAAAATGTGCCAGCACATCAGAAGAGTGCTGTCTGCCTGAGACTACACAACAGCAGATGATACATATTAAGACTGGGGCTATGCAAATAATTGATTTTGGAGTTTGCTCGGGGAACACAAAAGCTCATTTCAGATTAGCCTGATACATTCTCAGTCCTTGAGGGTGAAAATAAACAAAACACCCCACTCAGGTCAGAAAAAGACATTTCATACTTCAAATTCTTAACTTTCTGAAATGTATCTGCATAAGAAGCTAATAGAGGAAACACTTTAAATGTTTATTGCACGTTCTGCAAAAGAGCCATCAATGCTATTTTCCAGACAGACTTTGAAACAATCACTGTTTCAAGAAGAAACTCTAGAAAGACATCAATCTTTATTCACATATACTATTAAATTACCCCTTACAACTGTATGTTAATAAAAGGAATTTTGCAGGATGTGTTTTACACCTGCTGCATAGACTACAACACCAAAATCTATATACTTGTATTCTCTCCCTGAAGAAAACTGGAATGAAATGGTGATATTTTTCTAGAACCTTGACAATATATTTAGCAAAATGTTGAAGGCATTCATATTTATGTTAGAGAGTTCTACAGAACAGTATTTCATTCAGAGGAAATATTATAACCTTTCCCTCCAAGGTGGGCAGATCTGTATTTCCATGTCCCCTAGGCTGTAGTGCACATACCTAGAGATTTTATTTGGTTTTTTTGCACACATGGATCAAAATTTAAAACAACAAATAACTTTGAATTATCAGCTATTCTGTGCATCACCAGTAATACAAGATATAGTCCTGGCCCAAATCAGGGGCTTCAACAGTCACTCCCATTACAACCCCTTACATTTTCTGTGTAAGTCTACTGACTCATATTGATCCTTAAAGGTTTTTAAGTATCCATAAAACAACCAGAAGCATTTTCTAAACAGTTATGAAGAAATTTTTTCTTCTGTTCGTAATTTGAAAGAACTTTCTGTGACTTTCATCTTAAATTAAAAAAAAAAAAAAAAAGAAAATAGCATTATCCAACATGCTGCCTCTGAAAATTCAATCAGCAGCACTTTCTTCTCACCTATTTAAATCTTAGCATTTAAATAGTACTCTACAGCTTCAAAGCAAGCACTGTACAAATATTTAAACTAACCTTCAGAACACTTCACAGTCTGCATTGGTTCGATACTTTAAAACAAAAATAAAGAATTTCTGAGTGTAAAGAAAACAACAGTTCCAAAACAAGAAGCAAATACAGCACACATTCATTGTCCTGAATACACAGATATCACAAAGCACTAGGCCTGCTTTAGAGACAGCAAAGCCCACACAAGCAAAGATATTCTGAAATGTGTTAGCATTAGAAAGCCAGCACTGTACACACAATGTTTTGAGAAGAGAAACACTACTAAGAACAACTCATTTGCAAACCAACCTTAGCAAGCACATCCCACTCCTTCCACAGTTCCTCAGCAGCAAACTCTCAGCCTCCTCTGCTCAGTGGAAAGCCTGAGCTGTCCGTTTAGGAAGCACCTCTCTCACCTGCATTAAAGAAGGTCAACCCACCTGATAATCATTTAGTAAAGAAACCACATCACCCTCTCCTGGGTAATCACAAGGCAGCTGTAACTAGCTTGGCCAGAGCTTCTGCTCTCCTTCTATTTCACCAAAGCCAATGTATTTGTCATGTATAGGAGGTTTACAAATTCCACCACAGCTGTACACATTTAAGCATTTTAAAGACCAGGTTTCCAAAGGTGCTCAGACATGTAACTCATTTACTGCAAGCAGAATCAGACATCTCTCTATCTCTGTGGCTTTAGGCCTTATGTCTGTGCAATCTATCATCTCCCAGCTGCAGTTAGAGATAATCTGAGGATTTGACACAAGCAGCTCATTTGTGTCACTTCCTCCAATCAGGATTTCTTTTTCTTCCCTGGCTTTCTCTGTATGTATTAGCTCCTTCCTTCCATCATATTAGGTTTACATAGTTCAAATCCATTTCTATTTGTTGCTTACTGCTGGGACTCCATTCTGTATCTCATTTCTCCTTCAATTTAATTGTAAAGTAGATGCTAGAAAAGCAAGGTGGACAGCTGAAGTCTAAATCAGGTAATTAAGCTATGCTGACAATGCCATCAGCTGACCGGTTCCCTGTAGACAGCGTGAGAAATTCTTAGTTTCAAATTCAAGTTCAGAAACTGTCCAAGTTCAGCAAAGGCACTTTGCTCACTCCCTCACACACCACTCTGGAAAGACAACAGGATATTGGAGGAGCTTCAGGAGGAGAATGTCCACTATGAGTCATTTAGAACAGATTAAACAAACATACCTGGTTCCTGCCACAGAGAGGGATCAGGTACTAGCCAGGGCTGGGGCTGTATTGGCAGTGCTGAATGCTGCTCTTAACAACAAATCCACACACAAAAAAATTGCTGTGGAGTCAGTCATACACAAATCTAGCCCCTAACTTGCCTTATTTTGGTCCATTCAATAGCCAAAATGTAAGTGGGAAATTAACATAAATACATTTTTTTGCTCTCCCTGCCAATGATACCTGTTACATAAGAGAATCTCTCCCAAATCTTTTTTCATATCTCTGCAGACCTTCAGGGCTGAAAATCTGACTGCAAAAGGGAAAGATGCAGGGGGCAAAAGACATGGAGAAGTTTTTCATGGGGAAGCTTAAGGAGTTGTTTTTATTGCACATTAATGACATTAATTACGATGGATGTACCAAGGTTTTTTATCACTACCACCAGCTACAGAGGTAGTGGAGGACAAAAAATAGCCCAGCCACTGTACATGATGCATTGCTTTTAAGATTGGGACCTGAGTGTTCTATAGGTTCTTCTTGCAACTCATAATCACAGACCAGATGACACAAGAAGAGAAAGCCCTTCCTGTGCAAATGAAGGGCATTAGGATGCTTGGAAGGATTAACAGGGGGCAGAAAAAGAGCTCTTTTTTTTTTTTTTTTTTTCCTATATGTTTCCATGGTATAAAAACCTCAATCCACCTTTTATGAATTCACTTGAGTCCATGCTGGATTTATTTCATTCTGAAATTACCTTGGTTCAGCCAGAAGGCACTGCTCTCAGCTGAAATAGATAGACACAAAGGATAAGATGGCAATTAAAGGTTACCTTTTTTTTTCCCCCGGCTTCTACACAGAGTTTGTCCTTCCTGGAAGTCACAGCCAGAGGACTCTAGTGCCATCTCTCTCTCTGAGCAATGTTTGCAACATTAGTCAGCCTGCCTCTGTCACAGGGCAAGCTCGGTTTGAGGATGAATTATGTTAGTGTATGCTAAGCAGGCAATCATTGCAGCTATTGTGCATCCCACCATCTCTTTTATGTAGCTGCAGACAGTTGCCCCACTGCCATTTCGCTGTGGTCTTCCAGTTTCAGTAACATCTTACTGAAAGAATGTAAGATTCCCCATTAGTTTGCATAGTCTGTGTGATGTGATTGAAATGATGCAGTTATGTAGCATGCCAAAACAGCTAACTCCTGCAGAAACAGAGAGGCTGGATTACAAGGGAATGCAGCTGAGGCAGGCAGACAGACACGCTTAGCTGTCACACTTCATGAGCAGCCTTTGCTCACAAGAGCCTTAGCAAGCCCAGTAGTGCACTGCTGTTATTACCTGAAAGCACAGATGGAGATTTTTTTTTACCATGTGAATTCTACCATCGGTTCTACAACTTACTCCAAAGGGAACTGTGTACAGTTCTGGAGCCCCCAGCACAGAAAGGACACTGAACTGTTTGAGCGAGTCCAGAGGAGGCCACGAAGATGCTCAAAGGGCTGGAGCAGCTCTGCTATAAGGACAGGATGAGAGAGTTGGAGCTCTTCAGCCTGGAGAAGAGAAGGCTTCGAGGAGACCTTAGAGTAGCCTTCCAGTATCTGAAGGGGGCCTACAGGAAGGATGGGGAGGGACTATTGACAAGATCTTGCAATGACAGGACAAGGGGTAATGGATTTAAACTGGCAGAGGGGAGATTTAGGCTGGATGTTAGGAGGAAGTTCTTTACAGTGAGGGTGGTGAGACACTGGCACAGGTTGCCCAGGGAGGTTGTGGCTGCTCCCTCCCTGGAGGTGTTCAAGACCAGGTTGGATGAGGCCTTGAGTGACCTGTGCTAGTGGGAGGTGTCCCTGCCTATGGCAGAGGGTTGGAACTAGATGGTCTTTGAGGTCCCTTCCAACATTACCATTTTATGATTCTATGAATAAACTGCTGAATGACTGTTTTATTCACAATATCACAGTATCACAGTATAAGCAAGGTTGGAAGAGACCTCAAAGATCATCAAGTCCAACCCATTACCACAGACCTTGAGACTAGAAAGATCTTTTTGAAGACCAGCAAGTTGGTCTATCCTGGGTCAATTTGAGGGGCATCTCTGATGTGTCCCAGAAGGATGTTGTGGTAAAATGTGTTCATTAATATCTCTCCTTGTGCCAAATTCACAGTGTTACAAAAATTCTGGTAGAATGGTAATGCTTCAGTGTCCTTCTTCTCTCATCAGCACCATCTCTGGATGGTAGGATCCCCTTTTATTCCTGTCATTCTATTGAATTTCCAGCTTTCTGAAATATGCTGGCCTCTAGGAACAAGCACAGATAGCTGCAGCCAGCACTCTTGGGTACCTCCAGTTACCAGCCTGCTTACAGACATAAATTCAGTGTCTTAAATGGCAAAGAAGAGATTTCTCAAAGCAGAATGGTAGCTTTCTGGTGAATCCTGCATATTTGGCTCAGGAAGCTTAAAATTAGAGACAGTTTCCAGCTTATTTAACCTCACTATGTGACCATCAGAACTGCAGAGATATCTCACCGTGTTAGAACTGTCCACTGAAGAATGTCACTGATCTTCATTCATGAGCCAATATGAACCATTTAAGCCCACATGATTCAGAAAGTGTCCTGGTCAGCCTTAGGTTCAGGTTGTATATACCAATCATCTGGCTAGCTAGACAGGTTAGGGAAACAGGATAAACATTTCAACCCCAGTTAGTCCTCAAAATTAAAATTCAATAAGCCTGTACAAACACTAGTAGTGAGAGATTCACTGCATCTTGGAAACAGAGTTTAAAACGAAATATTTTGCTGCTTCTGCATTAACAGTTTACTTTTACTCTTCAGGTCACTAACTCAGAAGGTAACAGGGTAAGAAAAAATGAAAAAATATACTGGATTTGAGTTCCTGAAGGGTAAAACAAATAGGAACTCAAATCTAGTGTATTTTATCAATTTGTCTCTCTCAGGACAAAGATTTCCCATGCATTCATAAACTCCAATACCAAATTAATTGTGATTCAGTGACCTAAGAAAGTTCAAAGCTGCTAAAGCAGCAAATCAGCAAAAGTGAGCCTGAGCCAGTGCTAAAAAAGAGCACATGCTACCATTTACACCCTTGGAAGCTGATTTTCAGTAGTGCTGAGCATTCACAATGCCAGCTGAAGCCAGGTAGAATGGTAGAGATCAGCACATCAGAAGATAAGGCTCTTTGATTTAAAGACTATCCTGAGGCACAGAAAGCCTACCAGTGGGATGAAAGTATGGAAGACAATGACTGTCAGTAAGAGACAAGCATTCTGGGAAAACAAGTTGAAGCCAACAAANGCCAGGTTGGATGAGGCCTTGAGTAACCTGTACTAGTGGGAGGTGTCCCTGCCTAAGGCAGGGGGTTGGAACTAGCTGATCCTTGAGGTCCCTTCCAACCTTACCATTCTATGATTCTATGACCCACTGCTGAGAAGAGTGCTTTAAGAACCCAGGGGTGAGAAATATTTGTGGAGAGGAGAAAAAAATAAATAAATAAGGTGATAAGTGGTGTAGTAGCATTTTGGAGCTGTTTTTTCAGGGTGACTGCTGAACAGATGCTTGATGGGAATACCTAAGGGAAGGCTATTATGTTCTCCAACTAGTATAACCCTTCTCTGCAAAGGAATGATATAAGAATCCTTCTGCACATGCAGAAGATAAAGCAGAAGCACACAGACATACGCAGCCCTGTAACTCGCCTACCCAGCTGTTCAGCAATTTCCAAATCTGCATAAATATCATAAATTATATTTTACTATGAAATATATTCTCACTAGTACCTATAAATTTGACAGCTTATTGCAGAGTCTTGATTCAAAAGTATTTCTATGCCCTCACTTAGTAATTGCCTCACCCACTGACAGCTACAGCTCTATCAAGATGATCCCAGTGATATTCATTATGCAACAGTATTAAAATACTAAATGGTTACTAAATACTAAAACATGTCACCCTCTACTTACTCTTTGGTATTTTTGGTAACCACGAAGGAGGACTTGAATACATGTATATTAAACAGGAACAAAAAAATTACAAGCCTTTTCAGTCTGCAAATTAGCACATTCCCAGGTGTTTCAAACTGCAGACCTAGAACTGGATCAACAGTCTCCACAAACATGTGGAAATGAAGCAGCACGTTTCAATATGGGTTGTCAGACTGGAGATGTTCTATGCTTAGCCTCTTATTTAACTTGTCCTTTACTCTTCCTTGTTCTCAAGGTGATGTAACACCAGGCATTGTCCTCAGCTGTATCTGGCTGCTGTGGAGCGGGTCCAGAGGAGGGCACGAAGATGCTCAGAGGGCTGGAGCAGCTCTGCTATGAGGACAGGCTATGAGAGTTGAGGCTCTTCAGCCTTGAGAAGAGGAGGCTTTGAGGAGACCTTATAGTAGCCTTCTAGTATCTGAAGGGGGCCTACAGGAAGGCTGGGAAGGGACTATTTACAAGGTACTGTAATGACAGGAGTAATGTGTTTAAACTGGCAGAGGGGAGGTTCAAACTGGATGTTAGGAGGAAGTTCTTTCCAGTGAGGGTAGTGAGACACTGGCACAGGTTGCCCAGGGAGGTTGTGGCTGCTCCCTCCCTGGAGGTGTTCAAGGCCAGGTTGGAGGAGGCCTTGAGTGACCTGTACTAGTGGGAGGTGTCCCTGCCTAGGCAGGGGGTTGGAACTAGGTGATCTTTGAGGTCCCTTCCAACCTAAACCATTCTATGAGTCTGTATTATGACTTTTTTTTTTCCATTTCTTGAAATGCACAGTCTGAGTGAACCAGTATGCAGGTTCCTGTTCTATCAGGTACAGGACATAAACAACTGGTTAACAGCTCTTCCAACTGATTTTTCTTTTTTTTCTTTTTTTTTTTAAAGATAAGACTGCCCACCTTTCCTAACACCTAACAAGTTGGAATGTACACATTTGGAAAGCAGGATGCTCCCAGAACCTGTGAGAATCACTGGGCATCAACATGAAACAGGTTTTTATGGTTTGTTTTTGGGTTTGGTTGGTTTGGTGTTTTTTTCAGTATGGGCCACACTGTAAAGTTTTCAAAACTCTCAACACCTCCCAGACTGTAGTTGCTTTCTGAATGCAGGCAGTGTATTGTGGAAGGGGGAAAATAAATCTCAAGTTAATGCAGCTTCAAATCCCTTTAGATAAGTAGAGGTTTTCCCTTGTCTGGAGAAATAGATGGAAGCACTGTAGTTAACCTGGGAGAACAACTCCAAGATAAGCTTCCCCTTTGAGAAAAGGGGCAGAGAAAAACGGAGAGATTCCAAAAAGTAAACAGGATATTCAGAAGAAGAGACATACAGGAAAGCAAGTGAAAAGGACATGCTGTTCTCAAGTTCTTCAGAAAAGATAATCTTGAATGGCTCCCTGGTCACCAAATTCCAAGCATTGTAAGTTGCTAGTGTGCTAAAGCCCCAATTAAATAGTTTATCTCATCATGCCATAGTCTAGTCGGGCCTCAGATGCTGCAGTAGAACATTTTGAAAGAAGAACATTTTTGGTTCCTAGTGGAGAGGGGATGGATATAAATGTATATAACTGCTTTGCTGCATTAGGCATTAATGCTGGTTATCAGTTCTTACCAGAGCTGAGCAATTTGTGAATATGTTGTTCTAAGCTACCCCTGCTGCAGCATGTAGATGCTTTGAGTTTTGCCTCTATTTATACAATTAGCTCTATTTAATTTTCCACTGCCAGTGGTGATTTCTGCAGTAATGTGAGCTTCTCTCCAGGACAGGCTTTCAATAATACAGATACCAATAAAGCTCTAGTGTAAACACTGCTGAACCTCAAGGATGAAATGCACGAGATTTGAGTACTGAAAATAAAGCCAGAGTGGATATCTCTGTCTTCTCTTTTCTGCAGGTGGCTAAGCAAGCTTTCCTGAACAGGAAGTAATCTTGTTATGTTGTATTTAGTGGGCCCTAAGTCAAATGTGGCTTTCCATATTTTCACTGGCTCTTACTGTTTTCCAGCAGCTGTTGGTGAAAACTGCAAGGCAAAACTACATTCTGGTAGTCTAATTCTTATGTAATTTCTCACATGCTTTGACATAAATTTGGATTAAATGGGCTGTAACTCCTACATGTCCTGAATGTTCCCTGTAAGAAGTTGGAGGAAAAGGAATAGTTAGAAAATAAACCTAAAATACTTAGTTCTCTAGGACAAGAGAACAAAAAGGTGGTGACATCAAAGTTTGCATGTGATCAATATTTACTGTGAGTCATAAAACCACATGCAAAGCTCCCATTGATACCTACAGGGGATGTCTGCATGTCATTTAGC
Organism: Ramphastos sulfuratus; assembly: GCA_013399055.1. Lineage (NCBI taxonomy): Eukaryota > Metazoa > Chordata > Aves > Piciformes > Ramphastidae > Ramphastos > Ramphastos sulfuratus. Next base: position 670,808 of record WBNM01031619.1, on the reverse strand, counting down.
CATAACATTCCCTTTTTGCAGAGACACTAGTTAGTATGTTGATAAAATGCATTGCAACTACACTTGCTTAACTTAAAAGATAAGAAATAAATGTCTGGATGCTGGTTATGTCTGACCAGACCAAAGATAGTGCAGCTTACTCTGTGCATTCAGGCTCCTAACTGCAGTCCACACAAGCCTGATCTACCTTGCCCAGTACCTAAGAGAAAACTCAAGAGAAGGCCATCCTCAAGAGAATTAATTCTTTTTCTAAACATATTCACTTCAAGCAACTAAAAGAAAGTTTTAGCTGATACATTTGAAAACAAAATGTGATAAAAAATTTGTTTCTCTTGAGCTGGTGTACAAGGAAAATGTCTGAGAAGCTGAAGATAAGCACATGTATAATGGATCTGATAAAAAGTTCTAACTGGACACAAAATATTTGCAGAGGTGCATATAATATTTTTTAGGTGCAGTAATCAGACCTGTTGTAGCTATATTGTTGTGTATCATATTCTCATCTTTCAGGGAAGAAGGTTGCACAGAAAGTCATCAAGGAATCTATTCCTTTTGCCCAACCAAGTATGACCTTTCTCTCTGAGTGATTTAGATGGGCATATTCATAGAAGGAGAGTCCTTCATTCTCTGAATAACCAGATTATAAAACAACAGGAATTGCTAAGGGCAAGAAATCAAACTGTATGGTTTGATGTGACACAGCAATTCCTACAGCACTGCTAATAGTTCATTTCCATACAAAGTCCTTCAAATAGCTAGATAAGAATTCCACTCTCCCTTGGCTATCTTTAATCAACAGAATTTGCATGGCACACAACCTTTATTACAACCTTCAGACACTCCACATGAACTGTCTCACATTGACATACATACAGGCTCAGGTGCATGTCCTATACCCTGAGAGCTTATGAAGGAACCTCTCAACAAAGGAGTTCCATGAGACAGGGACTAAGTACAAAAATACTGAGTTGGAATTGTTCTGAGACTGTAGGATATTATTGGTTAGCTCTGTGAAGATACCTGTTAAAGACAAGGGAGACAGAAGATATTCCACATTAAAAAACAGTCTGGCACACTCATAGCTAATTGATTGTTAACATTTAGTATATTTGTAGAATGGAGCATAAGGAAACAATTAAGCCTCCACAGAGCTTGTAGGCTGCAGAATTGATTTTTTTTTTAAGTCTCATCCTATTTGATAGAAAATAACAGCAGCTTCCAGCCTGCTGTCAGAGTTTATGCAACTAAAGTAGGCAAGGCAGTTTTCTTTTGAGTCTATGTCACTTACACAGCATTTAAGATCAAAATGTGCATTTTCTCTCCACTTTTATCATCAATTACCTTCTCTTTAACAGAACTGCATGTTTTAGAGACAGGAAACAATTCAACTCTTTTAAAAACAGAACAGCAGCTGTTTACTTGAGTGTTCAATAACACTAGGTCAACTCCTCTTCACTCCAAAAGAAGAGCTGAGTTTTAAAGCCTGTTCTCTGAGCAGTATATTTTATCCAAATGCTTGTTAGCTAGTATTTTTCCCCTCAGTTGTTGGAAAATATGCAAAACACATATTGGAGAAGCCTCATAGCTTTCTCTTCACTATAAAGAGCATACCAATTTGGGGGTTTTGCAAAACTCTTTGAAATCTGGAGATGCCTCTGAATAAACTCCAAAATAAACAAGGAATGCATGGCCAAAACCTAGAGAAAGAGGGGGGGAATGAGATAAAAGCAGTTCTCTCTCCTGTCAGCATGCTAAGCAAAGAATTCACCCTTGATTCCCAATAAATACTTTAGCAAGAGAAAAATGAGGTCTTTATTGTTGAGAAATGACAAGGAAAGATGCTCCTTTTACTACACTCTGGAAATAAAAGGTTCCATCCTTGCAAAAATAAACTAGATCCTTTTGAAGAAAAGGGAGCATTGCAACATCCAAGCTCGATTCNTGCTGGCCACGATTCTCTTGATGCAGCCCAATACCCTCTCCCATTTAGGCTCTGTAGCAATCTTTACCTTTTTGGTAAGCTTTGTCAATTTTTTTGTGTCTTTTTCCACTTGTCTGAGCTGAAATTATTCAATAAATAAGCAAGCAGGCTCTGGCCATATCATCGTCATATAACATATTCTATATACCTGAAGGTAGCACCTATCTCTCGTCATCTCTTAAATGTTCTGCAGTTTTTTTCTCCACCTCCTCCCTCCTTCAAAGATTCCATCCTAGCAAAACATACTTGAGTGCCAAAAATAAATAAATGCAAAAATAATTAAAATACTGAAGCACACTGCTAGGTTTTATTCTGTTCCAAATAGTCTGGACAGCAAGTGCAATGTACCTAGCCTCAGCCATGATTGTTTTGAGTACCACCTTATCTCCTCATTGGACTGGTATGCATCTAACAAGGTGTCCTGGAAGGGTGTAAATCCTGCCAGGTTGGTTTAAACCCTCGCTCATCCTCCTTCTGTTCAGGGTCCGGAAGTTGAAGTAGGTTGAGCAAAACAAAGCCTTGGGGCCAGAAGCTTAGCGCCATGTGTCAGGTGTCTGGTGCAGCCCCTCAGCGTGCCTGCGTGGTCACGTGAGGCACAAAGCTTTGAATGCATTGGGCAGTACAAGGATGCTAAATGCCTATTGGCCAGTTTAACTTTCAAATTAGTCTATTTAAGGGGGGATGATTTAGAAGCCGCCACCTTTCTACACAGCAGCCTTTTCCTACACAAGCTGTCTACAGAGATCATCGCTCTGCAGCACCCTTTAGCGGCTCCTTACCTGGGAATCGCCTTGGCCACGTGTTTGCAGCTTACACTGGCTCTGCAGCAACTCCCTCTCCCCCCACCTCTGCCTGGAATATTTTGTATTTTACCGTGGGATCATAATCGTGAGTTTTGGAAGCGTTTTTGTACGGGAAACTTACTCAGGGATTCAAGGCATCATGAGTACCATGTGCTAGGGTTAATGCTAAGCCTCTGCAGCACAGTTAGAACTTCTTGTGTTTCGCGTTCCTGTTTTTCCAAGTTCTGATTGTTTAAACTCTTTAATTCCGTGTTAATAAATATCCTTTATGCAAATATTTCCTGTCGACCAAAAATCCAAGGAATCTGAGGGAATTTCCCCTGAATTTCTGAATATTAATAATAAAAATTAATATTCAGAGATAATAATAATCATAATTCATAGCTGGTTATTAATATCTCATCACACAAGGGTTATAGCAATTTGGCTACCTTCACCACTAGCCTCACCATAATGCTGCCTAATGGCTACTGAACAGACCTGATGTCCATCTGGTACCTCAGGGTGAACTAAAACTCATTCTGCAGCAGAGAACATGGCCAGCAGCTCCTTTTTAATTAGTGTTTATCTCCCTTCTGTGCCCATCAAGGCACTACAAGCTCTGCTGAGCTGGCTTTGCCCCAGTGTTGCTCCTAGCTCTCCTGCTCCTCCTAGGCAAAACTCTTAGCAAAGGGTTGTCAAGAGGCCAATACTTCCTTTTTCATATTCATGTCCTGATCCCAAAACTTAGCACTGTAAAGTGATCTGTACTTTATGGGAGCACTGAATGAGCATTACACTTAGAACTTTTGCCCGATGGGTTACATTTTACTGTCCTTGATGACACTCCCAGGACAAGTGTCAAAATCTGGTTATCAATTCTTTTGACAATATTTCTATTAAAACAGGAGCAATCTTCCTGACCTTGTACTTTGAGATCTGAGAGTGCACAGGACTACACAGCAATCTGTCAAAAGCAATATTCAATCTCTAATATGAACTTGAATTTGTTTGTACACTGAGTAATTTTGATCATTTACTTTTAAAACAAAAAGGAAGACACATATTTGTCCACAAGTTTAGCTGACAGCAATAATTATGGCTAATGGAGATAAAGGGGCAACGTTTTATGAGTTTGTCATTTTGACCTTACTGAATCATCTGCTGCCTTCTATTTTCTAGGTGGACTTTATATTAAAGTAGCCATAGTTGCTGTTCTTACAAGTAAAATAGTTAAGGTTATTGTAAGGTCTTTTTCATCCAGAGAGAGGACATTTTAAAAACAAACAATTTTAGCAATTCCTTCTTCATTATTAAATTCATTCTCGTAACATCCTTCTNTGCTAGTGGGAGGTGTCCCTGCCTATGGCAAGGGGTTGGAACTAGATGATCCTTGAGGTCCCTTCCAACCTTACCATTCTATGATTTTAATGCATTATGCATTGAAATTCTGGCAATTAAATACTATTTCCTTGCTCGAGATTTATTTTTTAAATTTGCTTTGTATTACAAAGGGTCAGCTGAAAGTACCTGGTGCTATATTATGGTCAAATATTTTATTACAAGGTGTCCCACTAATCCAGCACAAACCTGAGGGTAGCTTACTTGGAATGTTTTCACAGAGTAACTTAAAAGACCAAGATGATCATTAAGCACCACTTCCAAGATAAGTTGCTAATTCCAAAAGCTATTTTTAAAATCAACTTACTCTTGTATTAATCTACATAAGTGTTTTTTCCTATTTGATTTATTATACTGAATAAATCTGTCCAGCTGTCAGCTGAAGATGATAAAGGATTTGTGTTGCCTTAGTTATGTGAATTATCATCTACTGGAATAATCTTAAGAAGCTTTATTTGTTTTTAAAGTCTGTATTTTGCAGATGATGCTAGACAAGCTGGACTAACTCCCAGTGCCCAGCCATCTGAACATCCTGGCAAATCTCCCTATAATTCCCAGGGTGTTAATAATAATTTGGGGAAATTTTTTTTTTTAAAAAAAAGAGTACTACAGAAAACTGATATAGCTTAGTGGCTTGCGTAGATGAAAAGTATTATTCATATACATATTCACTCAGCTGCTGATAAAATCCATATATTTTAAGAAATAAACACCTTTAAAATTACTTGAGTAACCTGTGCTAGTGGGAGGTGTCCCTGCCTGTGGCAGGGGGTTGGAACTAGATGATCCTTGAGGTCTCCTTCCAACCTTACCATTCTATGATTCTATGAAAATATCAAACTTCATGTAATAAAAAATAGTAAAATGTTAATCAAATTTCTAAGTTATCTTTATCATAGCTCTACCTTCCTGCAAAAAAACACTGTAATGAACAATTTGTTAAAGCAAACTGTTACAGCACCATTTGGAATATTATGGCTTAACTCAGTTACCCGCAAATGGTACTATGTAAGATGCTCTTGGAGTCTAGGTACCCTTCAGCTGCAATCCCAGCAGATCTTTCATAGGTTCTGTCACACCATAACAGATTTACAAAATGAAAAGTCATATAGTGCAGCATTCAATAATTAAGTTTAGTCTTAGACTTATCAACTTATTTTGCTTGTGTCATCAGATTTAATAAATTACACAGTTGTCAGTAGCTTGGCTAAAAAATTCCATCTGACATCCTCACAGTCTGTAATAGAAACAAGCACAAAGTAATCATACAGGGAAGAGCAAGATAGAGCTTTTGCACATCTTAATGCCATCTCCACTAATTCAGGTCTTTCCTTGTGCTAATAATAGAGCCGCTTAGATTTAGCGGCAGAAGACAATTGCATGTCACGGAGTGGCATAATACAAAGTGAGAAACTTTTAATAACTGTGAGAAAAGTTATTAGCATTCTTAGCAGAGGCTATAATGTACTGTATCCCCATTATTTAAAAGCAGCATTTTTTTTAATCTGTTCAGAGGAAGATCTAATTCATGGACATAGTCTTATTACAGCATCTGAGACCAACAGGACTATTGCTACCTTTCCTGCACACCACAGGACCTCTGAGTACAGACTGTAAGGACACATGCATGTTAAATTACTATGAAAATGTCATGTAAAGAATGAGAAGGGAGTTAAATCACTGTACAAAGATTTCAATTGGAAGCTGGTAAGGTTTTAATAACTCTCTGCATGAATTATGCTTCCAATAACACATAAATTGCTTTATACCAGCTAAAGCTTCATAATACGTTTCTTACGGCTTAACGTATTTGGAAAGGGAATGGCTGTACTTTGTGGTAACAGAAATACCAATTATGAAATCAAACTTGTAGTTTAATTCACTTAATTATAGCTGCAGTTAAGGCAAAAGCCATGCTTAAACACTTTTCCTTCAGTTTGTGTAACTGGAGACAATATTCGTTTCCTCGTATTTACTGGAGCACAGTAATGAAACCCCAGTTCTTCGCTGCCCTCTTGGCATGCCTCTTGTTTGAGCTGGGCTCCAGATGAACCCCAGGCAACTTGTGCCTCCTGCCACTCACCACACAAGGATGGCAGTTCCTCTGTCGTGGGCCATTTCCCCATTTTTCCTACCACAGCACCTCCACCTTGCCTCTGTACCCTAGAATATCCAGCCATGGTTAAGAGTACGGGCAGAGGTTAGGAGCATGGGTAAGAGAGGGTAGAGAAGCAATTTTGAAGGCTGCTAACACACCTGATACTTGGTCTATCAGGTGCCCATGCCCAGGTATGGGGGGGAAAAAAAAAAATCAGTGCAAGGAGAGAGCAGGGCTGCTCTGTGCCTGACTTAGTTGGTTCAGACCCAATCCAGCCCATTCCACAGCAGCCCTACCACAGGGCACAGCTGAACCCATCACTAAGACATCCTGTGATAATACATTTAAGAAGAGGAAAACTGCACAGCTGTGAAGAAAAACAAGTGTGAGAAATGAGCCCTGTGAGCACCCAGGTCAGAAAGGAGAAAGGCAGGAGAAGCTCTGGGTGCTTGAGTAGGAACTCCAATGGAGAGACCGCAGTGGGGTAGATTTTGTCCTGAAGGACTGCAACCTGGGGCACAGGAAAAGCAGGAGATCTACATTGCATAAGCTGAGAATATCATGTGCACTTGCTCTGTCACAAGCCATGTGAATTGCCCCCCAAAAAAATCCAGCTTGCTAAAACCACCTTGCCTCAGCAGGCAAAAGCAACAGCTTCACTAGGCATTTTGAAGATCACTTGTGGTGACTGCATGTAAAAAGTTGCTTGCTCTAAAGATTCTTCTTCATTTTACTTGCTAATGAAGTAGAGGATGAGCAGCACTCCTTTCTTGCAGCAATTGCACTGGAAGAAAAGAAAGGTGGGTTTTTTTTCTTTAAAAAAGACCATGTTGGTGTATTGGGTTCTAGTTAGAGTAATTAATGTGTCTCTGCAAGAACAATTAACATGCTAAGGAGTATTTGGAAGGAGGGATTTTTACTGATTATGAGATTTTTGCTTCACATATAGAGAAGCATTCTTCTGTTAAATAAAGGCCTCATCGCAATCTCGACTGAAGGGGAGCTATGAAAGAACCTGACAGCTCAGATTTCTCCTGACTGCTTATTCTAGGAATTAAATTGCAGTCTTCAGCCTGAGCCCCCATCCCTACATCTGCTTTATCTAGAAGTGAGTGAGAACATCCAAAATTTACAGACGAACCTCTTCTGGCCCTCCCTTTAAAGCTACTGCAATTCTCTTCCCACTGCTCTACTTCCAAGAGGGCAATTACAAAATATTGTGTACATTTAACACTAACATGAAATATTTATTACCTTGTCCAGCTTTAAGTTCTATTTAGTGTTTTATCTCAAACCCCGAACTGGCACAAAAAAAAAAAACTCTATATAACTGGAAAGATTTCAGATGCTAAACTCATGAAAGGCTGCTCTTGAGTTTCTTCACAAGATCACAATTAAATGTTTATTTGCATTGGACATAACCAATACTCTTACATTCTAAATTATCTCATCATTACAGTGGTACAGGAACATATAAAGAAATTTTTAAGGATCTGAACCTGCATTATCTCATTACTCTTACAAAATCTGTCAATAAATCAATGCATTGTGTCTGACTGGAAGTGTCTGGCATAGCCTTCCTAACTGACTCAACAGTACAATTCATTGTAACATCCTCAAGCATTTCAGACCCCACACTTCAACTTCCAATGCAACACAAAGCCCACATACTACAGCACCCCATCTCTGAAAACCCACAAGGGTGCCAACTGGCCTCAGCCCAGCCTACTGGCCAAGCATACAGGCTTTCAGGTTGCCCATCCAGCTTCCTTGTGTACATAGACAGCCTTAACCCTGACAGGTAGGGCACCCGTAGACTCTGACCATCTGCACAAAGGGCGTAAGGGGAAGATGGAAATTATGTTTACCTTGTTCTGCAGGCTGCTGGCAAATGCAAAAACTCAACCCAAAGAGGGGAAGGTTGCATCTTAAGGACCAGCTGGAAGGACACAGAAAGAATAAGCTGCACAGCAAAGGTTCAGCCAGGGCATTCACTGCAGAATGGGAGCATGAGTGAAGGACAACAGTGCTGCAAGACAGGGACACGCAGCAGGGCAGGGCTGATAGGTAGCTAAGAGAACCACAAGATGTCCAAGGAAAGGCTGGGGCCACGCTGCCATGGGACCTGCACCCCATGTGTGCCACTGCAGGAGGAAATGGCTGAACCTGAGCATTCCCATGCTCAGTCACCCCAACTGGGTACTGCCACCCAGTCAGCTGGAGGACACCTATGAGGGCACCTGTAGCAGCTCTCCTGTGGGTGCAGGGCTACAATGGGTCAGGCCCTCACTGAGATCTAGTGGAGGCTCTAGGAGATGCAGGCCAACAAATCACACCCCAGCACTCATATGCCCCAGCACTCCAGGGCATTTTTCAGTTACTCCCCAAGGTAGACACACAGTTTAAGTCCAGCCCAAAGGACTGAAAAGCACTGTTAAAGATATTCATACACACATGGAAAAGCTGGAAGACCAGAAGTAGTGTCAGGAACAGCCTGCAGTGTGAAAAGGGCCTTCCACAGACTCTAGCCTCAGCTTAAGGTACTTCCATACACTCTCTGTCAGACTTCTTTGAAGAAACAATGTGCAGATATATTAAAAGAGCCCCTTTTTAGAGTAAACACCTCTGAATAATTCCCACACTTCTGTCTCCTGCTATTGCTTCCTCCAAAATTCTATCCCTTAACCCCAGAAAAAACAAACCCCACTTGAAAAGATTTTAAAATCCTACCAAAATCTGTTTTTCATTTTATTAACCACCAATGAGTCAGTAGCCTTCCCTGGCTTTTGATGACAGCAGCTGCCAAGAAGTGGCCTTCAACTCACTCAAATGGCAGAGGCTTTGTTACAGAGACACTCCCTTGCAACAGAAGAGTTCCAGCTGGATGTTGATAGCTTATTCACATTATTCCCATAAATTACACATTTAAAAAATATGCTACTTAAGCTTTAAGCAATGTCCTGAAACACAAAGGCCAAAGCTTCTCCTTTAAGATTTCAAAAGAACAGTATATTATTGCTGCTCATCCCTGTGTTTGCTGAAACAGATGAAGTTACAGCTCACTTCACATGTCCTTGGCCATTATTCCCTATTGCACATTCAGCTTCCACCTTATTAGTCAGCCTTCTTGTTTCCAGCAGGAACTCCCTCCCATCTGAGTGAGCATTTAAACAAGAGGGGGTTCCACTCATCTTCACACTCCCTTCTTGCTAATGCAGTAAATGGAGCTTCACAATTCCTGCAGTTTGATAAATATGGGTATAAGGTGTAGGACCTCCTCCTATTTCTAAACAGTATCATCTTAGGATGCTAAAAAATAAAAGTCACATCTTACTATATGCCACAGTCTAATAAAAAGGCTATGCATCAGCATAACAGGTAATGTGTAACTCTTACAGTTCCAATTGTAGAAGTTATGCAAAGCCTCCCACTGCTAAGCATCTGGAAGGCAAAAACACCCAGAATGCTGCTCAGCTCCTGGCAGTTCCTTGCTTGCAACAGAATACTCAGCACTGCATTCCCTTGTGTCAGCAGCTCTTGTGAACAAGTCCAGATCATCCAGGCAAAGAGGACACACACCTTCCATCTCTCAGCCATGGTATACTTGCAAAAAGGCACACAAGTATCAGTCTGCACACGTGGAGAGTAAAACGCAATCAGGCAGGCAGGACAGAATCATAGAAAGGTCCCTCAGGCATGTCCTTGTTCAGTCATTTTGTTTGCTGGAGTTGCATCTGTGACATAGAAGCACTCAAGGCTGTGGGCCCAGAAAGGGGCTATAGAAGCCTTCCAGGTTTCAGAGGCACAAGACAGGGATACACATCCAGAGTAAGCTGAACATAGAGAACATCTGAAAAAAGAAAAAAAATCCTTTGGCTTTACCTATGTTATCAAATACACTCAACAGCAAGGTCACTGCAACTCAGCAGCCTGTGCTGATGCCTCAGAAGCCAGAAGAGCATTCTCAGCTGCATTTCCAGTTCTCTTTCTCATCAACGTCTGAATAGGTGTGCAGTGAATCCTAGTAGGAGGAGGGAAAAAAAATAGGTAGTGTGCCTACTTCCCCTTTAGCCCCTACTGCAAAAGAGGAGCCAAGAAACCCAACCCCTCCGTTCACTCATGTGGCCAGGTATTGTAATACAATCCCAACACTACACCAGATAACTTTGACAACAGGAGCTGCCCCACCACATTCCCTCTCTGCAATTTCATCTCTCCTGCCACCCCAAATTTTAATTTGGATGATCTTGCTGAGGAAGAAAAAGCAGCATCTCATATCTTGGTTTCAGGCTTTCCTAGCACAGGAGTTTTCTTTACCTGGGCTAGAAGTTGATGACGTCTCAGCTGTCTATAGAACTGCAACACAGAAGGATCAGCTCTCACTACTTTGGGATCAAAATCCAGAACACGAAGACCTGTGAGGCTTCGGGCTCGGGAGAGGGCTACATAAGCCTGCCCACTTTCAAAGACACGAGACAGGGAGATTTCCACACAATCTAAAGACATGCCCTGTCAAAGACATGGAAAAGTCTGTCACAGAACAAACAAGAAAAAGAACATTGTGCTGTATGAACACTGATCTGTCCTGTGAGTCTCTCAAAGCTACCATCCTTGGCTTGATAGAAAACCAATTTGTTTGTGTAACCAATTAAAAGATGGGAATCCATAGAAAGAAAAGGGCAGTACTCCAATGTCAGAAAGCAGATATCAGGGTCCACTGATCCCAGTGAGCCTCTTGTGAGAAATTCCATAAATCCCATATAATCAAGATGCCATAGTTTTCAGTCCTAGTAATTAACTATGCCACCAGACTCAAGCAGTCCTCAGACAAACCACCTAAGAGTTTGTGTTAGGCCTGGCCAGCCCTGTCTGCACCAAGAGACATCCCAGGTGGCGGCAGAATTTACATAACCTGGTTTAAGCAGTGGCATGGAAACAAACTCACAGGTCTAATACCAAATATTTATCACAGTGTACAAAGTCTTCCAAGAAAGTAGCAGTTACATTAGTTACACTGAAGAAAACAAACATACACCAACAAAGGAGAAGCCCAGCCTAAAGAGTATAGCTATGACTCCTGCAGCTTCCTCAAGTACACTGCAAACCTCACTATAAAGTAAGGGTGATGACTGCCAGACGAACACTACCCTGAGCAGCCCATAGCAGTAAATACTGCTGCTTTATAGTCTAATATCAGGTATGCTGACAGCAGCACCCTTACAGAAACTATCCATACTGCTAGCCCATCCTTCACCCAATACACAAACATTACAAGCAAAAGAGGCGCTGCCTTCTCTGCACATAGACACACCTATTCTACAGACCACTCCAAAGGCCTTTCAGTTTTTCCAGCAATCAAGTTCACTCAGGGAATAAGGCTTACAACAGTGCAAGAACACCCACCTGACTCTTGTGAATGGAAATGGCCCATGCCAATTTTAAAGGCAACTGCTGCCGACTCAGATGAACTCCTGATGCTCCTTTGAAGACCCATTTCTCCATTTTGATGACCTGTGTGACCCCACAGAGAAACCTCACCTTAGGCAGCCCTGTAAGAAGGTGAGCAGGAGAGAAACAGGAATGTATTCATGACACTCAAGAGCTAAGAAGGCAGAAGACTAAGAAGACTAAGATTCCACCCCCCACCGTCAGTCTTTCATAGATTTTAGGGCTGCATTAAAAAAGAAAATCCCACATCAGAAAAAACACTAAAACCACAGAGAGTAAATAGGATATCCTGAAATGATGTTTAGGACCTAGTTAAGCAGAAGAAGTCAAGTAATTTATCAGTTGAGATGCAAATTAAAATATGTGTTGGAGGTAGCAGAATATTATTCTTTGAGGAAATGGAAACCAAAACAACCCCCCAAGACTTGCTTCAACAGAAGACAGGAAATGAAAATGAGTTACACATCTAGAGAATGAAAGCAAACAAAAGGCCTTCAGATAGCTACAGCTGATGCAAAACACATCAAGATCATGAGAACCCTAAGCATTTCACTGCAGACAACCTCCTCCCTACTTACTATTATTATGAAGCAGTAAACAAAACAACAATCAAAAAAAAAAAACCCAACAAGTTATCAGCTATCAAAGATAAATTCTTTGGGGTTTTCCCTCTTCCTTCAACAATGAAAATAAAAAATCTTATTCACCCTTCTGCTCATTTTCAAATCCTACAACAACTCCTCGTGCCCCATTCACCAGCCCTTGAGACACATCCAGATTCTTAGCTAGCATCACCTAGAGAGAAAAAGAAAAAATAAGTCCAGTGCACCATAGGATTTTTCTTAACAACCTGTTCAGCCATTGCAGCTAAGCTACTAGGCAGGAAGCATAAGCACAACAGGCTGATAGGATGATGCTTTGCAGGACAGGGCACTGTCTCCAATTTTATTGCAATTATTTCACAGTCTTTCCTTCCTAGAATTCCCAGCTACATCATTCTGCAGCCATGTGATCCTCTGGTCTTCCACAAATGTATGTACAACCACTCACCTGAGCTCCAAGTTTTAGCTCAACTCTACCACCAACAGGACACTGAGCATCTATTAACTTCACTAGCATTGGGTCACTGTCCAAAGCCTCAAAAATGTGCAGTTCTCCTATAAAAGGAAAGAAAGATGTGACAAAATGCAGCCATTGAACATATTCCACACCACACTGCAGGAGACTTAGTATTTACTTCCAACAGTAATTCCTCTTTTAATATCCCTTATGCTTTGCTGGTAGGACATCTTCAAGCAACCTTGTCACATCTAACAGCAGAAAGCTCACCAGTCCCTGTCTTCCCAACATAACTCCCAAGACATGAGAAGGCTCAGAAATCAAAGGCCAGCAGTAAATAAGAATTGAGTAGTCACCATTTGGAGCATATGGCCATTTTCACTTACTGCCAACATCAGCTCTCCAGAGAGGACAGTGAATCTTAGGCCCAAACAGGAAGGCAGAAATTAAATAGCCCTTAATTCAAATCATAGCTGGATAAAGCATGGCCTTTCTGAAATGCTATAAAAAAGCAAAGCTAAAGAAAAGAAGGGCTATGGAGAAAATGATTCACCAAAAGGCACAGCAAGCAATGACCTTGCTCTTTACTCCACATCATGAAGTAACAGTGTTGATTTTTAAGAAAAAAATGGTAATTTTTTTCCCTCCCCAGGCATCTCAACTCCAACACACACCGTTTAGACTGGTGCTGCATGACAGAACACCAGTTCCCCTGACACCAGGGTATCCCCATTAAATCCACTCAGAGCTCAACCCCAAAGCCAGTAGTTTCCTCCAGGAAGCTCACCTGATAGCTGTTGCAAGCGTCTCTCGTTGGTTATTTCCACATCATCTTTGTGGGTGCAGAGTCGTGTAGCCAAGATCCCGTCACGCTCAGACCTGTTAGCAGCAGTCTGCATCAGCAGCCTGGTAACCTCCTCTGTGCACCTGGTAAACAGGAAAAGAGGATTAAAAAGTCATCAGGTACAGGTCTTCAGCAGCAAACTCCCACTTTCAAATCAGGCTGTGCAAGCATCAGGCCTCCAGAGAGGAGGGCAAAGAAAGATAACCACATGAAGGTGGAAAGCACTGCAAATGCGTATACCTAGGCCTTAACCTTGCCACTACCAGCTCAAGACTCAATGAATTCCTTAGCAGAAATTGCAAAAAGCAGCCCTGGAAACAGTCATTCCTTACCAGAGCAGCACATAGGAAACCTGCTTACATTGAAATAAAGCATTTATAGGTATTGCTCCCCACCACTCATTCCTGATAAAGCACAGAGGAGTAACAGAACACCAACAGGGAAAAGGGGTTTACAAAGAGTTGAGTTTCTTCTCACCTGCCTAAACGGACTGCACTCAGGAGTGAGATAAAGGTCTTGTCAGTCTGTCTCCGCACTTCAGTCAACTCCATGTTTATATGGATACACTTCCTCCAGCTTCTTGCCTGGCAAATCATTCTCTTAAGAATGAGGCAGATTTGAAGCAGGACAATGAATTTAGGGACAGTTTTGTACCTGGAAGCAGAACTTGGTTTCTTCATTAGCCTTGCAAACTGGAGGTAGCTGCAAGAAGTCCCCACAGATGATTAGCTGAATTCCTCCAAATGGCTCATCCCGTTTTCTGACCGCCCTGAAAAGGAGGAAAGAGAAGAAAGTTTTGAAAGTCCTCCAAAACCTGGATGCAGACAAGTCTCAAAAGTTACATCTTTGTCTGTCAGCGCATTCGAGCATACGCCACCTACAGTACAGGATGATTGCCCTTGGCTGTATCAGAAGAGCTCAAATAATTAAACAACGCTATTATGTGACATTAAGTTTTTACTTGGCATACTCATACTATGTGTAGTGTGATCCAGTCTTAGTTCTTTGGTAACAGTTACACTACTGCTGCTCCTCTTTGCAAGAGATCTGTTGGGCACAGCATAAATGGACAGTTGTATTCTGAACTCAACTCTAAAGACAATGCTTGGCTGTAGATGTGGAAACAGCAACCTCTCATTCCTGTGCCAGTGATTGCCTTGTATCTATTCACATAACCAGAGGAAAAGAGTATCCTGTAAATCCAGGTAAACTTATTTCTATTAGTTGTTTGACTTAATCTCTTACCTTGCCACTGCCTCCAGCTTGTCAAAGAACTTGCCATCCACCATTGAGATCTCATCAATGATTAAGTGCTGGCAGGCCAGCCAGTGCTGCCGCACCCCAGGCCTCTCTGCTAGCTGAATACACTGTTCCAGTGGTGCCTTCCCAGAGCCAATGCCTGTCAGGGGAGAATAAAGCACAGCTTTGGGAAGCTTACAACTCTTTGAGAAGGGAGCAAGAGTTTCCAGCCTCTCACTATCGGGCAAACAGTTACCTGCGAATGCATGAAGAGTGGTGCCACCGATGTGACAAGCTGCCACTCCCGTGCTGGCTGTAGCATAGGTGCTCTTCGGAGGGAGGGAGCCCACGATTTTCTTCAGAAGGAACGACTTACCGGTCCCTTGGAAGAAGCAGCAGCAGGTCAGTGGTGAGACTCAAGGACTTTACTTAAGTAACAGCCACCCGGTCTCCTCACCCGCACAGCCAGTGAAGAAGATGCTCTTCCCACTCCTCACTGCGCCCAGCACCGCCTCCTGCTCCGCCGAGAGCCTCGCCGAAGGCCGCCTCTCCACGCGAGGAACCTGCGGGACGAGTGGTGGCGTGCTGTGAGGGCAGGGCCGGTAACCAGGGCCAATCCCCTGCACCCTGAAACTCACCTCCGCAGAGCGCTCACTCCGCACCTCGCCGCCGTTGAGGCGGCCGGGGACGCTCAGCAGGTCTCGTTCCTGCAGTGGGCTGATGACGGTGAACACTGGCGGTGGACGGTCCAGCAGGCGAGGGCAGCGTGGCGCGACCCGCGACCCGCCAGCGACCTTGAGCCGCAGGAGGCGGAGGAAACGGCGCAGCGCGTCCGGAGGGCAGTCAGAAAGCAGCACCTGGGCGCCATCTGGACCTACCCGCACCGCCGCCCGCCCTTCCCCCGCGAACCGCGTGAAGAGCCGCACGGTGTCACCGACTAGCGTGAAGTTCAGCACCGCCGCCGCAGCTCCGCTGCCGCTGACCACGCGCAGCACCGGCTGCCGCAGCTCGTTGCGCCCCAGCAGCACCAACGCGCCTCGCATAACGCGGCGCCGCGGGCCGTGTCCCCCGGGCAGCGGCTGCTCCACGGCCACAGTACAGCGCAGCTCCATCACCTCCATCCTGCCGCACACCCACCGGCAGTTCAAATTCGCAGCGTGCAACCGCCACCAATCAACGCAGGGACTTTAACTCGGCAGCCAATAGGAAGCGGGAAGGGAAGCGATCGGTGGCGAGGGGAGGCCGGAGCACCAGCCGGGCCAATCAGCAGCACCGCGGGCGGACCACGTGAGGCGTCGCCAGGCTACGCGACGCCGCCCGCCGGGTCCATGGCCACGCGCAGCGGTAAGGAGCCGCTGAACCCGGTGCAGCTGAACCAGCTCCTGTGCGAGCGGGTGCGGAAGGAGCTACAGTGCCAGAGGCTGTACACGCAGTTCAGCGTGAATCCACTCCACCGCGGTAAGGCGACGGGCGGGAGGCCTCACAATCACACAGAACTGGCAAGAAGCACCACGCCGCGGGAGTGAGAGTGGGGTCTGGGGCCTGCCAACCTGAGACGGGGGTAGGAACAGGTTCCAAGTGCTCAGCTGCATGCCAGAGGCCAGCAGCTGCCCCCAAGAATGCTAGCAGTGGCCACTGAGAGGGGTAGATCTGGAAGGAGCAACCAGTGGCCTTTTCTTTTGCCTTCTGCACGCTTAAAGGCAGAACTTGCCCAGATTAGACAGTGCCTTAGCAAACAGTTTAGATAACAAATCTACAGATTTTGAGTGAACAACACAGAGCTAAGATAGGGTAGCGAGTCCCAACACTACACCATGTTTCCTCAGCCCCTGGGACAATTTCTCTCTGCTAATTCACAGTTGTATAATAATCTGTGCTGGCACAGACAAGTGATGTGAGTAGACTGACTTGCAACTACCTTTTACAGTAAAACAAAACAACGAAAAACAATTGCCTGGAACTTGGCACTCTGCAGGCTACCATCTGTGTGGGGCAGAACTTTGCTGTGGTGAATGCAGGGAGCAATGAATAGAAGGACCTTTAGTGTACTTAACCTTCCCCTTTCTAGGAAGTTACTATTACTCAGTACTCTAACTCATTTTGTTCTGTTCACATGCTGCTCTTTATAACTTCAGTGAAGTAGCAAAAAATGAGAATAATAAAAAAGACCACATGCAATGACAGATACCCTATACATGGCTGTGATGCTAAATTCACATTATTCACCTACATCATCTCTTTCCAGTTCATACCATCACCAAGAAGCCTATGTCTTGGCATGACAATATAGAAGAGTCAGGAGATGGTAAGAAATCTTTGAACAGCTTGTGATAATTACATAAGAAAATTACTAATAAGTAAGATTTTTAAGTTTATGTGAAATGTGAAATGTGAAAAACATTCCTGTGACAAGATAAGAAAGTTAAGTTCATTCACGATTTTTCTTAAACCTAAGGCAGGTTTTTTTTCCCCATTTTAAGGCCCTTTTCTCATTATTTTTCATTAACCTTGCCTTCATGAAATTATGCTTTTATTTCTTAGTTATCATACTATAAAATTCTGCTTGAGAATCTAAACCTATTTCAGGGTAAAAAAACAAACAAAAAAAAATCTAGAAACATGTTTTATATATACATGATTCTACCTAACCACCACATATAGTAAACTGCTGAAAGGGCTCCTGAGTCTTGCTTTAGAGCACTAATTACAGGGGCACTTATAGTAACCACTCCCTGATTTCCAACATGCTAATTTTGTCTAAAAAACTTAATGGTTCATTAAGGTTGGCCTGCTCTAGACAAGGATTAGAGGAAGGTAAAAATAAACCAAAACAGGGAAAGGTGGAAGGTTTCAAGCAACTGAGCCATGGGTGCTGGTTGCCACAGCTGTGGTATAAGGAAAGTAAGATGATGCAATACAGGAGACAGGGATGACAGAATTAATAGGACAGTATAAGCAACTAAATCTTGAAACTTCATCAGGATAAATTTGAGTAGAAATGTCACCCTACATTCTCTTACAAAATCATTCACATCAGAAACACAGAGATCACCTCCAACCTTGGCTTTCTTGCTATGTCTAACATGCTAACAACTGCTTTCTAAACATATTTTCTCTTCTATTTGTGTCCCTTAAACCAACAGACGAGTTTCTGAAACTTATTCACCATGCAGCACTGGAGCCAACAAAGAAATATTCAGAGCCGCAAACAGAAAGCCAAGAAATTGGCTGGAACACCACACCTTTGGTGAGTAGTGTGCTCAAGGGCTTAGCATTTTGCAGGACTCAGGGAGGTTCGCCCATCATGCTCAGAGACACTCATGCAAGAAAATAATTTGTGGCAAACATAGAAAACAGGAATAACTAAGCATAAGCAGGGCTATTCATGAACAAAAGGCTTTAAAATTTACACCTAAGAGGACTCTTCAGGCTGGCATAGCCATGTGAACACAACAGTAGACCTCCCCTGAGAAACTTGCATACAAAGTATCTACAATGACAGTCAACCCCAAGCATATTGTCAAATGCCACATATGTAGTCTTGGCTGTTTATTAAAGCATTCAGCCATGCGAATTAGCGTAGTGAGCAATGTGAAGTGACATACATAAGTACTGTGAAAAGAAACCAGCTGCTCTAGAGCATCTTTCAAACAAACTGCAAGCAGAACCATAAAATTAATAATCAGTTATATATACCCAAGGCAGAATACACCAGCGATGATTCATGTGGGGAAGTGTGAATAAGGAAGAGGAAAAGTAATCTTATTAACTAGCTGAGACATCAATCACATCTGACAAATGAATAACTGTGACAATGACTGACTCTCTAGATCAGTGTTTTAAGAAAGGCAAGTAAGAGCCTGATTAATTTTGGGCTGTTACAAAGAAAACTAAGATAATTAAGAAAATAAGAGTCTTCTGCAACTTTTCATTATGCAAAAGGCTACAGACAACACCTCAGAAGGGCTTTATGCAGTTAGATGCTGCTGGTAGGATTAGACTGGCAGGAAACAGGCAACTAAACTTGAGCATAGGGAAGTGAGTCACATTTATAGTCAGGACTCACAATGCTGTTTCATACATTAAGTTTTCCTTTTTCACCAAGTTTAACTGTAGCAAAGCAGTGAACTGTACGTTCTCAAATCAGTGGTACCCTACTCATTTGTCACTCGAGCATGTCTCAGCAGCAAGAACACTATGCATCACTCTTCTGAGGAGGGACTACTACTACCAATTCTAGTAAAAGCACATGACTATTCATTATTTTTCTTTCTCAGATACATGTGGATCGCACTGACCGCAGACTCTACTTCCCACGCCGGAGAACCAATATCTCTAAATAAATGGCTGCCATGAGGCACAGCGAGGAGTAGTGCAAGAATCTACAGTAGAGGAGTGGCAAAGCCACTCAAAAGCAGCTAATGAGATCTAATGTGTTAAGCTCTTGTTATTAGGCGAGTCTGGTAGATTTCTGACAAAACAAGGGGGAAGAGATAAAAGCATAGAGTGAACCTCAGTCCATCCAGATTTGCAGTCTGACAACAGTCACAGAAATAAACCTATTTGTAAGATTGCTGCCTTTGTCTCACTGCAAAGGCACTGTTGTCAAACCCATCTACAGAAACAGTCTACAAAACACTTTTACGGTCTTGACAGACTTCCAACTTATTTTGACATCAGTAACATGACCCAGAACTCAAGTTCACCAAATACATGTCAACATCAGCTGTGGAAAAAGCTGTCAGAATGAAGAGAATAAAGGGCACACTTGCAGCCACCACTCATAACACAGCTAAACACAAATTTGACATTGTTGTGTGCAAACCATTTAATGCTTTCACACATCAAAGGTTTAAACAGAAAACAATCCTTCAAGAAAACAGACAGTGAGAAGAAATTAGTGATAAGGCACTAGTTTCCACTGACTTTTTTTTTGGGCACTTGGAAGCATCCATCTTGCTCCACGGTTGGCTGCTTGATGACAGCAGAGTTTCTGCCATCTTGCAACATAGAAACATAGGAACCCCACTGGAGAGCACAGTCCTTTTATCGTGCTCGACTCTTCATTTTCTGCCTTGCTCTCTTTCCAGGTCTCTTCTGCAAAGAAGGACAGATTCAGATCTGTGTTTTTCATGTTCTCAATCTTTGTTCTAGCTCTATAACTAGGGTAGGATACCACAGAGGTTTTTGTCACTACCTCTGGAGAGGGACATTTTGGGACACAGGAGACAACTAGCACTACCTCCTAACCTCCCCACTCATTTCCCTGCTCAGGCACCAAACCACCATCAGCAACTGAATTATGCTCCCAAAGACAGGCATTGTAACTTCCAAATGTACTTAGCTGTCCCTTCCAGACCAGAGTTGGCTTTCTAGCCAGGCAATATCATTTGCATGCAACATTTTACTTACATTGAGGGCCTTCTTTCCTCCTTTTCTTGGGCCTTTGTTGTGAGCAACTTTTGACCGAAAGCTGGATACATCATTAAAACTCTCCTTTGTGTTCCACTTTGAGCCTTTCTTCTTCCCACCAAAACCAAACTTCTGATTCTTGTATCGTCTTTTGGCATTTGGTCTGAAAAATAACCAAACAGAATCACTGCCTATAGTCCTTTCCTCAGGAAGCTCTCAAGAAGGCACATATATGTGCTGATGGACTCCCATCAGCCATCATAAATCTTTCCTCTCTTAGTGAAGAGATAGACATTAGCACATTTCAGTCTGTCCCCCATTCTGGCCATGGTTTTCCTCCTCTCAAGGAATGGAACACCACCTCAGATTTTAATGANAAAAAAAAAAAAAGAGAGATTCTGCGTTTGAGTATTTTCTGGCCTCACCCCTTCTTTATCTGTTGATTTGCACTGCCTTTTTTATTCCCCTGAGATGATGTTGGCTCTTCATCCAGAAAATCCAGCTTATCAGAGAGTCCTGCAGTGAAAACATAACAGTTTCTCACTACCACCACAGAAAATACACATTTTCAGACCAAGCATGTAATAGCAACAAGTTAACCTCCCTGAAAAACAGCTGTTTGGAAGGATTTTCACTGGCACTGGCACACAGCTCGGCACAGCAGCAGCCTTTCAAGCTCACTGCCCAGCACTACACACGGACACCACACATCACACAGTCTTAACACTGCTCACACGTCACTATTCCTATGACATGCCTGCTCTGCTAGGCAAGTTAACTTTACCTTTCTGGTACTTCTTGACTGCATTCAACATATTTTTTTTCTCCTTTTGCCTCCTCTGCAGAATCTCATTTTGTACCTGAGATTAGAAGCAGAATGTTAGTAGTGGTGCTCCTTGTAGTGTCCCATACTGTTTTTTGTTTTAAGTATCCAATCTTTTGCTCTGTCTTCCTTTAAAGCAGCTAGACAGGAAACTAGACACATTCCACATATTTTAAACAGCCTCCCAAGGTCTCACTTTCTAAGCTCCTCACTCAGGTTCTAGATCCTTGTCATAGGCCCCTTTTGTAGCTCCTCCTCACCTTTTTGCCATATTTTCTCATTGCACGGAGCTGTTTCGCTCTCTCAGACCTCTCCATTGCTTCCTGTTTACTCTTGAGCTTCTGTCGAATCTTATTAGGAAACAGAAAAAAAAAAAAAAAAAATTTTTTCAGTAGGGAAGAAAAAAAAATAAAATTTTTATGTTTGCTGTGCNCAGCTTATCAGAGAGTCCTGCAGTGAAAACATAACAGTTTCTCACTACCACCACAGAAAATACACATTTTCAGACCAAGCATGTAATAGCAACAAGTTAACCTCCCTGAAAAACAGCTGTTTGGAAGGATTTTCACTGGCACTGGCACACAGCTCGGCACAGCAGCAGCCTTTCAAGCTCACTGCCCAGCACTACACACGGACACCACACATCACACAGTCTTAACACTGCTCACACGTCACTATTCCTATGACATGCCTGCTCTGCTAGGCAAGTTAACTTTACCTTTCTGGTACTTCTTGACTGCATTCAACATATTTTTTTTCTCCTTTTGCCTCCTCTGCAGAATCTCATTTTGTACCTGAGATTAGAAGCAGAATGTTAGTAGTGGTGCTCCTTGTAGTGTCCCATACTGTTTTTTGTTTTAAGTATCCAATCTTTTGCTCTGTCTTCCTTTAAAGCAGCTAGACAGGAAACTAGACACATTCCACATATTTTAAACAGCCTCCCAAGGTCTCACTTTCTAAGCTCCTCACTCAGGTTCTAGATCCTTGTCATAGGCCCCTTTTGTAGCTCCTCCTCACCTTTTTGCCATATTTTCTCATTGCACGGAGCTGTTTCGCTCTCTCAGACCTCTCCATTGCTTCCTGTTTACTCTTGAGCTTCTGTCGAATCTTATTAGGAAACAGAAAAAAAAAAAAACAGAATTTATCAGTAGTGTAGAGAAAAATATGAAAATTTTATGATTGCTGTGCAGTCCTGAAATGAGTAATTGTGAACTATCAATGACTATGAAAACAAAAACACCTCTCCATCAGATAATGCGTTGTGAGGCATAACATTCTTTCAACTCAAGGCCATAACAGCTTAGAAGAACTCCTGAACTGGTATGTGGCCAAAATGTGCTTAAAAACTCACACAGAGGCAAACTAAGTCTTATGAGCTGCAATGCAATCACTAAAAAGAGTATGTTGTCACATCTCATCTACTCAGGTGTATGTAGAAGACTTGATAGTTTCTTTCTTGGCATTATTAAAAGTACAGGACTGAAAAAGAGTCAACAACCCTTCAGTGCCACAGAAAACATCTTTTTGGTTCCCTCTTTGTTCACAAACATTTCTATAGGGATGCTGCATTAAAAGGGATTACAAACATTTCAACATAAATATTCTTGATTCAGCCTGTGATTCCATTAGGAGATAAAACCTGTTCTTCAAACAGAAGCTAGCAAAAGGTAACAGAAACGTGCAGAATTGACTTAAACTTCAGCACAGGTCTATCAGCCATCAAAACATCCCTACAGGAACCTCCCTAATTACACTTCAACTCATATCCAGATTATAAAATTTAGTCCTTTTTTAAGAACTAAAACAAAAAAAATTAAGCTTCTATCTTAAAAAACACCCTCCTGTCAAGAAGTAAGTTTGTGAAATTATTTCCTACACAAACCTGACTTTTTACCCATGATATTAACTCTGTAACAGTTTAATTTCACAGAGAATCAAAACACACTAAGCAGAAAATAAAAGGGTGATGCTTAAATAGGGGAAAAGGATCATGTTAATACCACTGCTGTCTGCAAACCTTTGGTCAAAGAACATAAATACAGCCAACTTTACAATCACTATCAAACATATGGAGATAAATTCTAAATTTTTAATAAATACATTCGAGACAGAATATAAAGTGTGCTTTTCTATTTTATGTTCCAACCTATTCTGGAAATGCCCACGTTGCATTGAAACACCTAAACAGGAAGAAATTTCCTACCACAAACAAAATTTCAAAGACACATTGTCATAGGCATTGTCAAAGTGATGAAGCAAGTATTCACACATCACACCTTCAAGTTAATCCCTAATGCAGGCTATAACCAACACATAACACAGGAAAGAAAGCCATCATTCACTGCATGTACCTTCTGCATCTGTTGGTCTGATTTGGCCATCTCTGCAAAGTAGTCATCTGGTCTTCTTGTAGGAACTTGGAGTTTACGCAACCTAGGGAGGGCTTCCAGAACCGCTGCCTGAGCCTGCCGGTAACTGGGGAGGCAGCACAGCACAAGCTCTGTCACAGGCTATTGGGCATCTCACAGCACTGACAGAAACTCTGCTTGTGTGAAGCTAGCTGACACCAGGATCTAAGAAGCACTGACCTAGAATTGTATCAACATGCTGTGCCCTACAGCATGCAGCGCTACTAAAAGCAATTTTGGTGCCAATACAATATTAACGCTCTATCTTACACATATATGTTCATCTAGTTTTCAGTTAAAAGTTCTATAAAAGGATTATAAAAGGCAAGGCAAACCAAGAGAACAGTAATAACATCAAAGCAAATCTACAGAGAAAAGTCCGTATCATAGAATCATAGAATGGTAGGGTTGGAAGGGACCTCAAGGATCATCTAGTTCCAACCCCCTGACATAGGCAGGGACACCTCCCACTAGCACAGGTCACTCAAGGCCTCGTCCAACCTGGCCTTGAACACCTCCAGGGAGGGAGCAGCCACAACCTCCATGGGCAACCTGTGCCAGTGTCTCACCACTCTCACTGGAAAGAACTTCCTCTTAACATCTAGTCTAAATCTTCCCTTTGCCAGTTTAAACCCATTGCCCCTAGTCCTGTCATTGCAAGACCTTGTAAATAGTCCCTCCCCAGCCTTCCTATAGGCCCCCTTCAGATACTGGAAGGCTACTATAAGGTCTCCTGGAAGCCTTCTCTTCTCCAGGCTGAAGAGCCCCAACTCCATATGCTGTGTTAAAGCCATATACTTGCAACCAAAGAACATTTTTAATAGCTTCTCAGCAAAGGATGGAAGCCTGCTGTACAGAGAGAAATTGCTTCCAGTCAAGACAAGTTAGCATTAATCTGTAGTTCTTTGGGAGAACACTCAGAGCCATTAAATGCAAAATACATGGCCCAAGAGCAACGTGATACTGGTGACAGCCAGTGTAGCAGTCTGCAGCACGCCTGCAAAACACTACTGCAAGCACACAGCAGTATGCTAACATCCTACAAAACATCTCCCTTTTTGTCACTTACAAGCTCATCTCTCTCTGGAAATCATTCTCAGGATCAACAGCGTCTTTGTTAGAAGCACTCTGTGAGATGGGGTCCACGACTTGGCCCAAAGTCACATCCAGCCTTTCCACCCAGGCCAGTTGCTGCTTAAATTCGGACAGGCACTGCTTCAAGCCGTTCTGTGAAAGATGTACAGCACTGCACACCACCGCACACAACCAGCCCCCCAGGGCCGGCCCCAGTGGCTATTAAGGTCGCATGGCGGGCCGCTCCTCCAAGGCCACCGGGCGATACCCAAATCACCATAGCGGTGCAGGAACCCCGCAAACATGCCGCGCCCCTGTCTCGCACCCGGCGCTTGGGGATAAGGGGCCCGGGTCGGGGTTTCCGCCGTACCCCGAGGAGGCACCATCCCACTCCGCAGACCCCGCTCACCACGTCGTTGTGTCGCTTCGGACGCTCCTCCAGCACCACGTTGAGCCCCGGCTTCAGCGCGCCCTTCGAGAAGGCCTCCTGGAGCTGTGGGGAAGGCACGATCAGGCCGTGTCGCCGGCGGCACCGGGCGGCTCAGTCCCGCGGCTGCGGGGGGAGGCCTCACCGCCCAGCCTACGTCCCGGTCCTAGCCCCGCCACCGCGGCCGTGGGCTCACCTCCGAGTCCGAGAGAGAGGAGTCCTCCGAGCCGGAGTCCGAACTAGAGTCGGAGATAGACCCGCGCCGCGCCATGCTGCTGCCGCTGCCACCGCCGCTTCCGGCCGCGTGCGTGCGCGCGTCACCGCTTCCGGCGCCGGGGTCGCGGTTGCCACGGCGACGGCGTCGGCGGCATCATGTCGACGGTGGTGGCTCAGCCCGTGGCTATCTTCGGCTGCCGGCCGCGGGTGGGCGGCGGCGTCTGCTTCGTGGAGGATCAGGTCGTGCTGCACGCGGCGGGGACGGGCTGCCTCCGGCTCCACCTCGAGCAGAAATGGCACAAGTTCATCCCAGGTGGCACCGACCCCAGCCCACTCCCGGTCCTAGTCCTAGCTTCAGCCCGCCCTGACCCTTTCTTCCCTGCAGGCACCGAGAAAAGCCGTGGCGTGCGGGCGCTGGCTGTCAGCCCCAACCGGCAATACTTGGCCGTCTCTGAGACGGTGGCGGAGAAGCCGGTCCTGACCGTCTATGAGCTGTCATCGGAGCCGGTGCAGCGGCGGCGGACGCTGGCCGCTGCCAAGCTGCCGGCACGAGAGGCGGTGTCCCTGGCCTTCTCCCCCGACTGCCGGTTCCTGGCGGCCGCCACGGCTCCCCCCGAGGGGCACCTCACCTATTGGTTCTGGGAGAAGCAGCGGCTGATGGCGGCAGTACGCGTCGAGGCTCCGTGCAGTGGCGTCTGCCAGGTAGCGGTCGCGGTTCTTTCGAGCTCAGGTCCGTCATGCCAGCCGCGGGCTCATTCGGCTCCCTCTCCAGCCTTGCCGGGCTGCGGGAGCTTACACACCCACCTCCAAAACTGAGCTGCGCCAGCGGCTCTGCGGTTTTTGACACGGTGACTCTTAACTGGCAGTTACTTTGGGAGCCTGTTGCACTATTTCAAAAAGGTGATGGAAGAATCACACTTGAGTTGGGCAAATACTGAGTGCCAGCTGGCACCTGAGTTCAGGCTATGGGGTATATGCACAGGACGTTTTTCTGTGGCCACGTGGCTTTTAGCTAGAACAAGAAAGGGAAGAAAGGGCTCTAGACTGAATTTTATATAGTTTCTGTAGCCTCTCTTGGCATTTGCTGTTGGCCTTTCTCAGCAACAGGACGCTGGGCTAAATATCTTTTTGCTTTGCCCCTGATAGACGTTCTGATGCCTCTGTCTCTTACATCGTGTGAGATTGTCTTGCATCACGTAAGCATACAGCGCGTCCCTTGTGTCCCAGCAGAAATGCTCATTGAATATATCGGCTGTGCTTGTTAGGCATAGCACACATGTGGAAGCTCTCAGCGTGCTCACCCACCTTTTCCTTTCTGGTCTGTTCTGTTTGCTGATCTGAAGAGTAGCCCAGGAGAGTGATTACAAACAGGCTGATGATACGTCCAACAATTCCAGCATCCTACTTTGGGTGCACTTTTTTAGTATCTTTCTTAATCACAGGGACATAAAAGGCTTCCAGTACATGGACTGGGAGGGCTCTAGCTGCCTTTTTTTCTAGAGTACATCCACAAGCAGAGAATTGGGTGAATGTCTATTCCTGAAGAGAGGAGGATGACTGATTGTAAAGGGAACTGCTGTCTAAAGTCCCATTAGCATGAAAAATTAGGTCTAACTTCCCCTGCTATTCTTCATGTTGGGTGTTAAGGTGGCTATTCCACTGTTTTCACCACTAAATAATTTTTTTAATTAATTAATGTGCATAATGGGCAAGTTTTGACAGATACAAAGAATTAGTTCTGGCCTTTACTAAAGAATGGTCTCACTTCTCAGGAGACTTGCTTCTGGGAGAAATAAAGGAGTAAAAAAGGTGTTTAGACCTTACTTCTGTCATTTAATTCTGAAGGGCAGAGACAACTTTCTTTTCAGTGTTGCATTGTGATTCAGATAGCGGCTTAACTGAGGCAATGTATTTGTAGCATCATGTAAAACTGATAAACACAGATGTGAAAGGGTGGAAAACTGCAATATATAGTTGTGGTGGTTATTTCTTAGTCTCTCTATTTCTGTATGTTTCTAGGAACTTCCTTCCTTTCTTTGTTTTCCTGTATGTAGTATTGTGTAAGTCTCCAGAACAGGTATAATACCTGTGTATTTGTGAATATAGTTGTATAAATAATTCCTCTCTCTTTTGTTCCGTAGGTGAGCTTTAGTCCTCAAGACAATACACAGGTTTGTATCACTGGGAATGGCTTTTTTAAACTTTTTAAGTACAGTGGAGGAACTTTGAAGCAAGTGAATTTAGAAAAGGGAGAGCCACAAAACTACTTGTGCCATGCCTGGATGTCTGAGGAGGAAGTTATATGTGGTACTGACACAGGCAAACTCATCTTGTTTGAAAGTGGAGACCCGCGCTGGGAGACAAGTGTGGAGTATAAAACCCCACCCAGAGATGCAGAAGATGCAACTATAAAAGGATGTGAAAGGTAAATCTGTTAAAATACTTTTACTAATAGTTCATGCTCGTACATGCAGATCAGTTGCAGACCGTTCACTTATTTCCTTCTTGTCCAGTTTATGAGTAGGTTATACTATTTTAATTGCTGATGATAAGCATTTTTTGTTCATGTTTCTTTGTTCTGCATTTCCTGTTATGCATTTTCTGCTTGCAGTTCTTCTGATGTCTCTTGTGAACGGGCCTCTGAAGATCCTAATCCACAACAGGATTCCTTGCCTCAAATATCTGCAATTGCAGCTTATTCCAAAGGCTTTGCGTGTTCATCTAGCCCAGGAGTTGTTCTTCTGTTTGAGAAGACCAAGGAAAAGGAAGTCTACAAGGAGAGGCAGGAAATCTGGGTAGGGAGAAGAAAGCTTTTTCCAAGCAATTATGCAGCAGAGGGTCCATTATAGGGGTGGGAGCACTTCCAATCCAGTTATTAATAATATTTTTTAGCACATCTTTCAATTGCATTGTAAGCATTAATTAACTATCCTGGTGATGTTGAAGGGAAGGGAGATGCCAAGAGGTCACACCAAAAGTCAAGTGACAGATGTCCTTTTGTAAAGTAACTCTGCATGTTTGCACATGTAAAATGTGCTTTGAGGCTGCTAAACTTCAGGAGACCTTTAAGAAAGTTTTTATTTGTTGAGACTTTTGAATCTAAGAAGTAGCTTACACCAGTTTTGAAGAACCAGGCCTCTTGGGTTTTGCCCAGGGAAAAAGTTTTTCTCCTCTCAGATACTTATTTCTGGTATCATGAGATTTGTGCACTCTTACTGCTATTACCTAACAGGTAATCTAGTCAGATTTTTAACTAATCTTGTGCTCTTTTGTCCTCTGCCTTGCAGTACTTGTGTGGTATTAAATGTCCAAGTTGTCTTATTGATGTTATGTATACAGTTATTAGAGTAGCATTACAGCAAAAAGTTGTATGCGTGTGCAAGCCTGCTACTAAAACATGGAGACTTGGAATATCTTACAAGATGCATTTCTTGTGCAGCTTCCTCGGGACCTGTTCAGCAGTAGGCCAAAAAAGTCAGGCAAACAGGACATCATATGCATATGCTTCAGCCCCTCTGAGGAAACAGTAGTTGTTAACACAGATAAAAACCAGCTTTACATGTTTACTATGCTCTCCACTGATCTTATGAAGGTGAGTGCAATCTTACCACATTCCACAACCATTCTACCCAATAAGGCAGGTATTGTAGAGGCAAAGGTACAGTGTTGCTTCTATGATGCCATTTCATAAAATCCATCCAAAAGCATCTGAACCTTTTAAGCTCTGCATGCTTCTCAGAGAGCTCTGTTTCAGTAGCCCCTTACTTAAGCATGCTTCTGTATGAATATCTGATGTTATTCAGTAGAAGAGAGAGGACACTGTCAAGACCATTTAAGGGTGCATGTCGCTGTTGAACCACTCGAGTAAGGCTTTAATGGAGAGATTTTCATTGTAACTAGTAGTTTATGCTCCACTGTAATATGCAGAAACATTAATGCAATGATAACACTGGAACAGCCATGGGAATCTCATGTTACTCTAAAATAATAGTTTTTGAAGAACCTAGTTCAAAGTGAAATGTAAATGGAATGAAAAAACATTCCCTACTCTGAAGGAATTAAATAATACAAACGTTAAGATAAATGAACTATCATGAAATAGATTTGTATGGAGTATGCCTTTACACCTAACCTGCTTACTAGAGTACAGAAAGATCTTTACAGGTCTTGACCTACAGTTATCACAGGATCACGGGATGTCAGGGGTTGGAGAGGACCCGAAAAGATCATCGAGTCCAACCCCCATACCAGAGCAGGACCATACAATCTAGCTCAGGTCACACAGGAACACATCCAGACAGGCCTCGGAAGTCTCCAGAGAAGAGACTCCACAACCTCTCTGAGGAGCCTGTGCCAGTGCTCTGTGATCCTTACAGTAAAAAAGTTCCCCCTTGTGTTGAGGTGGAACCTCCTGTGCTGCAGCTTACATCTATTGCTCCTTGTCCTATCACAAGGAGCAAGTGAGAAGAGCCTGCCTCCCCACCACTCCTCCTGACACCCAGGGCTCAGATATTTATAAACATTTATTAAATCCCCTCCCAGTCTTCTCTTTTCCAGACTAAAAAGCCCCAAGTCCCTCAGCCTCTCCCCGTAAAGCAGTGTTCCAGTCCCCTAATCATCCTTGTAGCCCCCCATCAGACCTTCTCCAGCAGATCCCTCTCCCTCTTAAACTGTAATGTTCTGCCCTCACATTAGAACTATGGACCCAACATATTCCCTCCATCACATGTCTTGATTATTAATTATAAAGTTAAAACTGATTCTACTGTCATCATATTTTAACATTGTTAGGTTCAGACTGCAGTGAAAGGGTGAAGTGGTTTCCTTAAATCTATTTGATTACATTATACAAAGCACTGTGACAGATATCTAATCTGACTTACTGCCTGCAGTGAAATGTTGATGAATTTTTTGTGCTTCCCTTTATTCTCAGGAGAAGGCAGCTTATTTTGTGTATCTGAACTTCCCACTGCATTCTGCTTCGATTACTGGTCTGGACATTTGTATTTGGAAACCCATTATTGCAACGTGTTCCTTGGATAGATCTGTCCACATCTGGAATTATAAGACAAAGTAAAGAGTTGTTTGTGTTTGTTATTACCTCTTACTTTTTTGTATATTGTTTGTCAGTCCAGCAGCAGCAATCTCATATGAATGAGAGTGTTGTTCTGGTAAAATTCTTGCATGGTGTGGGATGTAAATGGTCTCACTGACATAATCTGGGGAGTGTGAATATGCAGTGCCTTTAAAACCAGTGCCAAAAGAATCCAAGGCCTTTTTCTGTTAATCCATTTTTGTGTCAGAATTGTCATGTGTTTCAGAAGAAAATATTCTTCAGGAATGTTTCATTTGGCTTTGTCTTAAGACGCTGTTGTCCCATCTCCTGCTTCATAGCCATAGTTGTTAAGCAAAATTACTCCAGCTTTTAAGGTTCTGAGGTCAGAAAAATAGATCTCAGAAGAGAAGTTTGTATGGGTTTACAATCAACCATTCATTTAACCTTCTTCATTATATTACAGTAAAAATATGTTTACTCTTGCATGTTCCACACCTTCTCTGTGAAATCAGAAAGTCCAAATTTGCCTTTGTTTTCTGTAACATCTGTGTGATCATTGCTTAACTGAATGATAACACTCTCAGGGATGAGTCAGAATCAGATTGTAGGTGCAGGTGTCCTTGCCAGGCAGATAATGTCCTGTTAGGCGTGCATAGGGAATTTGTACTCTTCTATACTGCACCATGATTTTCTCTTTCAGCACTGTGGAGCTGTATAAGGAATATCGAGAGGAGGCATACACAATATCACTTCATCCCAGTGGCCTTTTCTGTTTGGTTGGGTTTTCTGACAAACTGCAATTTATAAGTCTACTGTATGAGGACATGCATGTTTTGAAGGAGTTTGCTGTGAGACAGTGTAGAGAGGTAAGAAGTGACACAAAAATTGCATTTGGGCAGGGAGTAGAGTGCTAGAGAAGACAGAAGCCTCTCCAATAGATCCTAGTAGGATTTACCATATCAAAGCTTAGAGAAAAGGATTCTGACTATTGGAAAATAAGCCTGGAGACTGATGTATAACTGTGGACCTGGGAAGCAGCAGAAGGGGTAGTTAGCTCAGAAATACTCAAGGACTGGATTTTACATGGGAAAGCACCATTCTGAAAGCAGTAAGAGGTGGATTATGTCATGGACTTTTAGTGTTGTGTAACATCCTGATATTTGATGGTATTGCTGGAATTCAATACACTGCCTCTAATGTAATAAGTGCTTGTGTTCTTTTTGTAGTGCTCATTCAGTAATGGAGGCCATCTTTTTGCTGCAGTTAATGGAAATGTAATTCAAATTTATTCCAGCATCACCTTTGAGAATGTCAGTAATCTGAAAGGACATAGTGGGAAGGTTAGTAAATAAATCCAACACAATACAACTCATAAAAGTATGAACTAGTTGGTAAGATGCATTTTGAAAAGGTAAAGTACAGTTTTAAATCTGAAATGAGCCCAAAAATTAAGAATAGAAATACAAAAGTAAGTTTTGGTTGAATAGAGGTCTTGTGTATGTGTTCACTAGATAAATCTAAAGAATCTGCCCTTAAATTGAAGGTGAATGATTGGCAGGTAGCTGAACCAGGAAAAATATTCCAGTAATAAATAAATTATAAACATAAAATGTACTACTCACTATTGAAATANCATTCTATGATTCTATGAAATGCGCAGTTTCCTGACAGTGTGCTCATAAAGTGGTTCTTACTGATACTACTCTTTTTTAAATGCTAAAATGGAATTAGCTGAGAAACATCTGGGGATTTTAAAGTGAGACTCAGAAGTATGATTCCAAAGTTGTCCTGGACTTACCAATATAATGGCTCCATGCTATATGTTTGTGACCTACACATTGGGCTCGTTGGTGTGTTTTGCTTTTGCCAGATACCCGCGGTTAAATGGAGTGCAGATGATGCTAAAGTTGTCTCCTGCGACACACGTGGTGCTGTGTATGAGTGGGACTTGTCAAAAGGTAGAAAGGATTCAGAGTGTGTGCTCGAGTCCTGCATCTACAGCAGCATTGCCCTGTCTTCTGATGCCAAAATCATCTTTGCTGTTGGATCTGACCAAACTCTCAAAGAAATTTCAGAGTCTTCGGTGAGCTTTCATGGAATTTTTCTAGGTTCTCTGGGGAGGGTCCTAGCACTTAGTGCTTTGGTTTCTTTATCATCCATGTGGTAAGAAGGAATTAGTCTGGTTTTGATAGTTGGCTGTGCTGGCACTTTTCTTCTTCTCTAACGTGTTTTGCCATGTGTTTTGGTTTATATTTTTATAACCTGTTTACCTATAAATCTAATCCAGCTAACATACTGGCTTGGCAATGTTGTAGCAAATGTTTTGCTGAAGCACAAGCATATTGCAATTCCCACTGTAAGCTACATGCATTATCTTTATCCAGGAAAGTAGAGAAAGTAGAGTGCTAACCATTGCATCTTTCAGAAGTGATCAATGTATGGAATTTGGGTTGGAATTTTAAGAGTGCATATCTAGCCTAATACTAATGACTCCTATAGACATGTAGATTCTTTTAATTGCACTATTTGCTACGGACAGATGTATGACAATTGCTTATGCAATTATAAGTAATCAGTATTAGTGAACTTACTGGGATTTCGTGGAGATTGAGTTTTGTTTGCCTTTTTTTTTTTCCAGATCCAGCATGAAGTGCCTGCTTTTGGTGTTCTTTATACTGCAGTAGCTGTTTCTCATTCTGGACACATGGTATTTGTTGGTACATCTCTGGGAACAATTCGAGCTATGAAGTACCCATTACCTCTGACAGGGGATTTCAATGAGTATCAGGCCCATGCAGGGGCTGTCACAAAGGTAACATCAGACTACTTCCTTTTCTCTACAATACCAGCTGTGGACATCTCCTTTATTGCTGATTCTCCTTCCTGTGTTCATGTTGCCACTGTTGCCTTTCTGTGACAAGGAGTATGTGGGTGGGGAGAACAAATTTGGTATAAAATCAAAATGTATCTCCCATTCTTCCTTGTCTTTCTTCTAAGATGTCCATGACAAGCGATGACCTATTTCTGCTCACTGCCTCAGAGGATGGATCTATATTTATCTGGAAAGTCTTTGATAAAAGGCATGGGGAACTAAAGCAGCTAAAGGAAGTTGATTATGCTGAGGAAGTGCTGATCATGAGATCAGATATAGAAGAGAAGGTAGGAGGAGCAACTTGTGGACATGAACCGTAGAATTTCTAGTGTACAGATTATGAATTACATTTGCATAATGCTTGTGACTACCTCTTCCTACATGGCCTTCTGTTTAAGACAGCTTGCATAGCTTTCATCATAAAAGAACCTTACAGCAAGTAGCTGCAGATGCTTGTTAGTATGCAAACTGTATTGTATGAACAGTGGGTGTGAGGAAAAGTTTAGACATTTCTCTAATACTTCCCCAATCTCTTGAAAGCAGTTCTGATGGAGTATAGCTGCAGAAGCTGCATTTCTATAAGCCATCTTGTAAAATAGCAAAGAACCTTCCTTTTTGAACTTCTTGGGCTGTCTGAAAATTCTCTGCAAAGGCTGTCTTTCATAAATATGTGCATGGAAATGAACTGTCCTTAACAAGCTGTTGCTAATGGCAAATAATCTTTCTGTTAAAATTATCTCCTCATCCGTGTCCTAACAGAATCAGGCAATGCTAGACCTGCAGTTTCATGTGAAAAGTCTACAGGCAGAAAATGATTACGAGCTGCATTTCAAGGACATCTACTATAATGAAAAAATAAAGGAATTGGAAAAGAATTTCACTCAGGAAATAGGCTCCCTTAAAAGCAAACACCAGGTATGATTCATATTGCAGAACCAAATACCAAGAAGCCTTTCACTGAAGGATTGAATTCAAGCCTGTGTTATAGATGTATGAATTCCATAAAGCATCTGAAGAAGTTAATTATTCCTTTCCAAAAAAGATTCTTGATATTTGTAAAGCATGAAGCCACCTTTGAGTTGAGTATCTTGTAAGTAGAAGGGGTTACAAGAGTTCTCCTAGGTAGCCTATAGGTGTCCTTACAGAATCATAGAATCATAGAATGGTAAGGTTGGAAGGAGACCTCAAGGATCATCTAGTTCCAACCCCCTGCCATAGGCAGGGACCCCTCCCACTAGTACAGGTCACTCAAGGCCTCATCCAACCTGTCCTTGACCCCCTCCAGGGAGGGAGCAGCCACAACCTCCCTGGCCAACCTGTGCCATTCCAGCAATAGCTGCTGCCTGAGACCAAGGATCAGAAGGCCCTATCACCCTTGAGAAGAAACAGGCCCATGCCTTAAAAACTTCATCAGAAATAAGGTTGTGGCTTGAACTTTAATATCTGGGCAGTAATTTGTGCAATGGCAAATTCTTCTCAAGCAGGCACTACACAAAGAACTAGAGGCTTTTACAGATCACAAACTTTTCTTGGTAGATTAGGATTATAGAGTACCCTGCATTAGATGATCTCCATTTGCTACTTTCCCTTAGCTTTCCATAGTTTCATAATTTGTCATAACAAATTAACCTCTGGGAAAACTTGGTTTAGTGACATGTGGCACCTGAACTTTGGTGGGAGACTTAAGTATAAATTGTGTTGTGTATGTGATCCCTGCCACGGGCAAGCACAATTTAGATGCTGCTTTGCCTAGTTTCAAATTAAGATTTTTTTTTTTCTTATTTTTTTCCCCTCAGATTTTACAGGCAGAGAAAGAAAAACAGGAGCTACAACACCAGCTTCAACTGTCTGAGCTGATGAATAAACAAGCCAGGGAGGTGCAACAGCTAGGTTAGACTATAACAAGTGTTTGTAACTAGAATCTGGAGAAAGCACATTAAATTCATAGCCAGCAATGTGGCAAGGAGGGATTGTGAGAGTACAAGGAAAAATATATGTATGTGATACAGGTACTGCAGACCAAGCATCTGTCTAAACTGCACCGCACACATAATGACCGTGATGAGAATATGCACGTGGGCACTGTATCTTAGACGTTTGGGGGTTGAGG
This sequence comes from Ramphastos sulfuratus, assembly GCA_013399055.1. NCBI lineage: Eukaryota > Metazoa > Chordata > Aves > Piciformes > Ramphastidae > Ramphastos > Ramphastos sulfuratus. The sequence continues at coordinate 635,558 of WBNM01031619.1, read as the reverse complement.
GGGTGGCTGACACACAGGAAGGCTGTGCTACCATCCAATGAAATCTGGGAGGGCTGGAGAGCTGGGCAAAGGCAACCTCATGCCGTTCAATAGGGACAAGTGCGGAGTCCTGCATCTAGGCAGGAATAACAGCAGGCACCAGTACAGACTAGGGATCCATCTCCCCTGCCAAAGCAGGATCACCTAGGGCAGGTCACACAGGAACATATCCAGATGCGTCTTGAACGTTTTTAGAGAAGGAGATGCCACAAACTCTCTGGGCAGCCTGTTCCAGTATGGTAAAGAAGTTTTTCCTCAGGTTGAAGTGGAACTTCCTATGTTCCAGTTTGTGTCTGTTGCCTCTTGTCCTATCACAGGACAATACTGAAAAGAGATCAGCACCTTCTTGACACTCACCCTTCAGATATTTATAGACATCAGTAAGATCTCCTCTCAGTCTTCTCTTTTTTGAAGACTAAATAGCCTCAGGTCTCTCAGCCTTTCCTCATAAGACACATATTCTAGTTCCTTAATCATCCTTGTAGCCCTCCATAGGACACTCTCTAATGTATATAGAATCTGGGGAGCCCAGAACTGGACAGAATACTCCAGCTTATACAGCTCTGTTATGGTTGTCCTCTCAAGGGAATGGCTAAAAGAGCTGTTATTAGTTTGTAGTAAGGCAGAGGAGGAGATTTTTGGTGTATGTTTTAGACTTGGAGCAGAACAACATTCTGTCCCAATGCAATAAGCAGGGATATGGCAGAATATTCAGAGACACAACTGTGAGGTGAATGACAGCCTTGCAACAGGCATTTTAAGTGAAGGAATAAGTAAAAGAAAGAGCAGGAAACTCAATAGATGGTTGTCTGGTGTAAAATTTTGGGTTGCCACCCTTATAGATTTGATTAAGAAAGAGATAAGTGCTTCTAGTGTACCTTATTGCAACCAGCTGCCAAAAAGACAGCAAGTCTGACACAACTGACTGTAGAAGGATAGGATACACCTCTCTTTTCCACTAGTTTTATTCATTCCATATATTTCCTGTTACCAGAATCTGACAGTAACCAGAAACTCTTAAAGGAAAATGAGAAATATAAGGATTTGAAAGTGAAAGCCCAGAGGATGCAGGAGGAATATGAGAAACAATTGCACAATTTGGAAGAAAGCAAAAGCAGTGCTGTGAAGGACCTAACAGAATATTATGAGGCAAAACTTAATGAGAAATCTGCTCTGCTGGAAGAGGTAGGAAACTTCATTTGCAGTTTGAATTATTGACTAAATTTATCTCCAACTGTGATAAAATGTTGCCAAACGAAGGATTGGCTCATTCCATGGAAATTCTAATCTGCCTGTAACCTTGGGGAAATATGTTGACAGATAGAATAGTACCTTTTGAATAGTATAGAATAGTATAGTATAAAATAGAATAGTACCATTTCACCACACTCATGCTGAAGAACTTCCTCCTAACATCCAGTCTGAATCTCCCCACCTCCAGCTTTGCTCCATTCCCCCCAGTCTTATCACTGCCTGACAACCTCAAAAGTCCCTCCCCAGCTTTCTCGTAGCCCCCTTCAGATACTGCAAGGCCACAAGAAGGTCACCTGGGAGCTTTCTCTCCAGACTGCACAGCCTCAACTCCTTCAGTCTCTCCTCAGGGCTGAAGCCATCAGCCATGTCTTCAGGTTTCCACTGAGAAGGTTTTACAAGAGCAGGACACAATACCACAAGAGCACAGAAATTGCATGGTCATATCAAATATAAGGGAAGCCCAGCTGANTCAACTCCTTCAGTCTCTCCTCAGGAGCTGAAGCCATCAGCCATGTTTCCAGGTTTCCACTGAGAAGGTTTTACAAGAGCAGGACACAATACCACAAGAGCACAGAAATTGCATGGTCATATCAAATATAAGGGAAGCCCAGCTGAGTTACCAACTTTTCTGGGCTACACACCTTGAGCAAGTAACCTGCTAAGCTTAGTATCTTTTGGCATTCTCAGCTTCACCACTCATTCTTCTAGATCCAAGAATTCCTCCATTAATGTGGGTTAAGTGATACATTTGCTGTAACTGAAGAAAGAAAGATTCAATGACCTTGTTCTAGTGAAAAGATCACATTTCCATTCCTGAGCCAATTAAGTTCTTACCTGCATAATTTGAGAAGCACAGAGAAATAATCTAAGTACTTCAAAAAGTCCTGCACATTGAGGTCAGAGACAGGTCTACAATGGGCAGCCAGATAACTGATACTGAGATACCTAAAGTCAATAAGTTCTATCAACATTACCGTTTGCAGCCCTCTGTTGCAATGCCAATTTGGGAAGCATGTGAGAAATGAATGTGAGGAGAGAGACATACAGAGACTGATGCAAACCTGAGTTGTCGTTGGTCCTAATTCATCAGAAACTGCAATCTTAAAAGATCTTCTCAAGTGTTACTCATGTTTGTGTTTTCTGCAGCCAGAACAAGTTTGCTGACATAAGTATTTGTGTCATGTTCCTAACCTCAAGTATCCAAACCTAAAGATTTTTTTTAAATGTATTTCATGTTTGCCTTAACAGTTTTGAAAGTTACTCTAATCCCCTAAGAACTTGTTACCTTAAATGCTGTTGCTGCAGTTGAAGAGTCCACTAAATGTAAAAATAAAAAAAATCTCTACTTCTTTATTAGCCTCCTATTGTGTCCTCTAATATTTACTTTCCTTTACTGCAGGCAAAGGAGGAGATAAGGCAGCAGCTTCAAGCACATGAAGAAATTACAAAACAAATGGAAGAAGATGGAGACCAAGAAATTCTGGAAATCAAAGTCAGATATCAAAGATGGCTCATGGAAGAAAAGGAATCAAACCACCAACTGAAAGGAGAAATAGGAGTCATGAATAAAAGGGTAGGGTAACTTCTTATTCTGTGTTAGGATCAGACCTGCACAGGGATAGCCAAGGACTGAATGTGATTAATGGCTTATCAACATAGTTTAGTCTATGAGTAGGTGGCATTGCATATGAGAACAGTAACCCCTTCTTGCATCACTTGGAATACTTTAAGATGTTTGGGCAGATGAGGAAGCTGTGTGCTGATTGTATTGCTGATATAATTAGAGATAGAGGATGTGTGGGCTTTTTAGTGCACTGTTTTTAATTTTATATAGCTTTAAATTATAAATAATAATATCCATTCTATGATGGGAAATAAATGAAATTTGCCTTTTTTCTTTTTTTTTTTTTTACAAGATCTAATGTATTGTTTTGTTAGGAAAATGCTTCTACTGCTTCATTCAATGCAGCAAACACTTTGTGTTTTGTATGCATCACCATTTTAATTGGTTTTACTAGGATTTTTAAAGAGGCATAAAACCTTCCAGGTCTTTTACTGCATGAGCATTGTATTTGCCTAAGGATGTTAGAGGTGCATGTTTTCTTTTCAGTTCCTTCACAATTTGTCTGGAGACAGAGAATCTCTTCCTCCATACCCTCTATTATCATGATACTGTTTTCAGTTCTGCTGTCTTTCAGATGCCAGGAGTTTCTTCTAGGGTCCTCATAGTTTGACCAGCACTATTTCTTGTTTACAGCTTTCTTGGCTTCACAGATCTTAGTACTGGGGTGGGGATTTTGAGGGTACCCAAGAGCTACAAACAGGGCACTTTTACATTCTACTTTTGATATCTTCAGAGAAGTATAACAAGTGATCCCGTTAAAATAATTTTCCATGGTTTGAGTGTTGTTTGAAGCTGATGTTCAGGTATAATGCCCATACTCTTACTGCTTCTGGATCCAAATTCCTTGATTCCTTGTAGTGCAGTGAGTATTCTGTCAGAATACACAGAAAATGCAAAGATGAATATTCGACCCACTTTTGAGTTACAGGTATTTAAGTGAGCTGCTCCTTCATCTTATCCTAGTTTGATATCCCTTATCCCATACTGTCTACAAGGTATTTTTGAGAGTAGGGTGGCTAGGTTATGCACAACCTTTGGAGACTGTTAAGTTCTTACTTGTTTGCCTTTCCAGTTGAATAACTTACAGGACAAGCTCACGGAGCGAAACAGGGACGCTGAGAAAATGAGACAGGAGCAACAGATGCTGGAAGGCATCATTAAGTCACTAGAGGAGGACATCTTGACACTGAAGACAGAGATTGAAGAGAGAGACAACATTGTCCAAGACAAGGTGAGAAACTGGACAATTGACTGAGATCAAAGTCACCCTCCCTGAACTTATTACAGGTATTGTTGCCTTGTGACTGGAAACTCAGTTTTAACTTAAAGAATTTGTGATCTTTAGTTTGGGATTTTAGTTTTTAGTTGACATTCTAAACTTTTTGCGGGAGGGGGCTCATGCTGAATGTGTTGGCTTTCTTTTCCCCTGTTCTGGGATCTGTAGATGGCTCTTTGCAGTATTTGCCCCCCTCCCTTCCCACTCAGTCTGTGTAGACATGCAACTAAAGTCCAGTCTTCCGCTAGATCTGTGGCTGCTGGCTTCACCTCTGCCTTGTCCTAGGTATCTGTTTTGAGAGTGCTGTGTCTGACTCAGATGTATCTATCTATTTCTCCCAGGAGAAGCACATATATGACCTAAAAAAGAAAAATCAGGAGCTGGCAAAGTTGAAGCTTGTACTGGATCAAAGGACAGAGGAGTTTATGAAGCAAATAGAGTCACATGAAAATGATATTAGAACACTGAAGGAGCAGATCCATGAGGTGACTCTCTCATTTGACCTCTGCTTCTAAGCCTTTTGCCTGAATACAAAGATGACCTGGCAAATCCCATGCAAGACTCCACCCTGTTTGTTCCTTGACTTCTTTCAAGGATACACAGCACTGATTCAATATCTTTACAGCTAATAAAAATATTTGCACACAATAGCTGCCCTTTAATTTTCTATCACATGCTACCAGTAATCAACACAGTTATTTAAGTTCCTGTTTCAGTATTTAATTGTAGACCATGATAATACCAGTTTTGCTTAAAATTAGGTCCTGTCCTTATGTGGCTGCCCTTCACATACCCTTCAGAGTTTGCAAGATACTGCTTTCACTGACCTGTAGGATTAGAAAATGAACTTCTCTCAGAAAAGCTGCAGATTTATGGAACCATAACTCTGATTAGGGGTTAGGTATTAATGTTCATCAACCAGCCATGGAAAAAAATCCATGTATTCCTACTTAGCTTGTAGCAAATTAATTGGGACAGCTTCTTTATGATAGAAACTTACTGTACTCTCCCCATAGATGTATCTTTAGCTCAGCCAAATTAGGGCTGTAGTCACATAGCTTATCAGTAACCCATTAGTTTTCATGAGTCTGTTTTTTCTGAACAAAAACCTTTTAAATAAAAAAAAAAAAAACAACTAATGAACAATTTGTATGTACAGCAGACCAGCATGAAAGCCCTGTTCACTCTTTTGGTCACCATCTTGTGCCAATAAATGCTGTAGTATCCTTATTGGGTTTTAGGGGGGTTGTTGCCTTTTTTTTTTTTTTTTGCCTTTTTTTTTTTTGCCTTTCTCCTTTTTTCTTTTGCCTTTTTTTCCTTTTTTCCTTTATCCTTTTTTTTCTTTTTTTCTTCTCTTTTTTCTCTTTTTTTTCTCTTTTCTATTTTTTCTCTTTTTTCTCCTTTCTCTTTTTTCTCTTCTCTTTTTTTCTTTTTTTCTTCTCTTTTTTCTCTTTTTTTTCTCTTTTCTATTTTTTCTCTTTTTTCTCCTTTCTCTTTTTTCTCTTCTCTTTTTTTCTTTTTCTTCTTTTTTTTCCCCAGTGTTCTTTCTACATGTGTGCCCACAGCTTTTCAGTGCATTCGTTTCTTTTTCAGCATCAGGTTCTTCTTATTATTGCACTTACTCATTCCAGTATTGGCTATTCATTTCCATCTCGCCCATTTTTATTCGGATGGGACAGTAAAGCTCCAGTTCAGCATCACATTAACTCGCAAGGGAGCTGAAAATGTGGTTTTGTGTTTTCCCTATGTCCTGACAGAGGGCAGTGTTGTTCCAAAACTGATTTTTTCCATGTTGCGGTTCAACCTGAAGGGGGGGATCTACACTCTCAAGTCTGTAAATCTAATCTCCAGTTTTCCTGTTATGTGTTGTTTTTCAGTGTCTCCTTTTAATCCTGATTTCCTCCTCCTGTTTCCTTTCAGATGGAGCGGGACCGAGAACAATTGCACAAGGAGAGCACACAGTTGAAGCTGAACATCACACAAATGCAGCAGAAACTAAAGGCAACTCAGAGCGAGATGCAGAGAGAGAGGCAGAAGGTATGGAGTACAACCACTGTGCAGAGCCTACATAATGAAGTGTGTGGGCACAGGACACTGCAAAAGCATTAATCGGGGCAAATGAGTAGTTCAGGGATCTTGTGTCCAAGGACCACGAGTCTATGGTCAATGCAGACAAAGACAGAAAACTTCCAAGCCTGCAACTAAGGTTACAGAGTTGATATTTAAAAGAAAAAAACAATCCAGTTATTTATGTGCCAGTTTGTCCAAGCAACACATATTCTACTGAGTTTAACAGAGCAGTAAGGCAAGTGCTTAAATGACTACCCTTTCCTGCCCAAGCTTGAAACTGGGGAACACTAGGCCTAAACAGGGTCAGCACATACCACCTATAGGGATAGGTAGGCATTAGCAGGATGAAATCAAGAGTGGGCTTACTAATGGAGTTTGTTTGATCACAGGCATGTTGAACACAAGGGAGGAAAAGGGACTGAAAGTGAAGGTGAATGAGCTTAGCAGGCAGTGCAGGAAGGAGGAGGCAGGTAGAGGGACTTGGAAGAAGCCAAGCAAAGGACAGAAAGCAATCATAGAATCATCTTGATGTGAAATCAAGTTGTGCATATGTGGATATCTGTTTTGTCCCTTGCAATCTGTCATTAATTGTCTGTATGTTGTTTTTAAATAAGCTTGTTTGGGAAAGAACAGTGAGGGGTAGCATTCATGATAATAAGCCACTGGTTTTAAGGTGAGCTCTCTGTATGTTGGCACTTACTTTACCTAATGCAAGTATCTTGGATTATAATTACTGCTAAATGTTGGCACTTACTTTACCTAATGCAAGTATCTTGGATTGTAATTACTGCTAAAACTTATTGTTCTTCAAAATGTAGTGCTCACACCCCCAGCAGGTTCCTTTATGATTTTTGTTTTCTTTTAACTTAAGTGAAAGTAAAATACATGAGAGCTTTCACCAGGCCTTCTAGAAAATTGCATGACAAAGTGCTCTGATGCACCAAATCTGATGAACCTACATCATTCTTGCAGAAACAAAATATGGAAACTCTCATCAACCGATTTAAAACAGATCTTCATAATTGTGTGGGCTTCATTCAGGATGCCAAAAAATTGAAGAACGAGATCCGTGAGCTCTACACCAAATATGTGCAGCAACCAGACTTGGTGAGTCAGGGCCTTTGTCTTCTGTTTGCAGATTAATTTTTCTGGTAGTGTAATGACTGAATCAAAATACTGTGCCCCCTTAGGTGGAGACTGAACCGGTAGACACAGATTTGCAGCAGGAGTATATGAGGCAGCGAGAGTATCTCGAGAGAAATGTGACAGCTTTAAAAAAGGCAAGGGTGAAGGATCAGGAAATCCACCAAGCTGCTTACAGGCGCATCCTGCGGGTAATAAGCCTTTTCTTTATGGTATGGAAAGGGAAGAAGGAAGCAGCTGCACAAAAGAGACTTTAGTAGCCTTACCAATATAGTTTCTTAGGACTTTGAAACAGTTTTGGTTTGATTTCTGACTGAAGTTCCTACTTTTTTCAAATGCTTGCATTCAAGAATAATATCCCTTGAGCTACCAAAGTTCTGTAGTTTTCTGGACAAAAAGAACAAAGTCTCTGCAGTCAGAAATTGCTGCTGTTTTACAGATACTTTAGTTTATCTCCCATTCCCTAATGTAAAAGGAGCTAGGGAATCTCTGCCAAATGGCTATTTTTTAATAAATCAATGTACATATTTTTTATTTCAAAGAGTATTTATAATTTCTATCATACTTAATTTGCCCCTGAGTGACATGCTGTATTTGCTCCATAGTAGTGTTTAGGAAGCAATTTTGAAGGAGAAGAAAAAAAATTGCTTTCTTTGGCAACATAGTCTCATGCCTACTAGTCTGCAGTCAGAAGAACTTTCTGCTTTTCACTTTCAGGTATTTCACATGATGAATATACCTATTCATGCCAAGTTTGCTTGCTCAGAATCCTTGTTCCTTACAAAGTGAGGTAAACTTGTGACTGCAGGCACAAAAGATACAATTTGTTTTCATCTGGAGAGGATGTAAAGCTCCACACCAAAGATTGTAGGAGCACAGCTCTTTTACAGTCTCAGCATGATCTCCATCTCACCATTTCCTTTTCCTCTCATTAGTCCTTTCTTCACTGTTACTTTATTGTGTTTCCTCAGAATCATTAGACCTCTGTCTCCTCCTAAGTCAACTTTCTTTCTTTGCTATTGTTTCATAGTGCTTCTTCAGGCTTAGGAAGCCACAGTCTTCTTCCCTGGATCCATTTTAATTTTTATACTCCTTGTGTAAGTTAGACGTTTCCTTCAGCACAACCTGCTTCAGAAAGCAACCTGAAGAATTTCCTTGCTGGAATAGGGTGACAGATTGTGCTCATAGGAATAATACTTGATGTCTTGGATCACTAATCCTAACATGAAATGGTGATTAAAACTGAATTAATAAAACATCTGGGAGACCAAGATATCAAAGGTTCTAACCAGCCTGGTTGCTTCATAGAAAAAGCAGTTCTTTGAATTATAGTTGATAAATGAGACTTCACAGGCAGGAGGAATTATCATGGTCTTTCAGTCCTTCACACAGACCTTTTAAAACTAGTTTAGTCAAATTCCTGTCAGGATTTGCTTTGAAAAAGCAAATGACATCTTGATGGCCTTCTGCCTCTGTATTTCTGTTATTCCTCAGTTATGCTTACATTTTCAGAGCTGTAGGTTCCTCTGAGTGACTGTTCATAGGTACATTGTACTAGTGACTGCTGCAACAGGTGATTAGAAGTGTCAAAAGATAATTTTAATTATTCTTACTAATTGGCAATTTGCTTATTGTTAGTCTATTAGTTTTCTTTCCAGCCTTCTGTATTTGTAATGGCTTTGTTGTCACTTGAATACATAAAACCAGACACTGATAAGTGATACAGAAGTAATGCCGCTTGAAATGAAGCATGGTAGGATGATCTCTTCTATAACCTGCTCTACCTGTCTTTGACAGTCATCACTGTAGGGACTTCCTAGGCTGTAGATTGCATCCCAGACATCATGTGCAATTGTATCTGATGGCCTCATCCTCCATGCATCTGATTAATCCCTTTTCTGAAACAATGGATATGTTGCCATAGCATCCCATGACAATGAGTTTTACCATATACATATATTTTAGAGCACTGCAGTGCAGTGCCAGATTTCTGTCAGAATGCAAAGATGGAATTAAAAACTAATCTCTCTGGATAGCATGCCTTTTCAGATAAATACTATCAGTGGCAACCAGCAGCCTTTTAACATCCAGCAAACCAAACAACACATTTCCACGGTGTCCAGATTACCTAGTACAAGATGTTAGGTATTATACTAATAGACTAAAAGCAAATCCTTCATTTGATAGCAGCATCCAACCACTTGGAGTGAACTTATGAAGATGTTCATGACTAACATACACCTAAACAGAAATGCCGTGACCTAACACTGAAAGCTGATCAAAAGAAAATGATCTTGACTGATTCTTGGGAGTTATTCTCTTCATGTGTTCCTTTGAGGATCACACTCTGGCATAAATGCTTAGCAGTCAAATTTCATATGTTGAAAGANGCTGCACACACACACTGCAGGCTCATGTTGAGCTTTTCATCAACCCAGACCCTCAGGTCCTTTTTCTCAGGGCTGCTCTCAGCCATTCACCACCCAGCCTGGATTTGTGCTTGGGATTGTGCCGACAAGTTGGAGTCGACAAAATGCTATGGTTTCAGAGCAGGCTGCCTAAGCTCATCAACTCATGCTGCACTTAGAGTCCAACACAACCACGGCAAGAATTGGTTTTGCCCAGCAAGTTCATCCCTTAATGCATCCCACAAGCTTCCTCTAGTCAGTGACTTTCAGCAGAAGGGAAACTATAGCATCGTTGTGTAGTTGTCTCAGTGTGCAGTACTGAGAATCTTACCATGCATATGCAACATGGAGTTGCTGCTGCCAGCTTGAACTCCTCGAATGCATCTATATAGAGATCATTTCAACATTGCACTTAGTTACTGAACAGTTTTCAGTTTCAGCATACTGTAAGAAACCGAATCATATGGCTTGCATAAATCTCCTATGGCAACATAAATATCTCCATCAACAAAATTATAATTTAAAGAAAGTCAAGACTTGAAGATACCCTTTCCATAGGAAAATGTCATTAATCCTTGTTCTTACCTCCTGTTGTTTTAGTTTATTCCCTATCAGGTGAGGCTGGTAGTATGTGAGATATCCAAAGCATGCATTTTGGCCATTTATCTTTTTAAAATATGGCCATTTATGATGAAGTTCCTGGGGCTGTAATGGTGCCGTGGTCCAAAACGTCTAAAAAACCACCACGGGTAGCTGAAATTGTTGCTATTCTTGGTTCAGATATGGTGGCAGCTGTTTAACATTTGCACACTGTTGAGGTGATATTTCACTTTCTTTGTAAGAGGCAAATACACAGTTCCACTTGAATCCAGAAGAGAAACATTTAGGTAATGGTGCTCCAGTTTAGCAAAACCAGTATGGCATGATAAAACTTGTGATTTAGAAAGTGTTTGAATCTGTTGCAGCAAAAGGTAAAGTACATTTACTTGTACTTTCACAACTCCTTCAGCAAAGATTTTTTTTTTTTTTTTGGTAGACTTTTTTTTTTTTTAATAGAGGATTGAACTAGTATGGGCTGCAAACTGACTTAAAAAAAAGGAGAAAAAAGGTTAATGGATGGCTGATTTTTTTCTCATAATATTATGCTAGCAGTAGGTATCTTAAGTCTCCGTGGGCTTTATATATTTCTTAATACATTGGAAGAGGTGTTGGAAAGGGATGCCTATCAGAAGTAATGAAGTGGGCTTTGAAGAACTTCAAGGAGATACATGTAATTGAAGTTAACAGATATACAATGGCAAATGGAAAGCAAAATAATAGACACTGGAGGGAGAAATGGGAATTCTTCACATTAATTCTGAATTAATTGGATCAATCCAGGAAGGAACCTGAGCTTCCCTGTGGAGTGAGCAAGGAAGATGATACCTTGGAGTGCAGCAGCAGTCAGAAAGCAAAACAAATAGTAGCTTATTGAGCTAACGTGGTTTGAATACTGCCATGTTGTGTGTCAAATCTACCACAATGTTATCTGAAATGTTGTGTACTGTACTGGTTGCCCTGTGTCTTCTGCTTGTGATACTAATTCTGTACTGTCTAGTGTGCTCCTCCCCAGTGATACGGAAAGACAGGAAGGACATAGACCTGATGAGGCCAGAGGAAGGCCACGAAATTGATCGGGGGTGGAACACCTCTGCTACAAAGACAGGCTGAGGGAGCTGGAGTTGTTCAACAGAGTTGCTCAGAAGAGAAGGCTCTGGGAGACCTAGTAGCGACCTTCCAGTACCTGAAGGGGGCCTAGAAGGATGAAGAGAGACTGTTTACAAAGGCCTATAGAGATAGGACAAAGGGCAATGGCTTCCAACTAGAGAAGAGGAGATTTAGATTGAATGTTAGGAATGAGTTGTTTACCATAATCATAGAATAGTAGAATGTCAGGGACTGGTAGGGACCTCGAAAGCTTATCCAGTCCAACCCCTCTGCCAGAACATGATCACCTATACCATACCCCACAGGAACACATCCAGGTGGGTTCTGCATATCTCTAGAGAGCGAGACTCCACAACTCCCCTGGGCAGCCTGTTCCAGTGTCCTGTGACCCTCACAGTGAAAAAATTCCTCCTCATGTTTAAATGAAACTTCCTACGCCTCAGCTTCCACCCACTGGCCCTTGTCCTGTCACTGGGCATCACTGAGCAGAGTCTGGCTCCATCCTCCTGGCACTCACCCTTTACATATTTATAGATATTGATGAGGTCACCTCTTAGTCTCTGCTTCTCCAGGCTAAAGAGCCCCAGCTCCCTCAGGCTCTCCTTGTAAGAGAGATGTTCCATTCCCCTAATCATCCTTGTGGCTCTGTGCTGGACAGTCTCACAGTGGTTGAGGCCCCATCCCTGGACATATTCAGGGTGAGGCTCGACAGTGCTCTGGGCAGCCTGATCTAGCTGAGGATGTCGCTGCTTACTGCAGAAGGGGTTGGACTGGATGACCTTTAAAGATCCCTTCCAGCCCAAACCATTCTATGATTCTACAGTATCAGTGTCCTCCCCAACAAGATGAAGGTACATATGCTGAGCCAAATAGCATCTGTGCCTTTCCTCATAGGCATATTCTTTTTGCAGGAAAACGCAAGTCTGATTAAGGAAACCAATGACTTGCGGCAAGAACTGAAGGTGGCCCTCAGCCAGGTACATGACCTCCAGTCAACACTAAAATTAACCAAGAAAAAACAAGCAATTCAGGACACAGGTGAATAGTACTTGTATGTTTTCTGTATTGCCAGTGCTCTTTTTGTCTCTGGGAACAGTTCTATTACTGTCTCTACACCATTCCAGCTTTTCTGCGTGCTGGTACCTGTTATATTGCAGTGTTAGTTGTTGAAGGTGCTAAATACTGCAGAATCCTACTGTGTAACTCTACTCCTTCAGCCCTGCAAAATGCCTTTCCTTGTTCATGCCAAAGAACTTTGTGAGCTGGGTATTTGTTACTCTGCTCTGTCCTCTCTGATTTTATCTTCTAGCTCCCTCTGGTGAAGTGCCGTCCAGCCCAGCTGTCCTAAGGCTGAACGCAGAGAAGGAAAGTGAGAAAATCATAGAAATGCAGCAGATAGAAATTCAATACCTGCGAAGCCAAATCCAGGAGAAGAGCAAGTCCTTGCCATTCAACCTCTCTTAATCAGAGATCTTCCTAAGCTGAATCTGGAAAGAAGCCAGCCACAAGACACAATAAGGATGTGACCTGGTTAAAGGAAAACTTACATTATTATACTCTCCTGGCAAGATCAGAAATGCAACAGTGTAGATTAGATTTCCATGCTCCTATACTCTTCCACCAGAAATGTGCAGCACTCACTGCACGAACACAACACTCCCTTCTACTTGCCTGGAATATGCTCTTTCTTTGGTTTATAAGACAAGAGGGGAAAAAAAAATCTGTGTTAGTGCAAGACTGATCTTAGTGCCTTCATGCTAGAGGAGATATGCACCTTTCTCTTGAAAAATAACATGTCCTAGTTCGTAAGAGCTGATAAAATTCTGTAAGCCTTTTCTGCTAGAATTTTAGTTTAGTGTCATTGTGCTGCAAATGTCAACATGTTTTATTTTCCAGTATTGAATTGCCTATGTCCATGCAAAGGATTACCTGTACTTAAGACAGATCTCAATGTTATTCCCAGCAACTATCCAGTTACAGACTAAAAATCTACCTGGGGAGGGCAAACTTTGACTAGTGGTCAAGCATACCTGAGCTAGAGCCCTTGCTCAAGCCTCTGCCTCTCATCAAGATATGTGTTTATCTCATGTATCACCAGGACAAAAGAACAGCCCCGTTTCAGGCTCAAAAGTCTTGAATAAAGTTCAAACTATGTCATAACTCTCCTAGAACTTGGATAAGTTAATCTTTGCTTCTTCTCCCCCCCCCCCCCCCCCCCCCCCCCCCCNCCCCCCCCCCCCCCCCCCAACATCTGCAATCCCTTTAGTTCAGTTTTCAGTGAAATTATCTTTAAAAGTGACTTTGAAAATTACTTATGTATAGAGACAGGCAGGCAGTAATTCATTTAATAATGAGGAGGGGAAAATAAGTGAATTTTTCATCCTTTTTTGTCAGTGCATGACACTCTCTCACTGTGGAGTACTTCAGATACATCAGATGTTTAAGCTACTGATGGAGCATAGAACTGTATGTATGGTATTAGAGCAGCCAGTACCTCAATGTTTTCATTTCCTTTGCTGAATTGTAGAGAAGTGATGAGTGCTCTCTACAGACTGATAATAACATTATACAGAAGATGGTGGTGCCAAGGCTGGGTAACATGTAGCTATTATTACAGTGGCAAAACAGATGGTTCCACAATCTCCCATGACCTGGAAGACCTCAGCTGAGTGCTTTGTCTGTGAATGTGGAGTTAGGTTTCTTCAGTCTTACTTTTTTTTTTATTTTTCAGGAAGACCTTATGATAGAATTGGGCAGTTAATATGCTAGCTTAACACCCTTTCTTTCTCCCACTCTCCCCATATAATCATCTTGATACTTCCTGTACAGAAAGAGGATGTAATTAACGCAATTAGCAAATATTTTAGAAACTAGTTCCTTCTTAAATGTTCAGAACACACCCGTTTTAATTTGCTAGACTCCCATGTGGGATAATTTTCACCTCTCTGTCAGAATAAATTGAGTGGTAGAAGCCACTGCTTTAATAGCTGTGGTTTAGAGAAATGGAATCAGTCTTTCTAAAAAGGAAGAATCGTGTCCTAGTAAGAGGAAGAAGCATATGCAAGTGAAGAATGATTTCTAAGTGGTGATTAATATGCATAAAAGTATGCCCATGTGTCACCCTTTCTATAAAGATTTTAAAGGCAATGCAAGGACTGTCAGATGAAGCTTAGGTAGACAGCTGGCACACTAGGTTCAAGAAGATTTTGAACTTGATCTTAGTGGCTAAGAGGGAGCTAAAACATTGTTTGTAAGGGAGAATACAAAGTATCAGGCACAGCAGGGTGTTACAACTGAGGTTTATCAGAGGCCTGCTGGAAGCAGCACCTTCTGTTCTGGGAAAACTGCACCAAGGTCAATCTCCCACACGTGCTGTAGAAATGTTTTCAGAATGAAGTTGTAATTGGGCTATGGTTTTGTGTGCTAATGGTCTTATGAACTGTCTCAAGGGGCAAAGACGCTTTCTGCTTTCTTTCTTGGTCTGCTTTGTCTGCTTCTCTTCTTGGTACCTCTCTTAAAGGAGCTGGTAAGCATCTCAAGCTCTTGTAAAATTGCAGCTCACTTTTCAAAGTGAATGCGTGGGTATCTCTAAAGCTGAGTGAGGTTTTCCATTGGATGATGTGTTTGTTAACTGGCCTGACTAAAGGACAGGGTTTTTCAGAGTGCTGGCAAGTTCACCATTCAAGAGTGTTTGTACAGAGAATCAGTGTGTGGCAGTTGTTTTAGGTTTTGGACAACAACCACTGGGCAGATCATATTTTACAAGTTTTTAAAGACCTGTCAGATTTTACTCACCCGAATTCTTGAAGCTGTTATACTAATTGGCATCTGTTGTATTGGCATATCTCAAACCCTGCCTTTTCACAGCCTGATAAAAAACTAGCATGTGGTTTAATAACTGAGCCTCCCTTTGCATTAGTCAGGCAAGAGCTGTTGTTCAGCCCAATTCTCTTCCTACATCTCCCAGGAGATTTTTGAGCTGCTCAGACTCACAGTATTGATCCCCTCTGCTGTCATTATACCCAGCCACAAAGGAGTGGGCATGCACTCCGTTTGGGAGTCACATGCCCATGCCAACTGCAACATTCTTGCTACTCCCTTTTTTTTCTCTTCCTCTCTCAAATCAGTGTTTCTATGTGTCCCTAACTCCTTTCAAAATGGTCACTTTTTTCTTTCAACTAATCTTTCCTGCTCATCTGCAGCATGGTGGGCTCTACTTATGCGGGGTGGGGAGGAGGGCACAGAGGGAGAGGGGGTTGCTGTGGCTGCCTGGGAATGGGGGGATGGCACCACAATGAGATCCTGCCTGACTTAAGTGCCTGCTTGGCCTAACGCCATGCAAAGATCCAGTCCTGATGCGATCAGATGGCCCTAGCCTATCCAGTACTGCAGGAGCTATATTGTTTGATAGCAAATACTTGCTGATTGTGTCAAACTGTCCCTAGTGCTGCCAACCTGGTTGCAGTCTTCCTCTCACCTGCTTGCCTGGGAGCTTCTCCCTGGCTCTGGCACCCATCACCTCCAGCTGGGAGGAAATGAGCCGCCTTCCAGGATCGTTGCAGGGCCAGATCCTGCTCGGGAAGGGAGGGAGGGGTAGTGCCTGCACGCCAGCGCGGCTCTGGAGCCTCTCCAAGGCCAGCAGCAGGTTTGCTGAGACGCCACCCCGCTGGGGAATGCACCTGCCCAGGCGAGAGGTGAGAGCTCGCAGCCTGTTGTCGGCGCTGCCCGCACCGCACCAGGAAGGGGAGACGGCAGGAGCACCTGTTTCTTGGCAGGCGGCTCCCGGAGGAAGGGAAGAGATTTTTCCCTCTGAACTCCCTCCTTAGCAAGGAAAGCCAGGAAGAGCCGCTGCTGGCAGCCAGGAGCAGGGAGCAGCGCTGTGGTGTGGCGTGTAGGCAGCATCTCTGCAGGTGAGTGAGCCCTCCGCCCTGGGACTGCGTGTGGGAAGGGCCATACCTCAGCAGCAGCTGCTGGCAGCTCCAGGGGCTGCTCCACGCATACTTCTTACCAGATCCTGCCTCTTGCCTGCATTTCTTCCTTGCGCCATCGTGTTTTCTTTTTGCACATAAGGCTTGGGTGTTCCTGGCACCTTCAGGAACTTCAGACTGCCTCAGTGGAGGTGCATCAGGACAGTCTCCTTGAGTCCAGGATGATGGATATCTGCTACACATAGAGAGAGGAGAGGGGAAATTTATAATGGAGCATGCCATAGCTATCCAGGTTTCTGTAAAGAACAGGTGCATGCTCCTCCACCTTGCTCACCCCCAGAGCTGCCAGGCTTGTTGAAAGGAAAGGACAGTCCACCATGATCCTGAGTTTCCCTAAGGCTTCCCAAGTGATGTCTGGTGGCAGGACTGGAACAATGCTTGCTTCTGGGAAAGCAGCAGGCTAGAGAACGTGGTCTCTCCTAGGTCGTGCCAGTTTGATTGGTTTGCTTGGACTTTGAGCAGCCACAGAAAAGAGGAACACTAGGAAATGGTGGTTGATGTAGCAGCCAAGGGAGCGTGGATCTCTTGCTTGGATTTTGCAAGAGACAGATGCCACATTAGAAGTGCCATTACTCCTCCACGAGTTCCTCTATTCCCACTCATGAGTTGTTAGGAGAAGAGAGAAGACCTCGCATGTCCCAGGGCAGCAGCATCCCTGCTCCTGGGGGCGCAAACACCTTCAGCACTGCAACATTTCAGAGCCTCTGATTTGCGTATTGGCAGAGCTCAGGCATAAAACAAGATACATGAGCTTCATTCTCTTTAAGCCTACAAGGCAGAATAGCATATTCTGAGGAAGAATTTCTTCACCAAGAGAGTGGTCACTCAGTCCTTTAGTTGTCAGGCAATTGGACTAGATGCTTGGCTTAGCTCCCTTAGCATCTCTTAAACACTGATAATATCGGGGCATTGACCACGTCTCTAGGAAGCCTGTTCCAGTTTGACCACCCTTGTGATAAAGAATGCTTCCTAAAGCATTGGAAATTGGAAAAAATTATGTGAAAGGATGGAGAAATATTTATACCTATTCTGGACTAGAGGTTTCTGTGAGACACAGAGTGGTAGCAGTTCCATCCCAAGCAGACTACAGCCAGACCTGGCCAAAGAGCAAATAAGATGTGATGAACTGGAGAAGCAGAGAATGGAGATGGCTTGTATCTGGTTTATATTGTGAGGCTTTTTTGGGTCTTGTTTAGATTGCTCATGAAAATAATTTTATGTACCGTTATTTTACATCAAAGCTTGCTGGTCTCTCCTGGTCTCTGTGATGCTCACAAAGCTCAAATAGAATCATAGAATGCTTTGGGCTGGAAGGGACCCTCAAAGGTCATCTTGTCCAGCCTCCCTGCCATGAGCAGGGACATCTCAAACTATATCAAGTTGCTCAGGTTATAGAGCAACATGAAAACCTTACAAAGCCGAAAGTGCTGTGGGGGCCTGTCCTACCCTCAGGCTTCCCTTCCTGAAAGCTGTGGGTAAGCAGCGTCTCATGGCTTGAGGGAAGGAGGGCAGTGAGGAGTATTTGAGTTGTATATGGCTCTGAAATTAGAGGGTTCATTAACATATGATCTATGGACAGTCTGTCAGATATCAGGCAATCAGATATAAAAAGACTATAAGCAAATAAATAAATGCATACATCATTCACAGTTAGTCAGCAGGTGTGCGTCTCCCACACCTGCAGTCAAGAGTGTCCAGAAATCAGTTCATGATGACCCTCAATTTCCACTTAAATGTTGTCAGACTAGGGGAAAGGGGAAAAAAAATAAAGGGAAAACATGAACGTTTTTGTTTTCCTGCATTCCCAGTGCTTTCCTGTTCTTCCTTCCCAGCTGCCAACCAGCACTGTGGAAGTACGCCCTGCCAATTTTTCCCTGACATGCGACCTTCAGTCAGAAAGCACTGTGTGGCTGGGCTGGTCCTCTTCTTTTTCTCTTGCATACAAATACTGGAGGTACTGAAGTCAGTAGTAAGTAAATTAATGACCTGTGATACACATTATCAAAGTGGCTTATCTGGTGGGCTAACTGGCTTAAGCTCCCAAAAGGTCTGTGTTATGTTCTATCTGAGATCAGTGAGACCGGGAGGCCAAAAGAAGAGCTACAGAAGGGGCAACTACTGTAGAAAGGCTGTCCCTCTCCTTCATGGCAGAGCAGGGATCCACAGCCCTTCCTTCTTTTCCTAGGCAAGCTGATATGCTGCACAACTCCAAGAAAACAGATTCAGAAATGGCAGCTGCTGTGAGATCTAGTTCCATCCCTTCTCCAAAGAGACAGCCCAGGATGGGGCTGCTTCAGTTTACCATATAAAGACAGTCAAACTTTTCCTAAGAGGATAGGAGGCAATGCACTTGTACTGAGGAATAGGAACCTGCAGTTAGATTTGAGGAAAACTGTGTTACTGGTGAGGATAGTTAAACACTGGAATGATCCCAGAGGGGCTGTGGATCCTCCATCCTTGGCAGTATCTAGCATCTGAGTGGCTGGGGCCCTGAGATACTCAGTCTGCCTTCAAGGTTAACTCCACTTCAGGCAGGTGGGTGGACCGCCTGCCTTCACAAGGTCCAACCCCACCCAGATTATTTTGTGCTTCTAAGAGTAAAAATAATGTTATTAGCAGCACAAGCCTCCACAGTCTAGAGAAGCCCAAGCAAGTGTGGATGCTTATAGAGCAAAATATTATATTCCCTGAATATTTTCAAACACAAAGAAAGATGGAGGCACACTTCAGTGGAAGCCTTCACCTCAGCAAATCATTTGTTTAATAGAGTTTAATATGACACTAGGAAATACCTGCTCATACAGGTCGCACCTTGTTTTGCTCTGCAGCCAAGTGCTCTAACAATTTTGTCTTGCTCCCTGACCATCTTTTCACCAAGTGAAAATGTTTCATTTTTTAAAGTAACATGAAATGCAGTGCTGCAGCTTGGGTTTTGGCCACACTTTCCTTCACTGTGGTTTGTGCTGTTGTGGGTTGTTTGCTTACTGGTTAACTCACGACTTGTGCATGCAAATTCAGTCAAGCAGCAGAAGGCTGCAGACTTTACACTTTCCCAAGTTTAACGTTTTCTTACTCCAGAATTTCAATCTAATCTACAAACGTGCTACCTGCTAGATTCACCCATTCACTGGCAAGAAGATAAGGCACTTCTATGCTTGGAGAAGGAATGGTAGGAGGAAGTAATGCACCAGCACTCAGGTGGTTTGCAGACAGGGAAATATCCCCAGGCTCAACATCTTCTCACCCTGATACTTTGAAAGTGCTCCGTGACATCCTTGCCTTCTCAGGGCACAGAGTATGTCCCGCTTCATGCAGAATCAAAGTGGGTCCCAACAGGCACAAACCTGCATTCTCAGCCGTGGCTTTTCTTCTCTCTAATCGATGCTTTCTGCTTGTTCTGGCCTTAGCCAGGAACTGCAGCTTTCCCACAGGCTCCTAGGCAAGTGTACCCTCCAGAGCTTGGGTTTCTGTGTCCCAGCCCACTGTCTGCTCAGGCAGCTGTGCAGGGGGATAGCTCTGTGTGCAGCTCACAGTGCCATGGGTCATGGGCCTGCAAACCCACAGCGGCTACAGACTTCCTGGAGACTTGCTGCCAGCTGGCAGTATGCCCTGAGCCTCGTCCAAAGTGACTTCATGCTCCATCACAGCCGGGGAGTGACTCAGGAGGAGCTTGGCCTGACACTGTCAGGCGGTGTCTGGTTCAGGCACCCCCCCACGCTATTGTCCTCTCTCTTCCCCCACCCCACATTGGCCTGTTCCCAGTGGAGGAGGATTTTGCAGCATTTGCTGGTAGCAAAAGCATTGAAAAAAGGGGATGTGATCTGTGGAGACTGAGGACAGGGAGAGCTATGGGAGGGAAGGTCCCTGGTGTGTGCAGTGCTGCCGTGCGTGGAGGTCACAAATCATCCCCGCCCATTTGTAAAGGGCCTGGAGTCATGGCGTGATGCAGAGCAGGGTACAAAGACGAACAGAGAGTGTTTGGCATGAGCTGATGGACTCCTGCAGAGCTATTTCTAGGAGGCAGCGTGCTGCACTGTTGTCCCCTGCCTGAGAGAAGTGGCACGGCTCTAACGAAGGGTTTCTGCATCAGTTCCTGCCCCTGTAATGTGCTTCTGCAGTACTCTGAACAATCTGTTTCTGCATGCCCTTGATGGCTGAGCACACATTGTCCTTCCTGCAAGATGACCAGGGAGGCAGTTTGTGGATCTTCAGGGTCTGCTCCATATCCTCAAGGGCTTAGCCATACCTGAAATGTTCCTGTACTAGCCTCCTCAGCATCTTTCCTTGCTTTGGGTACTAACTGTGCTGGAGGGTCCTTCTGGTGCTGTGGGGCCAGTTGGAGCATTCACATGCTGAGACAGGATGTTATGTGAGAGAAATGCAAGTTGTTTTCACTCTTGGTGTAAAACTGCACTCAGAGAGACTACAGTACTGAGAGTGGCCAGGCCACTGGAGAGGTGCTGAGCCCAGAAAGCTGGCCTGCAGGTCAGTAAGGTGCTGGGCTGAGAGGAGCTTAGCTAAGCACAGCACCATGGAGCCTGTCTCCATGCTGCAGCCACTGCTACCCTTTCCCTGATCCCCTCCAGTGGTGAAGTACTTCAAGGACCAGCAGAGGAGAGCAAATTTATAGGGTGTCAGGTCCCAGGCATCTCAGAGCATTTTTCATGGATGTGCTGAGACTGCTGGAGATGTAAGTAACTTGGGAGAGGAAACTACTGGCAGCACAGGGGTAGAGACAGGGCTGAGAATATGCAGCAAGGGCAGTTTTCACTCTTCCAGTGACTGGACTGGAAGGGTTAAGCCCCAGTCCTGACCCCCACTTCCCGCTGTCATTCTAGGCAGCAGAGCCAGTTGGTGACAAGAGGCTGATGCTGATGAGGGAGCATGTGAAGTCAGAGCTGTGAATGGGGCTTTATCCCAGGAGGGACCTGCCTCTGCTCTGTCCCTGGTTCCTGCCCTGCTGCCAGCACCAGCTGCAGTCAGAGTCCTCTGGGCAGTGATGTGCCAGTAGCCTCTGAGCTGGACACACAGGGCTGGGGAGGCAGGAGGACAGGCTGAAGTCCTCCTGCAGTGCATGGAGGTCTCCCAGAAAGAGGTGCGTGGCTGATATGTGCTCCAGTGTATGGGGGTTTTGTGAGGGAGCCAGGGGAAGGTCTGCAGGCCAGCCTGGAGTGCCCAAGGCCCAGAGTTGGGCAGGGGATTATTTGGTACAGGGGAGCAGGGTCTCTGTTTAATGATTTCTTCTTGATTCTTTCAGATGAAAGACACAAGAAAGAAAGGACACAGCCTTGGTCGTTCCCTTGTGGTACTGCTCTGGGAGTGTTCCACTATGTCCTGCAGCTCTGCCTGGGGGGTGGGCACAGCCCCAGTGCATGGACCATAACTCTCCAGGTGGCACTACAGCAGAAGGGAGCTCCACTAGACTCCAAAGAATGAGTGGGAGGCATCCCCACTTGAGAAATGTAGCTTCCTTCATAACTGCTGTTGTCTTGATGCTCCAGTCAGCTGTAAGGGTGTAGATTCATCTGTGCCACCACCACTCCGTGCCTTCCACAACCAGCTGCCCACCATGCCAGAGCTAGCAGAGCTGAGCAGCCCCCGCACCCCAGCAGATGCTAACCACATCCAGAGGAACATTTTGGAGGAGCATGTGGAGCTCTGGTGGTTCCAGGACCCCAAGAAGTCCATCCTGTGCTATGGGGTGGCTGTGGTGCTGATCCTGGCCTGTGGGATTGGGGGCATCATCTTGCTGTATAGCACTAGCAGCCGGTCTGGGGAGTGGCGGCTGGCAGTAGGCACCACACTCTGCCTCTTGGCCCTGCTTGTGCTACTGAAGCAGCTGCTGAGCTCTGCCATCCAGGACATGAACTGCATCCGCAGCCGGGATCAGATCGAGCTCCTGAAGAGCGGGGGCTTCTCAGACTGCCTGGTGCTGCTGCTCAGTGCCCTGGTGCTGGTGGTCTGTGGGATTGTGCTCACCATCCTCTCCACCACGACTATGCAGCTGAGTCCCGCACGGCCGCTGGCTAGCATGTTCACCAGCGGGGTTGTCCTCCTGACTGCTGGCAGTGCCATCCTCCTCTGCTTGCTGCTCTACCTTCTCTGCACCTCCTGCCGCCCGGCTGCTCCGCGGAGCCTGGAAGCTGGCGAGATCCGTGTCTTCACCATCTCTGGCCGTCTTGCCAGCCGGCGGCTTCCTCCCACCTCCAGCATGGCCAACCTGATCTGACCTAGGACACTCCTGTGTGAACCTCACTGGATACAACCAATCAGATGGGCTTGTGCTGGCCTTCCCTGAAGGAAGGATGAGTGTCGTAGTGTGCCTTGTGCTTCTTTTGAAGATGACTGGCATTTGCTTTGCCCCAGGCTGATGGCACAGCAAGGACTTATGGTGCCTGGATGGGCTTTGTGACCTGGTATCATGCTGGCCTGGTTGGTGTTTTATCTTCACAAAGCCTCCTGTGACTGCTACCTGCCTGGCTCTGACCCCTGTCACAGAGTTAAGGTGAGCCTGTCCCATACCCCCAAGGGCCCCAGTACTTGCTCATTTTTTGCAGTTCCTAGAGCTGTGTCATGTGCTCTGGCAGGAGAGGCTGTGATTGTGGGTGTCATAAAACCACCCTGTGCTCTGCCCAGGGCCACCAGCTCCTGAGCAAAGTAGAGCCTCTAGCAGCTGAAAAAATGGCAGGAAACATTCTGTGTGTCAGTAGGCATGCAGCACAAGTGAAGCAAGCTTGGTGGGAGGTACAGCAGCAGGGCCTGCTCCTGAGAAAGCACCTGTGTGTCTGTTGGAGTGAGCATGTGATTTGCACAGGATTCTGTGAGCCTCAGCATGGCTGGACCACACATGACATGCTGTTTGTGTTTGCAGTGCCAGTGTCTGTTCCACTATCACATTTCTACAGCCCACCATCTTCTGTGTTTATCAAAAGAGTGATCAAAGGGTGTTGGTGTCAGGGCCCTGACAGTTATCAGTGCTGGACTGTGTTGGGGCTCCAGTCACACAAGCCACAGACAGCAAGATGCAGTCACTGGGAGATAGTGATGGGATGCCTGAATCCCAGGGCTGGGGCTGCTGCTCTGCAAGGACTGTGAGAGGAGAGTACGGTTTCCTAGACCAAGGCACCTCTGTGCTGCAGGAGCACTGCCTCTCGTCCCATCCTTGCTTATGCCCAAGGTGTTTCTGTCTCCCAAGTGCTGCAGCTGCTGTGGGGCAGAAAAGGTCTTCTGCTACTAGTTGGGCCTTTTCCTATGAACTGAGGCTAATTTATCTGTAAAAATTTTCATTTCTTCCATACAACCACAAACCATTTCACTGTCCCTTCCACAGATACAGATCCTAACCTCCTAGTGAAGCTGCTGCCATGCAACCTCTTCATCTTCCTGTCTGCTCCCATCTCCCCCTCATGTGAGCTGCCTTGCCCCAGTCATTATTTTTGGTCATTATTTTCTAAGCTCCCTCCGTAATGAAAAATGACTGAGTAATTATTTCTTGGTGTCTAGTAGCAAATGTATTTGGAAGATGAGTGTAGCTCATTCCCTTAGTAACAGCATGAATCATTGTCACACCTGGAGGCAATGTCAGAGTTCAGCACCAGTGAACACCACCAGATATACACTGGGCAATGAGCACTTCATCCCTTTACAGCTACCACCATGCTACCCCTGATGTACCCAGATCACCTGAGAGCAATTCTGTATTATCTGCTCTTGTCCTGCTCCTGCTGACATTCATTTCCTGTAGCCTTGGATTGTTCTTCTCAAAGTACTGGAATGTCATTTTGTCTTCTCTTTCTAGGTCTCTGTTATTTCTGCATTTTCCTCTCCCACTTTCACATCATTAGTAGATTTTATTAAACTGCTGTTTCGGTTCCATTATTCTGCCCACGAGTTCAGAGTGTGTTACTGCAATCAGGTCCTTCTGTTCTAAATCCTCTGCAAAAACCAAGAGCCATCCTTCCCTCTAAGCTGTTTGACCCCACATCCAGCAAGACCCCTGTGCCTACACAGCGAGGGCCAGGCCAGTGTTTGGACAGTTTTGCACCATCAGCAGTGCTGAAGCTCTGCATGTCTGTGTCAGTGCATGTGCACTAACACCAAGCTGCCCCACCTCTGCCTGCATCAGAGCTTTCACAGTTACTCCCAGCTCCCCCACCCTGCACGAGTGGACAAGTGCAGCTGTCTGCACACCAGCTGTTTTGCACATCTGGTTATCTCTGTGAAGATGGGTGACTGTGCCCAGCTGGTAGCTCTGTGCTGCCTGCATGCCAGTGTGAATCCTCCCCTCCATAGCCCCTTCAAAATACATGCCCACGAGTTGTGCCACAAAAGGATGCTCGTGACCCATACCAGCAACCTGAAAAAAAATGTTAGCTGGGAACAAGCTGTCCCTAAAGATGGTGGTTTAGGAGTCTGCCTGCCCAGGTGGACAGGCTGCACTGCTGCAGTCACTGGCTCACCTCTGCAGTAGCAGTACTGGCTTGTTGCTTTCTTGGTTCCTGTGTTGTATGTGGAAATACATAATAAAGTGTTACAGAAGTTGATTGTGTCGAAGGTCAATATTTGAGTGTCAGCCTCTTTGTGGAGAGGGAGGTGACAGGGCTATGCAGAGTTCATCTCTGCTCAGGCTGAACCCAGGGCAGAAATCATGACAGCCCAGGGTCCTTCCTGTGGCTGTGGTTACACCACCACAGCCCTTCAGATGCATGTACTTACCTCCTGAGACACAATTCCCACCTCCAGATGCACACATCTCCCTCTGCTTTAGGGCCTAGACATAGCTGGTCTCCCTTATCACTGCGCTGTGAACCTAAGACCTTGTCATGCCCCTGAAGGATGCTCACATGGAGCACACAAAGCCTCCTAAATACGTCGGTGCCAGCTGGTTTGTTTACATTAAAGCTGTTTCACTCTGCGGTAGGGCCGAGCCTAAGGCCTCGTGGCAACAGCCACTGCCTGCAATGAGCCTGGAACCAGTCTGCCTGCATATCTGCTGCTGCTCCCATCCGCCAGCCTCAGCCATGGGCCTTCCAGCAGCTTCCCGAGGAAAAACCCCTCGAGAGGGCTCCTCCTTTTCTGCTCTGACTCCCTTATACTCCCAGCTCTGCATGCCAGATGCATTTCTCCCCACATGAGCCGCAAATTTTCTGCCCACTTTCACTGGAGCTGCCTGGAGAGGGAGCAGAGGGCTGCCATTGGACCAGAGCCCTGCACACCAGAATACTAGCTGTACCTGCTCAGTTAAAGAATAAGCAGGTGGGCCTGCCAACAGGGTCAAAGTAGACAAGCAACCCACTAGGCAGTGAGGGATGAGAGCGAGCGAGATCATGGATAAATAAGCCTCGGCAGTTGTATTTTTAAATCTCTTTTAAGACATTACTGAGACCAGAAGTAAAATACTGCATCTAGCATGAGTTCATGTGATTGAAAAGCATGTAGAAAAGCCCAGAAAATACACTCCAAAGGGAAAAGCACTTTTACAGCTCTCAGATTTAAGTCTCCCATCTTATCTAAAAGATATAAACATTTTCCAAAAAATATATTTTGAAAAGTACCTTTTGAGACCAGAAGGCAAAACATGCATCAGTGACTGCAAAAATAAAGCTCAGTTTAGAAATAATGGCATTTAAGAGTGAAAACTGGCTGACCACTGAAACAGACCAGCAGGCTTTCCTCCTCATGGCTTCAAATGTCACATTCAATCTCTGGCAGATGCCTTACATCACTGCCCTGTGTTGCTCATCCAGGACCTGACCCAGTCATACCCTTTGGTTTACATTCTCTAATTTGTATTATTTACTCCTGTACAGATTGTGCTCTATAAATGTCTTAATAAGCAGAGAAATAGAAAGGCAATTTACAGTGAAATGGAGGTTTGCAGGAGGCAAGGGAATTAACTGTGTGGCAGGGATGAAGGCAATGCCATCCCTGTGATGATACATCACACTCTGGAGGTGACAGAGATTTCTGGGCTATCAGAGATGGTAATAACCAGGCTGCACCCTGGGAAATCTTCCCAGCCAGATGATACCAGGCTTATGAGTCACTTACTAAGGAGGGTGGATGCCATTGCTGCTCCCTGCTTTTAACTCCATCATGACCCACACAGGCATAACTGGCTACAGCAGAAAGAGCTTGCACTGTCCCATGTGCTGGTTATTGTACCACAAAGATGACAGGAATGCAGAAGTTATAATGTTTGTGCAACTCCATAGTTAGAGATACAGATGAGACCCTGCAAGGGGTGCTGGGGAACAGGGCTGTCTCACCCCAGCACATCTGCCTGCCCATCACCACAACCAGTGCCACCAACAGGTTTGTTCAGCTCTGCAAAGCTGAAGTGGGAAAGGTAAGTGTCATTCTAGCATGTCTTGCTGGAGAGAGGAGGCAGAAGAGAAAGAGAAGAAGGGACACATCCCGAAGCAATGCTGGAGAGATGCACACAGAAACCCTGCAACAATAACCAGGGCTGCCCGCACCACAGCAGGTAACAGATTTTTTGCACAAGAGACCCCATTGTTCCACAGACCTGTTGTCTCACCACTGCAGTTAACAGGGAGTGTGTTTATGATCCTTGAAAGCATATGCAAAAGAAGCCACGCCCCAGCTATGGGGCCACTGTCTTCTCCCAGCATCGCCCCAGGGAAAGCCCTAACGAAGCACTGCAGGCAGACACAGGGTTAAATCATGCTTTAATCACACTCTGGAGTGAAAAAGCATTGAGGGACAGAGGAGGGCTGGGTTAGGCACTGGGAGGCAGTGGAGCTAATGCCCGAAACACTGCAGGGAGCACCAAGCTAGGCTCCTCTTGCCATCCCACCAGACTGCCTGGGCAAGATAGGCACCATCTCCTTCATCCTCAGCATCCGAGCAGGGCCAGGAGAGCAGCGATAGATCCAGTGTCCCCATGCTGGTGCAGCCCCACTGGCATCATGCAGAGACATCTCAGGGCTGGCTGCCTTCAGTCTCCATCACTATTCCCAGTCCACCCTTTCTCTCCTATCCACCCGTTTCTTCCTGTCCCCAGCAATGTGAGCCTGAGAGCAGGCAGGAACGGGAAGGAAAGGGGATGGAGGTGGGAGTGACTGCAAGATGCCATAGTGGTGCTGGCTGGGCTACAGGCTCAGATGGAGAGGTGCAACTCTCGCTCCTCTTCCTCTCGCAGCTGCTCACTTGGCTGGATATAGTTGTCCTCAATAAAGCCATCATCATCCTCTGCCTGTAGGTCGGTAGCACCACGTATGGAGTGCCTATCACGGGCCCCCAGGTCTGAGGAGTCCCTGTCCCAGTTACTGCTGTCCTCCATGGGGCTGCCTCCAATCGAGCTGGTTTCAGGTAGCGGCCGGTGGCGGTAACTGGCAAAGTTCTTGTGGAAGAGCTTGCACTTGGCTGCCAGTGCTATCAGGATGGAGATGCCAATTGCTGCCATGATGAATCCCACCAGGTATGGCCAGCTCCTTCCCCCCTTCCCTACAGGTGGTGTGGTGGCTGCAGCACAGGAAAGACACATCAGAGCCTGGTGGGTCAGCCTGTGGCATATTCAGGACTCCTCAGCAAGCCAGACCCATGCACATGGTGTGCAGCCAGCATTGAATTGCTTTTGTTAGGAACAAAGTGATCTTCACCAAGATCTAGCTATCAACGTAGTGTGAACACTGCAGGCAAAACTGCAGAGCAGCTAGCTGTCTGTAGTGCCTGTCTACTAGTGCCTATCACCATGGAGCCTGTGCTTTCTGAGCTTTGTGGCATTGGTCAACTTTTCTGTTGCAAAGCCAGCAAACATCTCCAGGTGTTTGCTGGCCACTCTCCCCATCAAGCTACCATTGGAAGCAAGTCGCTCCCTACCAGGCCATGGCCCCAGCAGTAGCTAGGCAGCCTGAGCCCCTGGGACAGTGGGGCAGAGCAGGACATCTCTGCCTGCAGTCCCCTCTGGGATGACAAAAGACAGGAGGAAGCTAGACCCTACAGATTAATCCATAGCTGCACAACTTACTGTTGCTGTAGGTCACTGTGATCTGCTGTGCTGTGCTGTCACCTCGAGGAAACCGATGCTTCGTGGGGCAGCCCAGATCCTTGGAATCCAAAGCTACAACCTTCTGTCCCTGCAGCTCTGGAGGCGATGCACAGGTCACCTGCACAGCTGGGAGATACATGGATAAGGTGAGGTGGAGGATTTCACCCATCTTATCCCCTGTTTACAGAAGGTGATCCATGCTTGCTCCTTGGTTCATGGGGTACATGGCAAGGTGCCCCTGGATCTGCCCTCCAGCCTCACTGACCTCAGGATGTTGTAAAGCACAACCAAAGAAAAAACTCCCTGACCAAGGAACAATGTGACTGTGTGACTGTAATTAGCAGGCTCCTTTTAACAGGGTAATGCCAAATTCCTGGATACTGATAGAAGCTTCAGTGTCATAGGGCTGCTCTTGCCTGGGAGCTGAGCTCGGAGGGTTGGAACCTGATTCAGCTCCTGAGTCAGCAGCTCTTGAAAACGTGTACATTCCATGTAGATACATAGAAGTGGAGCCTCTTTCCCAGAAGAGTGGCTAAATTACCCTGCTGCCATTCCTTGAATTCTTTAGCATTGCCTGTAACTGCAAGCAAGAGACAAGATGCATCACCCTGCATTTTGCTATCCTTCAACAGGGTGGGAGAGGCCCCTGGAAAACCATCTCGGAGCCTGCCCAAAGGTTGGCATAAGGATTGAATGGGAACCTGGTACCCAGACTTCCTTCTGCCAAACAGGTCTCCTGCCACTTGCCCCTGTCCACTTACCTTGCCTGCGCTGTAGCCACTGCTGCAGAGGGTACACGCTGCAGTTGCAGACCCATGGGTTCCCTTCCAGCTGGACCTGTGGGACTGCCTCCATCAGCTGCAGGCTCCAAGCATCTGCAGAGACCAGCGCATTGTGCTGCAGGTCCAGGTGGAAAAGAGCCTTCAGCGGCAGGAAGAAAGGGACCTCGAGCTCCCGCAGACTGTTGTTTCTTAGGAGCAGTGTGCGCAAGTTTCCCAAGCCCTTGAAAGTGTCCTTGTGGAGGTAGGTGATACTGCAGCTGCTCAGGTCCAGCATATGCAGTGCCCCGAGGTTGGAGAAGATTCCTGGGCTCAGCGTCAGCAGGGCATTGTTAGAGAGGTTGAGGGAGTGCAGAGAAGGGAAGTGCATCAAGAAAGTCCCATGATGGGGTGCAACCAAGGAGTTGAAGGAGAGGTCCAAACTAGTGATGTTGCTTGGAAGGGAACTTGGAGCATGCAGGAGGTTCTTCCCATTGCAGTCAGCCCATCCCTGTGAAAAGAGCTACTGTCTGAGATGTGCCGATGAGGATATCTAGACTGGGACTCCTCAGAAGTTCAAATACCTTCACTAAATTACCCTTACTCCTGAAGCACACTAAAATAAACTGGCATTTCTCTCCCACAGTAAGTTAGGCAGTTATCCTACAACTAGTAAACAAAATAGACATGGGACCACGCACTCTCTCAAAAGTCCAGCAGTGCATGCTGAATGATCAATCCACATGGAGTGATTTTTTTTTTTTCTCTGAAAAAAGGTGGCCAAATTCAAGCTGCTTTTGGAGACTAGCCCTTACCATGTGTTACTCCTGGCATGGCTTTAGGTGAGAGGTGGCCAGCTGCCCCATTTGAAGCTGCCAGAGAGCAGATCAGCAACTTCAGTTCAGTTGGGCAAGCACAGGCTCCTGCTTGATGTTGTGTTTGGGCCTGGCAGGCAGACATGCTGTGCTGGAAGTTTGCTGCAGTCTGTGATCCCAGGTTTCCTGGTCTGTCTGCTTTTCAGCTACCTGGCCTTTCCATTTCATTGCCTCTGACGTGATCACCTTCCTTTCATCTTCCTATTCACCTAGATCCCCTATCAGGCCCTGCTGTCCCTGCTCACTAGAGGAAGAGAAGTGCACTTATAAACCCGGATCGCTGAGGACCGGGTTGCAACAAGCTGAGCCACAACGACACTGCACAGGTCCTGTCTCAAGTTTAAATATGGTTGGACTGGGCTCAGGGAGGTTGGGGAAAACAGTTCGAACTGAGAGCTCAGTGGGCAGTGCTGCCCAGTGCCATCCACCTACAACAGCTGCTTTTCTAGCCTCCTCCAAGCTCCTGCCCAGGTGCTCATCCCAATGGGATGGGCTAGTTTTATTTCCCGCTGCTCATCAGGCACTCGGGGATCCTAACTCCACAGTTGCCCTGACCCTGGTTTTAGTCACTGGATCACTGCAGAAGGGAGCAAGGGCCTGGAAGCTCTCAGGAGTGTGCCTCTCTGCTGCTCACCACACATCCCTTAAAGGCAGCTGTACAATGGCTGCAGCAAGAGACCCTCAGAGTCGGAAATACCACGACTCAGACAAAGCTTTGCCAGCCCTGCCATGCTCTGATAAAGAGGCCGGACAATACGATGTGTTCAGTCTGAGGCTGGAAGCAGGGGTGCTTTAGGGCTGGGAGTAGGACAGACAGGCTCCAGGTGTGGGTAAACCACCTCTCTGGATGCTGGCTGCTGGCTGCCGGCACAGCGTAGCTCCCGGTTAACTCCCCTTGCTCCTGTGGGTTTTCATTGCTCCTCGTCTCTCAAGCCATGCAGATTAGGAGCTGCCTGCCAGGGCCTGCTGCCTTGCAGGCACAAGGTGCCACCCCCCAAGCAGTGCTGACGGGGACTGCGAGTGGGGTGCCCCTGCCCACCCCCAGCTGCTGCCCATGCCGGAGCACCCTCGCCCTCGCCCTCCCTACCTGGCGATTGAGGCTGCAGGGGTGTCCCATCACCACCGACCAGGCACAGAGGAAGCTGCAGAGCCCGAGCAGACAGGTAGGAGCCATTTGGCTCCAGGAAAACGCCAGGCAGAAAAACAAGTTTCAAGGGAAGCTGGGAAGCCGGCAGGGCCGGCAGAGCCGGCTGAGGTGTGGCCGTGGCCGCACGGCCCAGGGCCCGCGCCGAGCCCCAGCTCCCCCCCAGCCGCACGAGCCTGCAGCCCCCCAGCACCTGGAAGCCAAGGCGGCTGCCGCCGTGGCCTCGCTCCCTCCCGACGGCTGGGCGCGGGTGAAAGGTGGCAGTGCCGGTTACACATTAACAGCCACGCCCCGCCACCTCCCACCCACTGACTCCTGGAGCAGGGGAGCAGGGCACCTCTGACACTTGCCTGGATGACCGTGGAGGATGCCCCAGTAAGAGTAGAGCACCAGGAGGTTCTGGAGGGCCGGAGAAGAAGGTGGGCAGCTCCGAGGCATCCACCCTGAGATGGCCGTGCTCAAAGAGAGCAGCATGAACCCAGGCCTGGCTCCACACACGCAGGGCAGAGGCACGCAGCAAAGCTCAGGCAAAGAAGCTGGGGCTGAGGCAGCAGGAAGGTGTCCCACAGGAAAATGAAAGTCTTATCGGGATGCAGGTGAAGAGGTGTTTAAAACACAGCACACAAGCAGGTCCCTGGGCGCTCAGTAGTGGCTCAGCAGCACTGGCGATACACTGGAAAAAGGTAACTTTCCTGAGCAGCACCCAGGGCACCTGTGATGATTCCAGAAGGCAAGAGTGCTCCACCACCTCTGGCACCCTCCACTCATCAATAGAGCTCCCCAATAGCCCTGGGAAATCATATCAAAGCAGCATCTTGTGGGGTGGATCAGTAAGCAAAGGCCAGCAGAGCCACAGCCCAGGCAGGAGGAACGCTGGCAGCACCCACTCCTGGCTTTGCCTCTGAAGCCGGAGGGAGCCACAGGCTCTCTTCTCTCTTCCCTGCTCACCACTCTCCATTCCCACTGCTACTCGCTGGCAGGAAGCCAGATGCCAACAAAAGCGCTGTGGACCTGCAGTTTCCCCAGCACTGGCCAGGACAAGGCAGCCCTTCCCCCCACATCTGTGAAGGGACTATTTCACAGTTGTGTGTCCCACCCTTTCCTTAGGGAAAGGTTTCCAGCAGCCTGTCCTTCATCCTTCAGGAGTGGTGGATGCTGATGCAGCCAGGCAGCTGCCTGCTCCCCGCTGCCCTGCCGATGTGACTGAGTGAATTGGCGGTGCTTGGCCACCCTGCTACTGGGCTGGTCTTATGTCTCGGCAGCGGCAGCCCCCAACTCAGAAACAGCCAGAGAAGCAGGGCTAGAAAATGTTGCTCAGGCAGCTGAGGCTGCCAGTGGATTCGCAGGGCGTTTGCACTTCCTATCAGGAAATGTATTGGTGCATTATGGTTTCTGGCATGCCGTGCTGTCCATTAGAATGTGCAAATGATAACAAAAAAAGGTATTTTTGTCACTCTTTTTTAAAAAAAGTCTCTTGTGATTCAGCAAAAATGTTAAGGTGTGGGAATTCAGCAGATGTTCAGGTGCTTTCAATGTGCTGTGGGTTGCGCAGCTGGAGCTCCCTATATTATGGGAGAGCAACTGTGGTGAGCTGCTTTGCCTGGGCCCAGCTGCACCCAGCTCTCTTGTTTCTTCTTTGGAGATACATAGGGTTAAACTGGAGCTGTTCTGCATGGGTGTCCCTATAAAACCTCCCCCGTCCAAAGGATCCATGCACCTCTTATTCAAATGCTCCTAGAATAAATGTAAGGAAACAAATCAGTTTGAGTCAGGTCCATCAATGGATCCTTGAAATCTCTCAGGTATACCTGGTGTGGAGAGCAGACCCCAAATTACTCCCATTCCCCCCAAAAAAGCAAAGCAATGTGCTATTTCCCCTTCAGCAGCAAGATGAGCAATGCTGTGCTCCTTGGAGGAGTGCTCTGCAGAGTCTACAGTTGCAGAACCTTCCCTTGAAAAAAATGTTTGTTCTATGTAAATAACTGTGTCCTCAAACAGAACCTTGTGTCAGAGGACATCTCACAGAGCACATCATATTTTACAGCTCTGTGTGCTGCCAGAGGAGCACAGAATGCATTACATCCCCATGCACAATGTGTGAAAGCATGTGGCGGCATGATGGCAACTGAGGCTTTGAGTGTGAAGGTCCCTGCAGCCAGTGAGTTAGGAGAGGCTGCCATTTATTTATCTGTTTGTGTATCTATCCCCTTCCCACAGCTGTACTGAGTGTGCAGGTGAGCCAGCGTGCTTACAAATCGTCCTGGGGTGAGGTGAGTAAAAGGGCTTGTGAGGTTTCCCAGGAGGACACCCAGGGCAGGAGTAACCAGCGTGGACTGCCAGCCCCTGAGCATTCTGCCGCAGGATGGCCTCTTGCTCCTTATTTACATTATGGTTGTGCTTTGGGGGGGTCTC
This sequence comes from Ramphastos sulfuratus, assembly GCA_013399055.1. Lineage (NCBI taxonomy): Eukaryota > Metazoa > Chordata > Aves > Piciformes > Ramphastidae > Ramphastos > Ramphastos sulfuratus. The sequence continues at coordinate 601,847 of WBNM01031619.1, read as the reverse complement.
CAAAACCAGAGCCCTCTGTCTATGCACAGCCCACAGCAAACCACCATGCTTAGTTTTCCAGGCAAATGGGTACAGCTGCATCTGGTGTCCATCTTTTTCATATCCCCTCCATCCCTCCTGTCATAGAATGGCTGGGTGGCTGTGCTGGGGGAGCCCCTGCCTGCTGCCATCCCTCCCTCTGCATGCCGTGGGCACTTTGTGGCCCTGGAGCACATTTTTAATAGTCGGAAGCGATGAATGGATTTCCCCTTCCTCTCCATGTGTGCTTTAGATTTTTGACCGGATGCAACATGGGCTCGGGACACACCAAAACATGAGACTTGCTCCTCAGCAGCCCTGTCTTTCACATGGGAACAATTCCATCTGTGAAGCAGCATGAGGTTTGGCAGGTGAAGCTTACGGTGATTTCCTAGGGAATGCCTTGCATTTGCCAGGAGAAAAGCCGGGAGCCTGCAGGAGGCTGGAGTGCTCTCACAGAAGGGATGGGTGTGCAGCCTCCTGGGGCTGGGGGGCAGGGAGGCTGTGCTGTAGCCATGCCTGTGCCTATGCTGATGCCGGTGCCAGCACTGTGCATAGGAAAGCACAGGGAAACCCGGGCTTTCTGCTGCTTTCCCTCTCCTCCCAGGCGTGTTTCCTGCAGCACAGTTTTATCTCCCAGCAGTGGGTGCCTTCCCGAGCAGACTGGATGGCTTTTTGTTGTCCTGCTTGTGCTCCTGCTCATCCCCTTTCACCCTTTGCAGGCATGAGTCAGACCCCAGCAAAACACAGAGCCCAGGTACGGCCATGCCTCAGCAGCCCAGCTCGTGGTGCTCAGAGGCCCACATGTCACAAGGTGTGTACGGCCTCAGCATTGCCGCATGCTGCTTGCCAGCAAAGAGCTTACACAGGGCAGCTACTGCCAGCTCCTGGAGTCAGGGCCGTCTCCAAACAATGGGTGGAGAGCAGGAAACGTCGCATGGGAAACAGGATTTGGCTCCGCCGCTGCCACCGCCAGTCACGGCCCCTTGGCCCCTTTCCTTTCCCTGCTCCAGAGAGCCCTTCCCACAGCCATCAGCCGCAGGGCTGCACTGAAGGGATGGGGATGCTGCTGTCCGTGCGGGCTAGGGCATGAAACTCTCTCCACGGCAGGGGAGGAGCGAGGTTGAGACACCTCTCAGCCAGCCTAGGGCTTCAGCATGGCTCAAGGAGCCCTGAAGACACGGTCCTAGCCCTGGAGAGGTGAGTGCCTGCTCCCTGGGAGAGCTGCCACCGGGCAGGGAATCTCGGTGGCGTCTTTGCCATCAAACCTCACTCCTGAGCAACTGGGTGGCCACCGAGCACCAAGGGACAGGATTATCTTCCTCTCCGTGCCTAGGCAATGCACCAGAGGATATGGTCCCAGCTGCCCTGGACACCAAGCAGCAGGACAGAGGCAAGATGGGGGTCACAGGCACAGAGCAGGGCTCCTGAGGTGCCGCTCACATGGAGCTCCTAGGCAGCTGTGGCCTCCAGCTCTGAAGCCTGTGGCTGAGGCATGCCAGGAATTTTCTAATCTCTGCCAGATTCAGGATATGGACCTCCAGGTTTATCTTCTGCTTCTCCTCGCACGGCTGGCAGGTAAGTCACTCCTTTCCCTCTGCCTCAGGGAGCACCCTCTGCGAGGGGTTTGGTGGAATGAGGCTACTGTGAGCTCGGTGGCGCCATCGGAGCAGAGTTTGGAGGGAGGAAACATCCCTTTGTGATCTGCCGTTTGAAGACCTCAGAGGCCATCAGTGCCCTTCCCTACCCGCCTGTCCCCATGAGGGGGCTGGGGCACCGGCAATTTGTGGGAGGAGAGGGATCCAAAAAGTCCAGTCCTGCTGCATTCTTGGCTCTTGGTGGGAAGCTAACCCCGTGGGGATCTCTAAAAGGAGACTGGGAATGTCTACCATGTCATCCTAGTAAGTCTACAACTGACTCAGTTGTGCCTGCTGGGCTGCAGGTGGCAAAAATGTCCTGGAAGAGGGGTGGAATCTAGGTGACAGTTTTTAACCCTGAGTTGGGGCTGGGACAGCTGTACCTTTGTCTAGCTGAGACATGCCCTTGTGCTTCCCCACCCCAGGGGCCATCCTAGACATCACCCTGATTGCCAATGTGCAGAGCCTGTCCCACTCCAACTTCTTCCTCTCCTGTGTCATGGGGGAGCGTGATGTGAGCTACCTGCAGATCGAGCGGGAGAACAAGATCGTGATGACACACCCCAAGACTGGCTTCCAAAACTACCGCAACCGCAGCAACCATGTCCAGGCCAGGGGTTTCTCCATGGCCGACCTGGTGGGAATCCTCTACTGCCTGGGGCGCACCCCAACTGAGCAGGCCCAGGTGGTGTATGTGCACAACAGCCACAATGGTGAGTGGCTGGGGGTTAGTGAGCAGCTCTTCACCTGCCAGCTGGGTCCACATGGGAGATACTTATCCCATGCTTTGCAATTGTGGTGCAAATTGGCATGGTGATGGGACAGTGGTGACCTGCAAGCTAGGTTTGGGGGTCTACCAGCACCAGTGAGGTTGAGGTCGGGAGGGTGTTCAGGTGTAAGACCATGGCTGAGCCCCATGGAGGCATGCAGCAGGCAATGGGCAGCAGCATAGGCAGCCAGCTGGGCTAGGAATGGTGCTGTGGGGCAGGGCAAGGTCCAAGAGGAAACCAGGTGCTCTTGGAGGATGTGGTGGGGTCTGTAAATCATTAACCAGGGTTGGGGGTAGCCCATTTGAGATGTACTGGACTCATGTCACAGGCTCCCAGGGAGATGGTAGTGCTCACGTGCATCTCTGACAGCCTCCCTGAGAGCTTGGCAAGCACCTTGGCACAGCAGCATGTCACCACTGGGATATTGCCCGGCAGCACTCCCATGGTGCACTGTAGCCAAAGGTAGTGCTGGACTCTTGTGTCCCACTCCCATTTTGGGCCACAAAAGCTGAAAGGGCCTCTCAAGGCTGCCTAGGAGCAGGAACACCACCCAGGATAACACTCTGCCACACTGCCCACCCTGACCTCTGCTCCATTTTTGCTTAAGACTTTGCAAGACTATTAGGACAAATTTTCTGTGATAGATGTTTTCCTCAGGATACTTTCTAGCTCTTTTTAGAAAGTTTTGGCTAAAACAGTTGAGCTTTTGCTGAGAACAAAGTGAGGGGATACAAGTTTCCCTGTCTGTGTTTAAAACACAGCTTTAGCAAGCAGCCCTAGTCTCTCTGAACTGGGCAACAGAGGCTGTCGGTGTGTTAGTGTGCTCCAAGCATTGCTCAAGGAGCAGGGACCAGCCTATGTCCTCAAAGAGAAGCTCAACCCAAAAATGGCAGCAGTCCTATTGGAAATAGTGCTGGCTGGTCTGGGCAAGAGGAGTGGTGGAAGGATGCCAAGGGAGGAAAGCAAAGGCAATGGAAGACAGCACAGGGGGCACGGACAGTGGAGTGTGGGGAGGGTGTGAAAAACACAGAGGAGACTCTGAACCCTCAGATGTTCTTGTATGTTAGTCATGGAAGGAGGTAATGGCTCTGAGACTCCATCAGCATGACAGACTGCCTCATCGGGAGGGGGCTTCCAGCCAACCGTCCGGTCCTGGTTTGATGCAGTCAGGCCAAAGTAGAACTCAGGGTCTGGGTCCAAGGCTCTGTGGGAATCACAAAGGACAAAAAATGGACTTTTTTATAAATGTCAAACAAGCTCTGTTTAAATTTAGAGAAGGAAAAGTTAAAAAAAACAGGAAAAGGTAAGCAAGAAAATTACATCTTTGCAGGGGAAGGGAAGGCTGTGTGCAAAATCCACAGGGGAGGCTTGTTAAGTCCACGAGTGCACCAAGGCAGGCAAAGGTGACGAAGCAGCAGATGAGGAATGCTGTTGGAGGAAAGCTAGCATCTCCCAAAAGGCCATGCACAAAGAAGACAGAAGAAGGAGGACAAACTTTGGAAGTTTTGCTATAAAACTTCCAGCTATCACAGCAAAGAGATCCTGGGGAGCAATTCAGAAGGGTTTAAATCTGGCAACAAACTACTTTTTTACAACAGTCAGTCAGAGCAGGAAGATGCTCAGGGCGGGGTGGGGAGCGCAGGAGAAGAATTGCAGAAAACCGAAATCCTTTTCATTTTGCATCCATGTGCACAGTAAGGCTTGCTGTGGGATCTAAAATGCCAGTGCACATAGCAGGAGACAGATGATTAAATAGCCAAACAGAGCAGCACAGTGTTGCCAGGCTGGGCTTGCTGTGAGATGGGCTGTGCCTCTGCCGTGAGATGGGCTGTGCCTGTGGGGCTGCTGCTGGAATAGCAGCCTTTCCTAAAAGCTTTCTGGATAAGGAGTCACAGGTCTGTAAACCCAGATTGGAATGGTGCAAATGAGTAGAAATCATGCATAATTTGTACTTCTGTGGTCCTTGAGAAGGAAGTGGCATGAAGGGCCTGGAGAACAAATCTCATGAAGAGCGACTGAAGGAGCCAGGGCTGTTTTAGTTTGAAAAAGAGGAGGCTGAGGAGAGACCTCATCACTGTCTACAGCTCCCTGAAAGGACGTTTTGAGGACACTGGTGCTGGTCTCTTCTCACAGGTAGTTAGTGAGAGTAATTAGAACAAGAGGGAATGGCCTCAAATTGTGACTAGGTAGATTTAGGCTGGATATTAGGGAATTTTTTTTCACAGCAAGAGTGGTCAGGCTTTGGAATGGGCTGCCCAGGGAGATGGTTGAGTCACCAACCCTGGATGTGTTTGAAAATTGTTTGGATGTGGTGCTTGAGCATGTGGTTTAAGGCTGAACTTTGTAGAGTAGGGATATTGGTTGGACTTGGTGATCCTGAGGGTCTTTTCCAACCTGAATGTTTCTGTGATTCTGTGAATTTGCAGCAGTGGGAGGATCTCCAGGATGGCAGCAGTGAGGATGTTGTGGGTGATCCAGTGTGACCTGCTATAGGTAGTCCTGCGCTGGCAGGGGGTTGGACTAGATGATCTTTTGAGGTCCCTTCCAGACCCTAATATTCTGTGATTCTGTGACCCACTTGACATTGTTTGATCAGGTTCCTGGAGAAAATTGGGAAAATTCCCTTTCAGAGACTCTTTGGGGGAAACTGCACCCATAGGGTGGCAGGAGAGGTCTTTGTGTGGATAAGTAACTAACTAAAAGAGAGGGAGCAAGAACAGGAGTTAATTTGTGGTTCTTGTCACGTGAGGGAGTCCCGATTAGCATGGTGACTGGGTCTGCAGCTACCTGTGCCCTTGAACAAGCAGCTATGCTAGCTGCTGTCCCTGAGCTGTCCAGAGAGACAAGACAATGGATGAGCTCTGTGAGGGGCTGCAGATGCCAATGAGCAATGGAGCGACATAAAATTCAGTTTAGGTAAAGGCAAAGTGCAGTGTTTGGGGATCCTCAGGGGCTTTGTCAGGCTTTCACTCTGTTGAGCGAGATGGAGTGGAACAAAGTGAGACAGTGAGGGCCACATCTGTGTGCCCTTCATTAAGGAATCCAAAGTCTGTGGTAAAAAGATCCCAACTAGAGGGATGGGTGCGGAGGTGATTCTGGGGAATTACTGAGCTGTGTGACCTGCAGTGCCCTTCCCAGGGTGTCTGCAACATGTGCTGTTTCCTCCTGGCCCCTGGCCTCACCCAGCTGCATGTGCCTTAGCTCCAGCCTGGGGTGGCTGTTTTAGGGTGTGCAAGCTGGTGTGCTGGTGAGATCCAAGAGCCGGCGCCCCCCTGTGCCCTCTTTTCTCTCTGCTATGGCACGCCTAGGGCTTGGTTTCCCAGGCTGTAAGGTATTTATAGCCCTCTTTGTGTTCAAAGCTGGGCTCTGGCTGACTCACATTCATGCCCTGAGAACTCACTGCTGCTGCATGCCCCAGCACCTGGGAAATCAGCTGGAGGGGTCAGGAAGGGACAGCCTGCCCCTGCAGAGGCTCAAGGGGGTCTCAGCTCTCATGCAAGGTGAATGGGGAGACATGTTGTGATGTCGCAGCAGAAGTGGGTGCTGGGCTGCACAAGGGCAGTGCTTTGGGACAGATGGTCTGAGGGTGCTGGGCACTGCTGTTGGGTGTGAGTGCCCTGGGGGCAACCATCACTCATCCTGCTCCTCCTCCTCCACAGCCCATCTCTTCCCAGTGAAGGTCACACAGTCTGTGAATGTCGCTGAACCAGTCACCTTCTCTGCCAAAGTCATCAAAAGGAAGGAGACAGATGTTATGTGGAAAAGAAATGGCAAGTGGGCCTGAGAGCAGGCACAAGGACGGGGTTGCTCACAGCTGGTGCCTGGCATCAGCCACAGGGGTGCGGGAAGGCCCTGAGTCACCGTTTGCCCTCTTGCAGGCACCTACTACCAGACTACAGACCGAGGTGAAGTGCAGGGCGACCTCGTCACTCTGACACTCCCCAATGTCAGTGTGAGTGAAAATGGTGTCTACAGTGCCACATTCATGGGGGACAGTCCCCTGTGGAGTGCCTTCTACCGCCTGATTGTGAGAGGTGAGAGGGGCCCTGACTCCCTGGGATTTGGGGACAAGCAGCTGTACCCTGCCCTTTGGCCTGGTGCCACTCTCTGCCCCCTCTACTCTCTCAACAGCCTGCCCTGCAAAAAAATGGGGACCGTCTTGTGAGAAAGATTGTCCTGACTGTCTGAATGGTGGCATCTGTCATGACCATGTTGGCGAATGTATCTGCCCTCCTGGGTTTATGGGCACCCGCTGCGAGCGAGGTAGGTGTCAAGCTGCCCAGCAGTCAGAGCCCATGTCCTGGGCACCATGGCCATAAACTCTGTATGTATCTCAGTGCCTCTCCCCCTGCAGTGTGTCCTATTTCTGGAGCAGGACTAGACCATTCATCTCAGCATGACACGGGTCCCATGCCTGGTCAGGGTGGTGTGGTACAGGGTTCAGAACACCCACACCAACACTATGCCATGCATGAGCAGCATGCATAGGTGAATGGCAGGTAAAGGCAGACCATGCTTGCTTTTACAGCCTGCCGGGAAGGGCAGTTTGGCCGCAATTGCCAGGAGACATGCCAGAGAGCCCAGGGCTGCAGGGGACTGAGCTTCTGCCTGCCGGACCCCTACGGCTGCTCCTGTGCCTCAGGCTGGAGTGGCTCCCGCTGCAGTCAAGGTACGGAAACATGGGCATCCATCAGCTCACCCAGCTCCCTCCAGAGTGCAGGTCTGCTCGCCAGCAGCAACACCACGTGTGCAAACCTCTCCCAGCCTGAGTCGGCACAGGCTGAGCTGTGCTGCTGCTGCCGGCACCAGCTGCCCACAGTTTGCCCGCTGTGGTCCTGCACCACAGCTGGGGGGAACAGCGAGCTCTTCTCTTCCTGCAGCCTGTTCCGCAGGATACTACGGTCCTGACTGTGCCTTGGAGTGCGCCTGCCAAAACGGGGGCAGCTGTAACCGCTTCAGCGGCTGCGTCTGCCCAGCAGGGTGGCACGGGCAACGCTGTGAGAAGTCAGGTGAGGCTGGCGCAGGGCTGCAGCAAGTTTCTGTCTCCAGCCCTGAGGAGGGCTCCAGCACCTTCCTCACCGGTGACTGAGGGAGCCATTGGCTACCAGCCTCACCAGCTGGCTCAGCAGCCCCTCTTGCCTGCAGAAATAGCCCCCAACCATATGGGAACCAGGATGCTGCAAGGAGAATATCTAGTCTGGAATTAGGCGTGCCAAGAGCATTGCTGAACCTCGCCTGCGGGGTGGGAATAAGGGCTGGACCATAGCATCTAGCACTGGACTGCTGGCATCAGGGTCTGGCTGCAGCTGGGGCCATGAAAGGGTCTTGTGCCTGGGGAACAGTAGGACCAGTTCTGATGCCAATTTCTGCATACCAGATCGGTTCCCCCAGATCATTCAACTGGCCTCAGAGCTGGAGTTCAACCTGGGCTCAAAGCCCATTGTCAGCTGTGTGGCCACCGGCAACCCACTGCCTCCCAGTGACAACGTGGAGCTGCGCAAGGCTGATGGCACTATGCTCAAGGTATGTCTCCTGTGCCTTGCCCTACCACCATCCCCGTGTTGCCAGCTGCCTCAAAAGCAACCGTCTCCCCAGTGGGCTGCCAGGCAGCTTTAGGACAGTGTGGAGAGCTGGAGGGCTGGGCCAGGCACCTGATGGCACCTTCTGTGCCCACAGCTCATCAAAGCCATCATTGAGCCGGGGCAGATCACATGTGAGTTTCAGGTGCCATACCTGACAAAGGCGGACACAGGGCTCTGGGAGTGCCGGGTTTCCACCACTGGGGGCCAAGACAGTCGGAAAGTCAAGGTCAACATCAGAGGTGAGAAAAGGGTGGTGTCCTGAGCAGGATGAGCTATGGTTGATAGGGGAGGCTGACAGCACAGTGCGGCAATGGCAAATCCCCTGCACTATACTGGGTACCACTCATTGTGTGCCACAGTGTCAGCAGACAGGTTTGGGTGGTGACAAAAGACTTCTCTGACAAAGCTGGAAGGAGCCAAGAGGTGGAAGATGTGCCCATGCTCTGCTCCTTATTGCTCCCAGTCCTCCTGGGCCATTCCCTTCTTCTTCTTTCCTAAGTGCCACCAGTGCCCCTGAGCGCCCCCCAGCTGCTGGCCAAGCAGAGCCGCCAGCTTGTGGTGTCACCTGTGGACTGCTTCTCTGGCGATGGACCTATCATCTCTATCAAACTGTTCTACAAGCCCAAGGATGACACCTCAGCATGGTCATCCATTGTGGGTATGTGTCTGCCAGGGTGTAGAGAGCACAGGTAAGACCTAGGCAGCAGGGGACAGCTGCCTGTGCCAGTGGGGTTCTGGGGTGGGGAGAAGCGTGCATCTCAGGTGCTCCATGGTGATGCTGAGGAGGATACTGGTCACAGGGCAGATTGTGAGTCACAGGCACGGCTTTGACATATCCTCTTGGCCAACAGTTGACAACAGTGAGAACATCACCCTCATGAATCTCCGGCCTGTGACTGCCTACATCGTCAAGGTGCAGCTGAGGAGGCCTGGGGATGGTGGAGAGGGCAGCAAGGGGCCAGAGGCCTTTATGGTGACTGCGTGCCTTGGTAAGCCTTCATCTCTCTCACAGTTGCTCTGACCCTAAGAGTGACCCTACTCTTAACTCTTCACAGTGCAGGATCTGCAAAGCCTCAGGGCTGATGTGCCATGAGGTTTTGCTGCCTCTATTTACAGAGCCCACAGTCAAGCCTGTGATCGAAGGTTGGTCCATAGAGGGGAAAAACACACTTCATGTCAACTGGAAATTGCCAAGTAACCATGAGCCAGCCCACGGGTTCATTGTGCACCTCTTTGACTCTGCAAGGCGGCTGGTGTGTGAGAAAAACATCACCTCCATCTCAGTGCTTTCTGCCCGCATTGGGGATCTGGAGTTCAACAAGGAATACGGACTAGAGGTGCTGGTGTACCACTGCACCAGCCTGGGGCCTCCCTCTGACCTCTACAAGGTCATGATCAACAGCAAAGGTGGGTTTACTTGAATAAATTATTACAGTGAATCACAATGATAAATCAGGTATAATTGTAACAGTGAGCATCCCCAGGTCCAGCTCCTGTTGTATCCCATCTCTGATAAACAGCTGCCTGGGGAAAAATGGGTCCTCCTTTTCCCAGTAGACCCCACAGCCACCAGCACCAGGCAGCTGAGACACATCCTAAACTGAACATGACATTCAGGCCATCGTGAGTGATTCTCACAAGCTGATCTGTCTTCTGCAGCCTTGCTGAAACCCTGAAGGACCTGTCTATACTTGCAGCCTTTACAACATCCTGTGTTTCTTGATATAATTACACTTTGCATCCAAAAATAATTTCCCTTTGGTTCACTTTAACCTTACTGCCTGGAAATTTTGCTGAATGATCACTAGTGTTTGGGAAGACCTTCAGTCCCTCCTGTGGGCAAATACATACATGCATATGGGTGGGAGACTACGGGGAGGTGGAGCATCAGCCTGACCAAACATTCTGTCAGCCAAGAAGAAAGGAGTGCACAAGGCCTTTGGTGAGGCTCAGTGCCAGCTGGTACATGTTGGGAGGGCTGGTGGGCATCAGGCTTAGAGGATGTGAGGTTTTTCTCCACACAGTTCTTCTGAGAGCCTTGTATGATTTGGAATGTGTGCAGGCTGGAGAAGGCTCAGAGGAGGTGATGAGAAGCTTTTTTTCAAGCCTCAATCTATGAGGGAGGCTTGAAGAAAGAAAATATCTCGAGGCTTGTCAATACACAGACATCTATTTTGGCAGTCCCTAAAGCTTAGAAGACGTTAGAGGTACAGACCTGCTTCACTGTTGTACCTGCAAAGCACTTCCACCTCCTCCTGTACCTCCTCCAAGCAGAAGCCAGGGTCCCTGGAGGTCCCTCAAAGCTGGCACAGATTTAGTTGTGATCACCATCTGCAGGGTCTAGTCCTTACAGCAGCATTCAGGCTCTGCGGCACCAAGAGCCTCATCTTGGGACTGACACTCTCCTCTGCTTGTCCCAGGGCCCTCCTCACCACGGTTGCTCTTGGCAGAGTCAGTGTCCGACACTGCCATCAGGCTTTCGTGGCAGGTTCCTGAGTACCCCAATGGGGGCATCACCAAGTACATCGTGGAGCTGCAGCAGGTGGGAGGCACCAGTGAGCCCCAGTGGATCGACACCGACAGTGGCGCTGAGACCACCAAGATTGTTGGGGGCCTCAACGCTAGCACCAGTTACCAGTTTCGCGTCCGTGCCAACTCCCATGTCCCAGGGGAATGGAGCCAGCCCGTGAAAGCCAAGACTCTGGGGGATGGTGAGAGGCGTGTCCCAGCAGGCAGGGGTCCATTAGCTCTGCTGGAGCTGGGGTTTAGCATCTGAGTCAAGGGGGACAGAGGTTCTCATGGTAAACTCAGAGTGGCTCTCAAGCAGCAGCCCAAGCCCAAAACACTTGGTGTATTCACAAACCCTGCTTTGCCTAGTGCTGATGGGGCAGGGGTGACATGGTGAGAACATCCGCAGAGTGGCGCTGCCTTGCCAGAGGGTGACAATGGTGCACAAGGGCCTACAGAAGCAGGGCAAAACCAGCACAGGAAGAGATGGTGGATGGACCTGGAGCTGGCTGGAGGTACAGAGACCAGTGGGTTTCATGGCAGGGCCCGGGCAGTGACACACTCACCCCTGTGTTGCCATGACACCAGGAGCTCAGGATGTGGTTGTGGTGTTTTCATGGGGTCCCAGGGTGCTGGAAGAGGGCTGCTATCTTGGTGCTTGGCCAGGCATGCTGCCTGGGGAGGGTTCAGCTGTGAACCATTCATTGGCTTTCCATCCCTCTTTTTGTCAGGAGCACTGAGTGTGCCACCCAGCCTGGGCAGCCAGAGCACTGAGCAGGCCGGAATAGATCAGCAGCTGCTCTTGGCCATCATTGGCTCTGTGTCTGTCACCTGCCTCACCATCCTTTTTGCCCTCCTGGCTCTTTTCCTCATCAAGAAGAATTTTTTCCACCAGCGCCGCACCTTTACATACCAGTCTGGCTCGGTGAGTGCCACCTGCCCCATCAGGACTGTGTCCCCAGCTCCCCACATCCCAGCCCGATCCAGGTCACGCTCCATAGCCTCCAGTCCGGACACAGCCAGACCTCGCTTCCACTCAGAGAGGGTGCGGAGCCCACCCTTGCCCACTATACCTGCCCTGATGGGACTGCCGCACGGGCAGAGGGGTGCCCGGTGCCTCTAACCTCACCCACTCCTGTCTGCCAGGGGGAAGAGACCATCTTGCAGTTCAACTCAGGAACTCTGACCTTGACACGCCGGCCGAAGCCACAGCCTGAGCCCCTCAGCTACCCAATCTTGGAGTGGGAAGACATCAAGTTTGAAGACATGATTGGGGAAGGCAACTTTGGGCAGGTCATCAGGGCCATGATCAAAAAGGATGGCCTGAAAATGAATGCAGCCATCAAGATGTTGAAAGGTGGGCGTGGGAGAAAATGAGCAGGGTGGCTTGGGGGATGTAGCTGCATCCTAGGACATGCCTGGGACAGAGATGGGGCAGGAGCTATTGTCAGAGGAGCAGAGGAAGGGCCCTCGTTGTAGGACTGAGGTATCTATCTTTCATTGCTTCCAGAATTTGCTTCAGAGAATGACCATCGAGACTTTGCTGGGGAGCTTGAGGTCCTGTGCAAACTGGGCCACCATCCCAACATCATCAACTTGCTGGGTGCCTGTGAGAACAAGGGTGAGGACTGCTTCACTTTCCTCTCTCCCCAGCCCCAAGGCTCCTGTCCAGCTGTGTATTCTTCTTTGCTGGGGAGAGACCCATGAGCCCAAACTCCTCCTGTCCCCAGGCTATCTGTACATTGCCATTGAGTATGCTCCCTATGGAAACCTCCTTGACTTCCTCCGCAAAAGCCGAGTCTTGGAGACAGACCCAGCCTTTGCCAAGGAGCATGGCACCGCCTCCACTCTCACCTCCCAGCAGCTTCTCCAGTTTGCCTCAGATGTGGCCAAGGGGATGCAGTACCTGAGTGAAAAGCAGGTACATCTCCAGCAAGCTCCTCAGACCATCTATCCCCTGGGGCCTGGTGACTCCCCATAAGGGCATCAGACCCCTAGGGCTAGAAGGAGAGAGTGTGTGGCTCATGCTAACTGCTGACCCCTTTCAGTTCATTCACAGAGACCTGGCAGCCAGGAATATCCTGGTGGGAGAAAACCTGGCTTCCAAGATTGCTGACTTTGGCCTTTCCAGAGGAGAGGAGGTCTATGTAAAGAAGACGATGGTGAGGCAGGAGCAAAGCATTTCCAGGGGGCTTGCACCAGTGCAGTGGGCAGGACCTCTACTGCCAGTGGAAATGACTTACCATGCCAAGACCAGCTAGGTCACAGCTGCCCTTCATTGCGGGGCATTCCTCCTTCTCTGACAATCATTCTTTGTTTCCTCAGGGCCGCTTGCCAGTCCGCTGGATGGCCATTGAGTCCCTGAACTACAGCGTGTACACCACCAAGAGCGATGTGTGAGTCCTGCAGGCAGGGGCATCAGGGCTGGGACATAACAGCAGCTGCCTTCACCCATCTGGGGTGGTCAGCGTGGTGATGATTTTGCTCTGGGTGCTGCAAGGGCAGGAGGTGCCACTGGTACATCTCCCTGGGGAGCTGTTGGCTATGCCCAAGGCCCAGCTGCCTACCCAACCTCATTAGCAGGGCATAGCTGGGGGCTCCATCACAACCTCGGCTCCTTACCTTTCAGGTGGTCGTTTGGTGTCCTGCTCTGGGAGATTGTCAGCTTAGGTAAGACTCTTCTGTGTCCCCTGCCTCAAATCAGGTCGTTGCAGGTCTGGTCCTCCTGCAGCCCCACAGGGGACGCCCCAAGGACCATCCTCACTGCAGCCAGCTGTATGTCTCTGGCTGCAGGAGGGACACCGTACTGTGGGATGACATGTGCCGAGCTCTATGAGAAGCTGCCCCAGGGTTACCGCATGGAGAAGCCTCGCAACTGTGATGATGAGGTGTAAGTAGGCAGAAAGTCCCAGCTGATGGTGGCACCCACATCTCCCTGACCTCACTGCCCCATGGGGCTCTCACCAACTTGCCGTAGCTCCTGCCTGGTTCCTTTCAGCACTGTGGCAAGAGGATGAGCTGGGGTCCCACACCCCAAGCCCCCTTCCTGGCTTTAGTTTCCCACCTGCTCCCCTCATCTCCCACAAAGAGCACCTCTGCCCTCTCTCAGCTTGTGCACACTGAGTCACTGCTGGCTCTCTGCCCACAGGTACGAGCTGATGCGGCAGTGCTGGCGTGACCGCCCCTACGAGCGCCCACCCTTTGCCCAGATCTCCATGCAGCTCATCCGCATGCTGGAGGCCAGGAAGGTGAGTTGTGACAGCTCAGTGGCAGGAATGTCCATACTGCACAGAGCTTGTCTGAATGCTGGAGCATTCTGTGGGCTCAAGGCGGGCACAACATCCAGCAGCAGAACCTGTGTGACCCCACCATGCATGGGGTTACACGGCATCACTTTTTGAGTGTGTTGAGCCCCATTGCTTCCCCTCAGGACACAGTACCCAAGATTGTGTCTGCAGGGATGGGAAGTAGATGGGGACACTGTCAGAACTGGTTCCTGACTGAGCTTCCCCCACAGGCCTATGTGAACATGGCGCTGTTTGAGAACTTCACCTATGCAGGGATTGATGCCACTGCCGAGGAGGCATGAGGCTGTGCTCGCATCATGTGCAGGGGCAACACTAGCCTCAGCCTGCTTGGATAAAGCTGTGGAGACGAGGGACTGCCCCTTCTCAAGACCACCTTCATTACACCAGGACTGTGCCACCCCTTCCCTGGCTGCTCATTCAGCATGTGCTGGCCACACCAGTATGCAGCAGTTACCAATACAGGGTCACACTATTGAGAGACTTGTGGTCATGGCCTCCAAGGACAAGTAGCAGCACGGTGTTTACAGCAAAGCAGGCAAGAAATGGTGCTGCCACCTGCGCCCGTGGACACAAATACCTAAACTTTTGGGGTGAGAGAGGAAGGAGCAACTCAGCAGCTACCTGCCCTGAAGATGTCAGCATGCTCTGTGCCTGAAGTGGTGCCAATGAGACTGTGAGCATCACTGTCAACATGGGACAGGGCCATCCTGTTGGGTGTGAAGGGACAAGGTGCAGTGTTGGCTTCACACTGCCTCCAGCTCTGCAGTAACCTTCAGAGATGTCAGCTCTGCCTTACAGACAATAAACATCATGCAACAGGCACCCGAGTCCAGGTCAAGGGAGGTGGGAACCCAGCTCTGGGCTCTGATGGACTGTTGCTTTGATGGGCACTCTTTGTCTCTGTTGGGGATGCTCTGATGATCATCAGGAATTCCCCTGTGTCCCAAGACAAGCCCCAGGTCTCATCACAGCATGGAGATGGATTTTCTTAGTATCCATCTAAGATTCTCACTCCTTGCAATTTAAGACTTTGTCCTGTCCTCAAGGAAAATGGAGAACAGTTCTTCCTGTGCACCTCTGCTAGCATGCTTGAAAACTGTTCTTGCAGCTTCCTCTCAGTTGGATGCTTTTCACAGGGGTAGTCTTGCTCCTGCAGATGGTCCCTGTGAGGATGTGCAGCTCTGCATGCTTCCTACTCTGGCCAGACAGTGTCTGCCTAGCACTGTGCCAAGCTGCCAGATAACTTGCCACATCTTGAAAAAGGACCATGGTGTTAGACCAGACTGCTTGAAGGTGTGCTGCTGCCAGGAGATCTTTCTCATATGCTGGCCCATGTCAAAGATCTCCTGGGCTCTGCACTGACCCTCCCATGGGAGCTCCTGCCCAAGACTGTAGTCTCTCATCCTGCACTTCTGATGATTGTTAAATTGACAGTGGATGGGCTTTATCTCTGTTGGCTTCAGCTTGCTAAGCCCTAGGCATGCCATCCAGCTGCGTGTATAGCCTGAAGGAAGCAAAGGAGGCTGCTCCTCAAGCCCAGTATCTTAATCAGAGGCAGAGACACTTGCATTTGCCCTTCTGGACAAGAATCTTTTATCCCCAGAGAATGTTTCAACCTTGTCAGTACAATTTTGATTTCCTATTCTGGCCTCCGATGCTCTTTGGTGTCACCAGTAGATGTTAGTAGGCAGTTCCCAATAAAATAGTGATAGGGACTGGCTCTTGCAAGCAGCCTGATGTGTGCCATTACCTGTGCACCTCCTCCACTGCCAAGTGGGAATGGCATCTGAGGCAGCATCATAAGCCCTGCCCAAACCAAGGGCTTTCTGATTTTTGCCTCCCTGACAGCAAAGCCCAGCAGCCAGATGGAGAAAAAAGTGGAAATGGTTTGACAAAATTTGACTGTGACAAACTGACATTGGCTGTTCCCATCTACCCTCAGTGCCTTTTGTGCTGTCCTCAGCTGCAGAGCACTGGGGATGCATGTGCTAGTGGTCCCTCACACCCTGACTGGTGCTCCCCAGGCTATGCCATGGTGCTGCACACTGGCAAGGTAGGACACACCTCTGACCACCCATGCCAAGTGGGGATGGTGGATTGGCAACCCCAGCTCAATCTCGTGGGCATGCCTGCAAGACCCTGATGGGCTCCTGCACCAGGACCACTAGCATCTTTGTGGACGCTGTCAATGCTCCCCGTGCCTGCAGATCTCCTGTCAGGACAGCCATAAGGATGGTGCCACTGGATCATGCAGAGCAGAACCAGTGCACACCACTGCCAGGCAGCATGGATTGGGATGGAGCCAGAGCAGCCAACCCATGTCCCATTCCCCACATGCCTGCAGCCCCCAAGAGCCTGCCCTGCCCCAAAAAGGGGCCTCTCTGGTTTCTCTGGAGTTGTTTTTCTTCCTAGCCCAACCTCCTGGCATGCTGGTAGCCACAAGAGCAGGACGTGGTGCCTATCTGATAGGAGCAGTCTCTCTTGGCACTGCGGCTGGCGGTGGAGGGGCCACAGCATGGTGGTTTTGGGCACAGGGAAGTGCCGGCAATGGGGTGGGGGGAGCCTCCAGTCAGGCTTCCTGAGCTGCACAGCCACCACTTCCCAGATAAAGGTATTGTCCGGAGGAGCTGCAGCAACTCCCAGCCTCGGGTACACGGAAGAGCCCAAGCACGGCACACACAGCCCTGGCACGCAGGTTGCAGGATGGGAGCCTGCCTGCAGTGGGGCTGGCTGCTCTCCCTGCTCCCTGCCACTCTGCTCAGCCTCTGCAGCCTGCCATCAGCCCCCGAGCCAGTGACATCCCAAGGTAGGTCTTTGGGGCCACTTTCTCTCCCAAAAGATGGACTAGAGGAGCTGGCACACCAGGAACAGGCAGTAGGCACCCCACAGCAACCAAAATCTGCAGAGCTGGGGAGGTGGCACTCCAGGAGGGTGAGCAGGGGGTGCTGGGGGTGGGTGTTGGAGCACCCTTCTCATCCATGGGATACCCTGTGGAGCCCAGAACAAAGGGACATCCCTGCTTTCTGCAGGTAGGACCTAGCAGCCCCAAGATGCCCTTTTGGAATGGCAGCCTGAAGCTCCTAGTCCTGCTGGTTAGCAGAGGGGTTCTCTACTCATCAAAAGTTCTCGAAGTTACAATGACAATGGTCTGAGCAAAATTTAAGCTAGCATCTGATGGCACAGCTCTGTACCATGGGTAACATGGCAGCACTGCCAGTGCTCCCACACCAGCCTTGCCATGATCTGACTGCCCCACCAAGCAACCTCAGCTCAGCTGGTAGCTCTTCCTAGCCTAGTTTGCCTTGCCTGGCCAGAGCTGCTTCCCAGACAGTTTTCTTCCATTTCAGGCCTGTCCACGCTTTCCTTGAGGCCCCTCTTCAGCACTTTTAACACTTTGTAACACCATAAAAAGCACTAACTGAACAAAGTCCTATTGATCTCCTGCTTATCTCTCCAGGCCCATCCCAGATCTCTGCCCATGGCAGGCAAAGGAACACATTTTAAGTCACTGTTGTAGTGGCAGTGAGAGGAAGAGTGAAGTTGGGCTCAGCCTCTGCCCACAGCTTCTACATCACTGTGCCTCAATCCCATCACTAGTTTGGCAGAACGCTGTCCAAGCATGGCCGATGTGGGCTGCAAAGCTGTGTGACTCCTCTTCCTAGGAAACAGCCTGCACCCAGCAGAGATGCTCTGGTAGCCCACAGGACCAGTGCAGCCTCTCACTGATGTCATGGGTCTCTGTGCCATTGCACTGCTGAGACCTGTCCACCCCATCCTTTGGTGATGGGAGCTGGAGAGGGTCACGCTGCCAGCATGAAGCGTACTGTGGGGACAGTGTGGTGCAAAAAGGGAAGAGCAGGTGGGGAAGCTGTGGGGAGGGTACATGGCCTGGAGAAGGAAGGCAACACAGGGCTGAGAAAGGAGCAACATGGCTGAGGGCTCAGGACAAGAGAAGGGACAGGTAAAACAGAGGGTAACTGGAAAGGTGGCAAAGCCATTTCAGGACTGTCCCTTATGTTTCAGCCAGAGTGGGCTCAACTGGCAGCACAGAGGGAGGTAGCAGGATGTGCTCAGCATACGAAGCAGGGCCAGGTACTGGCAGGGGGCTTCTGGAGTCCTGCAACTGGGGCAACCCCTGGGGAAGAGTACACATCCCAGCAGGAAGATGAGGAAGAGGAGGGCTGAAGCAGTGTCAGGGCAGAAGCAGTGGGGGAGAAGGGAGTGCTGGAGCATTGCTGAGGGCAGCCAGCCCTGTGCTTCACACATCTGCATCTTAGGTTTGTCCCCTTTTCCCCAGCAACAGGGACAGGTACCCATGTGCCTGGGATGGAGATCCTGCAAGGTGGGGTGCTCCAGTCCATCCTTGCAACAACGGGGAGGGCAGCTGGCTGAATGGTGTAGAAAAACCCACAGCTCCCCAGGTAGTCCCTGGGATCACAACACATCCCCACACCAACCCTGAGGCTCTTTCCCTCTCCCCAGAGCACTGTTCCTCCTTATCTCACTTCCATGCATCTTCCGGCATGAACAGGGCAGGGGTGCTTCCCCTCGATCGCCAAGCCCTGAGCCCCCGTCTGACCACAGGGCTATTTCAGGATGTTTGTTTGTCCCAAAGGACCCCAAACACTGAGGAAGTGGGGGAGTGGTGGGGTCGGTTGGCAGGGACATCTGCCACCAGTCGGGACCCTGGTGCAAGTGAGCAACCAGCATGTGAAGAATGCTCCTTCCCGCCATGTTAAGCTTGTGGAAGGCACCTGTGCCATGTCCATGTCCACATCCATGCCCATGCTGCCCTGGATGCCTCCACAGACCTGCCTCAGGGGTGATGTGGCCAGTGGGTGTGGGGTTGCAGGTGAGATGGAAACAGGTTTGTGTCCAGTGACTCCTTCATGCCCACACTTCTCACAGATGCTGCACTGCTGGCAGGGGTGCCTGAGGACATCCTCTGCTTCTCCCGTTCCTTTGAGGACCTCACCTGCTTCTGGGATGAGGAGGAGGAGGCAGTGAGCAGGATGTGCCACTTCTACTACTGGTACAGCAGGTAGGAAGTGGCAGGGACACACCCTAGCCTCCCTCTTGCCCACACAGACAGCATCAGGGTCAAGGTATTGCCACTCTTTGTGCCATCCCAGTGGCTCTCAGCTGCAAGTAGAGGAGAACCCACGGAAGATACTCAGCAGATACTGCACAACCTGCAGGAGAGCTGGGACCTTGGCTGTCTGTCAGTCCCATGGGGATGGTACCCTGCAGCAGCTGGGGCTACAGGGAAGGAGCTGGTGACACTGAGGCGCCACAGGTGCCCTCTCCTCCAGCCTGACCCCAGGCAGGAGGCACAGGGTGCTGCAGGACCCTGCTCTCCACTCCTCAGAGATCCACCCACGGCGTGCACGGTCTCCACATGGCACGAAGATGGCAGGACCCGGCACGTCTGTGTATTCCCCAGCCAGGATGTGCGGCTCTTCACCCAGCTCCACCTCCGTGTTCTGGATGCCACCACCAACCAGACCAAATACCGGCGAGAGCTCAGTGTGGATGTGGTGGGTGAGTCCCTCCCACCAGGCAATACCCCTATGTCAAGGCAGTTCCCAGATCAGAGTCCCTTGCCCTTCTCTGCGCTGCGGAGACTGGCAGCATCCGTGTCCTGCAAGATGGGCACAGAGGCAGCCCTGGGAAGACTGTCAGGTGTCTCCCAGTAGGGTGAGAGGGTGTTCAGACAGGGACTGCCCCAGGAGGGCAAACACTCTGGCACACCATCCGCAGGTCTCATTGACCCCCCGGCAAACATCACAGCCCACTGGGCTGGGGCTGCAGGGCAACTCTTCGTGTCATGGCAGCCACCGCTCGCTGACTACCTGAACTTCTTTGTCTACGAGGTGCGGTGCTGCCCTGCCAGCTTCCCAGAGACACCCTGCAGCACTGCAGTGGACCTCGGTGGGCAGCACTTTGGGGATTCCTACAGCCAGACAGCCATCAGTATCCACCCACCCTCAGCCGGGGCAGCTGCAGCCTCCCCGGGAGCTGGGCAGGTACCTAGCAAGGCCAGGGATGGTCAGGGGCACATGGGAGGCCACAGTCACTCCTGCCTAGCCCTTTGTCTGCAGGGGCTGGTCCAGGCTGACACCTGGGTGGTCCTCCGGGACCTGCGTCCAGGAGTGAGATACCACATCCAGGTGCGCAGCAAGCCTGACGGCACCTCCATGGACGGCATCTGGGGCCCCTGGTCGCAGACAGTGGCTGCAGAGACACCCCACTCCTCCGGTGAGCAGCTAATCCCATCACCAGGGTGCTGGCAGGCACCTGGGGCTATGAGGGATGGGGGGTCCTGGAGTAGACAAGGTGCAGCATCTAGGTCTTGTGGGCCTAAGAGGAAGCAAATTCCTCCCTGCCCTGGTTCTCACCTGCCCAGGAGACATAGGGCTGTGCTGCAGCACCCCTGACCTGCAGCATGTGCGCTGTGAGTGGAGCTGGGACCCCACAGAGACCCACAACTCCCACCAGCTCTTCTATCGGCCACCTTCACATGAGGCCAGCACAAGGTAAGGGGCATGGTGGGGATGTGGTGCTCAGGCAGAGGGGCAGCATGCTCCAGGGACTGTTAGCCCCATTCAGTTTCCTGTGTTCCACTCTGTGCCACCTGGCCCTGTGCCCTGCCTAGCCACCATCACCCTCACACTCCTGGCCACACTGCCCCTCCAACTAGGGGCAGCACCGGTGTCAAAGGTTAGGCAAGTGTGGGAGGAGCAAGCCAGTGGGGACAAGGTGGCAAAGCTGGCAGAGGCAAGGGGAGTGGGGCCACCATAATGGAACTGACTGGCTCCCCACTCCTCATTCAGGGAAGATGCATGGCAGCTTTGTGAGGAAGTGAGCAAGGGGACCCAGGGCACCCATGCCTGCACTTTCCAGCCTAGGGCTGGCAGTGCCATCTCCATCTTGGTGAATGTCACCCGACCCCATGTACCACCCACACTCAGCTACTTCAAGGAACCCTTCTGGCTGCACCAGGCTGGTGAGTCCCAGTGCCACGTGGACTCCCTGACCATACACATGCCCAGTTGATGGGGATGTAGCATCCCATACTGTGTTCCACGACCCTGACACATTACCATCCTGACCAGTGCTCACAGATGCCCCACAGCTCACGCAGGCAACAGTGTCACAAGGCCAGTTGAGCCTGCAGTGGTTGCCACCCCTGGAGGAACTGGCAGAGCAGCTGGACTACCAGGTCCGCTATACTGTGGAGAACAGCCATGAATGGAAGGTAAGACATGGCCAGGGCTCCCGTGAGCAGCCCTGCCCACACAGGGTGAAGTAGGATGGATCTGTGCCCCAGCACTGTGCCCCTCAGCCACCCACTGTAGCAGTGACCTCCAGTTTGCCTCTGCTCTACAGGTACTGCAGGTCCCACGGGCAGCCAGGAAAGAAGTCCTGGACCTACGGCCAGGTGCCCGCTACCATGCCCAGGTGCGGGCCCAGCCTGGTGGGCCATGGTACCAGGGCAGCTGGAGTGCCTGGTCCAAACCTGTTGTCGTTGATGCCATGGCTGATGCAGGTAAGGAGTTGGGCAGGAGGGGAGGCTGCAGCCAGAGAAGCCACGTGGCTGAGGGCTTGAAAACGAGTGCTAGAAACTGAAAGGATTGCTCCAAGCAAAGGGTGACAGGACTGTGAAGTGCTCAATAGTGGTGGGTCTGGAGAGGGCCACAGGCACAGCATTCCTCCTCCGATACAGGCTGGATCCTCCCCAGCGTTACAGTGGTGCCGCTGCTCTTCACAGGAGTGCTCCTGGGGCTGCGGTGCACCTTCCCCTCCCTCTACAGGTAAGGGATGTAAGTGGGGCAGGTGGGGGGAGGGTGCAGTACCAGGCCCAGGCACCCTGCCCAAGAAGATCAGGGTACCCCAGGGCTGAGGTTTGCTTTAGAAGCTCTCTTCCCCGCACTCAGCAACGTGAAGCAGAAGCTCTGGCCACCTGTCCCCGACTTGCACCGCGCACTCGGCAGCTTCCTCCATGAAAGCAGCAAACACGGCCAGGTGAGGGGGGCCAGGGCAGGGTTCCCTGGCGACTGCTTCCCCCGGGGGCAGCTCGAAAAGCAGCGCCCACCGCACCGCTTTGTGTGCGTGTGTGTGTGTGTCCAGGCCAGCGCGTTCTACAAGCAGCCGTCGGAGGAAGCCGTCCTGCCCTGCCTGCTGGAGGTGCTGCCCGGCCCGCGGCGGGAGGCGGACGCAGCGCCGGAGCAGGCTACCGGCCGCATGCCCAGCACCGATATCGCCAACCAGTCCTATCTGCTCATGAGCGGCTGGGAGCCGCGCGGGCCGCCCTGAGCCGCGCCGCCCGCCCCGACATAAACGAATCGTGCAACAACCCGGCTTCCACCTCCTGTTTTCTTTCGTGGCGCCCCGACCCCAGTCCCCCGAGCGCGTCAGGTTGCGGAGCGGCGCAGCCCTCGCGGCGCAGCCCTCGCGGCCGCAGCCCTGGGGCTGACTTGGCGCCCCATTCCCCGCCGCGGCCATCCCCACCCGCCACGCACCCGCAACCGGCACCCGTAGCCGCCCGGCGAGTATAGCCCCGCCCCGCCTCGCGGCCAGCCAGTCGCGTCGCGCGCACGGCCGTTGGTTTTGAAGCAGCCAATGCGAGGAGCACGGTGCGCGTTTGAAATGCTGCCGCGGAGCAGAGTTGTGCGGCTTTCGGCTGCGGGGCGAAGGTGAGGGGGTCGTGGCTGTAGGGTTGACCCGGGACGGGGAGCGGTGGGCTGAGCAGCGGCCGGGGGTGGAGGGAGTGTGCGCCCTGGGGTGAAGCGGGAGACACTGATGGAGAAGGAGGAGCGGTTGTCCTGTGGCGGAAAGGTCTCTGGGGAGCGGTCTGGGTGGGGGCAGTGCTCTGAGGTGGGAGAGCCGCCTGGGTGGAGGGGTGCCATGTGGTGGAGAGGGTCCTGGAATGCGGCTTGGGTGCCGGGGTGTCCTGTGTTGGAGAGCGGCCTGGGTGGAGAGGTGCCCTGTGGTGGAGAGAGCCCGGTGAGGGGGAATGCCCCGTGAAGGAGAGAGCCCCGAGGTGCGGTCGGATGGGGCCAGGCGGAGCAGGGCTGCAGCCTGGCTGGTGTCGCGATGTGCGGCCCCCTGACGCCATTTGCCCGCAGAGCCATGGCCCATTTCGTGTTCGAGGCGGACCTGTACGGAGTGCTGAAGCTGGACACGCCAATCCCGAACGCGTCCCCCGCGCGGTGGCAGCGCAAGGCCAAGGAGAGCGGCGTTCCCGGGCCCAGCCCCTCTACCCTCTTGTCGCCCATGAAGCCGGCTAATCGCTCCCACAGCTCCAGCAAAACGCCATCCAGGACACCCGGTGAGCGCCGGCCAGCCGCGGCGTTGGGTGGGTGGGGTAGCGTTGTCTGGGTGCTTGGCTGTGGGACTCCGAGTCCGTGCCGGGTTGCCCTAGCCAGCTTGGTCAGGCAGCAGGAGATAGGCTACACTGCCTGGCTCCTGAGGGTCGCTCATTTTCTAACCTCAGACGTGAGGTGGGCAGAGCTCTGCACGAGGGCTCGGTGAATGGCTGATCGCCTAAGTGAGCCTTGCTGGCACAGTTGTGTGTTGAGACAATGCATCTTAACTGCGTGTTGGTGAACTCTGGAATTGGTGCACTGGGCCTAAGGAGTTGTCTTCTAGTAGTCCCTAACCAGGTCTTAGTGCGATTCTACAGAGCCAAAAATATGGGCTAGTTGTGGTATAAGCTGTCTGCGCCCTGCTTGTCTGGAACTTTTCTGGTAGGTGTGATGTGAAAGAGTGCTGTGTTGCTGTGTCTTGCAATATCTATGCATGTGAATGCAGGTAAATCTGGATCCAAAGTCCAGAGCACACCAACGAAGGCTGGAGAGGATCGCTACATTCCCAACCGCAGCGCTATGCAGATGGAGATGGCAAATTTCCTCCTCACCAAAGAGAATGACACTGCTGAGGAGTCACCCACCAAAAAGGTGAGCATGTTGCTGAGTTACAATGATCACTACTAAACGCTTAGTCCCTCTTGGCCTTTAATAGAAACTGCTTGAGAGAGTCCAGCACAGAGCCACAAGGATGATTAAGGGAATGAAACATCTCTCTTACAAGGAGAGACTGAAGGAGCTGGGGCTCTTTAGCTTGGAGGAAATTGAGAGGTGACCTCATCAATGTTTACAAATATGTAAAGGGTGAGTGCCAGGAGGATGGAGCCAGGCTCTTCTCAGGGATGCCCAATGACAGGACAAGGGGCAATGGATGGAAGTTGAGGCATAGAAAGTTTCATTTAAACAAGAGGAGGGATCTTTGTCACTGTGAGGGTGACAGAATACTGGAACAGGCTGCCCAGGGGGGTTGTGGAGTCTCCCTCTCTGGAGATACTCCAGACCTGCCTGGATGAGTTCCTGCGTGATCTGGTATAGGAGATCCTGCTCTGGCAGGGGGGTTGGACTGGATTATCTCTTACGTCACTTCCAGCCCCTGACATTCTGTGATTCTGCAATTCTGTGTGATTTTGTGAGAAAAGCAAATTAAGTTTTATCAAGTGGGCATGCGGGGCTAACAGCCCCAGCCACCACTGCATCCAGCTCTGGGCTTCAGGAGCCAGAGTGAGGTGGGAGCTGTAGAGCCTGCAGATGGAGCAGGTACACAGCTGCTGTACACTGAGGGTGTTTTTTCTCCATAGGAGCAACAGAAAGCCTGGGCAGTGAATCTGAATGGCTTTGATATAGAAGAGGCAAAGATTCTCCGTCTCAGTGGGAAGCCAAAGAATGCTCCAGAAGGTATGATAACAGAGTTTGTGTGAGTTGACCTGGCTAGAGAGATCTGGGCAGGGGAAAAGCAACACAGAGGCCCTGTGTCTGGGCATGAGAAAGATCAGCTGGCTGCTTCTCTGAGCTCCTGTGTACACTGGATTCTCCCACCTTAGGCTTCCTGAGGCTGAGGGGCTGCCTAACAACTTCATTTACGGAAGCTGAAATAACTGCCAATTGTCCACTTTCACTGCAGGCAGAAAACTTTCCTGAGGGCTGCAAAAGCTTCAAACTCTGCTGTGCACTTTGTCACTTAACTGTCAGTAAACATAAAATCAGTTAAATTTGTTCCTGTGAATTAGGGAATCAGAGCTTGCCCTGGTTCAGCAGTTCATACTGACAGTGATGTTAGCACACTTCCGGGTGCATTGCAGGACTCCACAGACACTGGAAGGGTTTTCTAGTTGAGTCAGCAGTGCTCAACTGGGTGGAAATAGCAACTTGGGTTAACAAACTTGTTCCTCTGCATACAGGCTATCAGAATAAACTGAAAGTTCTCTACAGTCAGAAAACAACACCTGGATCCAGCAGGAAGCGTGGCAGATACATTTCTTCAATGCCAGACCGGATCCTGGATGCACCAGATATCCGCAATGACTATTGTAAGTAGGCTGCAATATTGACTGTTGGGCACCAAGGTCATTATGTAGTCCTAGGGCAGTGTAACTGAACTGTTTCAGTATCTTACACACTTGGGCTGGCACAAACCACTTCTGGAGCACCCCTGTGTAGCCTTGTAGGAACAGTGGTCTAAAGTGCGCTGTTGGGTGACTTGGATCAGGGGTGTCTGATTGCACTAGCTGGGCATGGTGACACTCAGAAGGCTCCCTCTTACCTGTGCACGTGTAGTGCAGATGGAAGATCTGGCATTGGCACTGGTGAAAGGCAGGGCTCTCCAGGTAAGGACATTGTGACCCACATTTCTCTTCCAAATTGCAGATCTGAATCTCACTGACTGGAGCTCTCGGAACTTCCTGGCAGTGGCTCTGGACAACTCTGTCTATCTATGGAATCACACTTCTGGGGAGATAATCCAGCTGCTGCAGATAGAGCATCCGGATGATTATGTATCCTCCGTGTCATGGATTAAAGAAGGAAATTACCTTGCTGTTGGCACAAGTAATGCTGAGGTCCAGGTGAGTGTGGGGGTGAAAGTAGAGGTGTCGTCTAGGGATTCCAGGAGCTATGGGACCCTGGGGCAAAAGCTTAGCTAGCACAAGAAAGATGCAATGCACCCTGGCCTATTTTGACTGGGGTGGGGTGGAAATGTCTGCTGCCAGTGACCAACTGCAACATGCAAGGTGGAACTTGGTTTTGGAATTCGTGACACCTGGAGTTACCTTCTATTCACTAAGCAAAAGACACAAATTATCCTAGCTCACATACTTAGATGGTTGAGAGCCTGTGCAAGTGAGGTTCCTAGGGCAAAGCAACAGGATTGCATTTCCTTATCCTCTGGAAAATTCCTTCCTCTGCCTGTCCAGGTATGGGATGTCCAGCAGCAGAAGCGTCTCCGAAATATGACCAGCCACTCTTCCCGTGTGGGGTCCCTCAGCTGGAACAGCTACATCCTCTCCAGGTAAAGCAGTGGGTGGATGTGGGTGAAGGGCAGTGTCCAGCTGTTGTAGGTTTCGATTCCAGATCTGAATAGTGCAGGTTAGTTTTGGCAGAGATGAGTTCTGTTGGGACTGCAAGGAGGAGGCCTCTCTTCTCATGCCGTTTGTGCTGAGGTTGTGAAGAGCTCCCACCACCAGGCCAGTAATGCTGGTAATACCGGCTGAAATCCAGGGACAGGTACAATGTCTTGCAAGGGCACAAAAGTAGATCTTGGTGAAAACATCACCCTGACCCT
Organism: Ramphastos sulfuratus; assembly: GCA_013399055.1. Taxonomy (NCBI): domain Eukaryota; kingdom Metazoa; phylum Chordata; class Aves; order Piciformes; family Ramphastidae; genus Ramphastos; species Ramphastos sulfuratus. The sequence goes on along the minus strand of WBNM01031619.1, from coordinate 575,379 downwards.
ACAAACATTCTCTTGGCAGCGGGGCACGGACTGGCCACATCCACCACCATGATGTCAGAGTGGCTGAGCATCATGTGGCCACACTTGCTGGCCACACACAGGAGGTGTGTGGACTCAAGTGGTCTCTAGATGGCCGCTACCTGGCCAGCGGTGGCAATGACAACTTGGTGAACATCTGGCCATGCATCCAGGGGGACAGTAGAGACTTTACTCCTGTACAGACCTTCACTCAGCATCAGGGTGCTGTCAAGGTGAGTGCAGGGCTGCCATGGACATGTATCTGTGCAAGGCAGCAGTGCAGCACTTGGCTGTGTATTGGCTGCCTCTTGCATGTCTTTAGAATTCACCTTTTTCTCTCAGGCTGTGGCATGGTGTCCCTGGCAGTTGAATGTTCTAGCCACCGGAGGTGGGACCAGTGACAGACATATCCGCATCTGGAATGTGTGTTCTGGCACCTGTCTCAGTGCTGTTGATGCCCATTCCCAGGTAAGACATGAAGATAAACATCTGGCAAGACACCCATGGAAAGCTGCTGTCTCCTGGTGCCCAGAGGCATGGGAAGGGAGGGAAGCATGCTGATCTCTGGGGTGATGAGCATCAGCACAAGCAGCTTGTCTTACCTGCATTACTGCCTCTTCCTAGGTCTGTTCTATCCTGTGGTCAACAAACTACAAGGAATTAATTTCAGGCCATGGCTTTGCACAGAACCAGCTGGTTTTATGGAAGTATCCAACAATGACCAAAGTCACTGAGTTGCGAGGTAGGCTGGGCCCTTTGGGGTAGGAAGGGCTGCTGAAGGTGGATGCAGTCTAGCTGCAAGCATCACTGATGCAGAATGTTCAGGGACATGTTGCTGGGAGGGGGCTATTTCTGGGGACTGCAGAAGAGACTATTGCTTCAAATGTGTGCTTAGGGTGAGTTCATGCTGCCATGGCATGGTGCAGACAACTGTGCAAGCTGGTGGGGATTGGAGGCATGGGGGAGTAAATGTGACTACTGGGGCAGAACCAGCTCAGCCTTGACTATGTCTCTGCTCCTCAGGTCACACTGACAGAGTCTTGAACCTGACTATGAGCCCTGATGGTGCAACAGTGGCCTCAGCAGCTGCTGATGAAACAGTGCGTCTCTGGTGCTGTTTCGAGATGGACCCCATAAAGAAGAAGGAGAGAGAGAAGGCAAACAGTGCCAAAAGCAGTATCATTCACCAGACCATCCGCTGAGTGCACAGGGCTATTGTGGGATGGAAGGGAAATTTGGCTTACACACTGTACAGTATTTTAAGTGTTAATAAACTTGTCTAACTCTTTTTCTTCCAGACTCCATTTAAAAAAAAAAGCCATGGCTTACAGAACCAGGTCTCTCCTCCCTGAGTTAGGTATGTGGGCAAGTGGTGGAGCTCCTCTTCTTAGGTTCAGGCTGCCTGTAAACTAGCACAAGCTCTGAAAGATATTGTACTCATCTCTCAGCTAAAGCAGGTATATCCTCAGCCACCTCAGAAGTGAGCAGAAGTACAGCACTTCCACCACAGGGGAAGCTGTAGTCCAGCCTTCCCTGCCCTGATGAGTGTCAAAACCAACCATTCCTAGGGTTCCACCCCTGAAGCAGTGCTTGGAAAAGGCTCAGCTTTGATCTGGCTTCTGCTGGCTCATGCCTGCTTTAGTGCCAGCTGGGGTAAGGAAGAGCAAGGCTCAGCTGAAAGCACTGTTTGTAACCCCAGCTTCTGCTCTGTCCTGTCTCTTGGCCAAGTGGGTGTTGCTGTACCTCTGCAGGTAACTGCCAGCAGTTATCACCTGTGTCAGCAGTCTGAGCTGCAGCAGCTGAGCTCCCAGCAGTCTTGTTCTGCTACACCCAGCCCCTGTACTGAAGCCAGTGGTGCCTGCTCATAGTGCTAGGGTAGAACAGCTACTTGGGGCAGCATAGCACTGACTTCAGGAGCCAAATGCTATTGAGGAAAGAAGTGGGGAAACAGAATTATAGCACAGAGCAGTGGCTCTAATTGCCCCAAAAGCCAGAAAGAGGCCTGGAGTACAGCATTAGCTTGGCTGTCATGCAAAACACTCCCACAGCACCAGCAAGCCAATGCACCACCCCTAGTCCTATATTCTTTCTGCAACCCTGATCCCCATCCTCTTGTGCTGAAGGGAAGCCCTGGTGCCAAGCAAGGTTGGCTGATTCTTCAGCACTCAAACATGCATTTTTTGTCAAGGACCAGTTATGGTGGTGCAAGTTGCAGGAACCACACTCAAACCTGTGTAAGTGGCAGCAGCAGAGCCACAGCAGCCATGATGTTTGAGACTGTGAGACTGCACCAGACCCACAGAGCCTGTCCTTCAGCTACCCAAGAACAATCAGGGACACCATCTACCTGATTAAGACCTTGGCCTGTGCCTCCCATCAGCTTGTGATTAGGTGAGGGTGGCTTATTATAACTTTACTCTCAGCACAGCACCCTGTACCTGTGGTCAGGCTCCTGCTCTACCTCCAGAGCTTTAAGCCAGCTGGCACCTTCAAAGTGAGTAGTGTTGGCACCAACTTGCAGTGAGGCCAGGCACAGTCCACTCCACACCCAGCAAGAGCAGCCTCACACCCACTGATGGTATGGGGGGCACAGTTGCAAAAAAAAAGTTTGCAGCTGCTACCTCTAGCACCCTCCCAGCAGAGCTGTGGTAGATCTCTCTTTGGCCACCTATGGAGGAGCAGAGGAGGTACAAAGGAGGCAGGACATTTGCTCTTCAAGACCAAAACCTAGGACAGCAGGTGGATCTAGCAGGGAACAGCAATAGGAACCCACATACAAGCCCTAAGCTTTTCTCCTCTTCTTTGCAGCTGTGGAATGCACATGCAGGCTGATAGTGGGAGTTAGCACAGAATGCCCCAAGGGCTCCCAGCAGGTTAAGTCTGCCAGTAGTTCCTGACCCCAGAAGGAAAGCTTTGTATGCCTGAGAGGTGGTATATTCACTCATGTAAAAGCAGAGCTTGTCTTATCTCTCCTTAGCACCCACCCACCCTCCGGAAGCCATGCATTACAGACACATGGGAGTTCTCCAAGCATTACTGGAAGGTGATGGTAGTGCTGTGTCTTCCTTTGGCCCCATACTGGCCCTACAGCCCTGGAGCAAGGAGCAGCAGAGAACAGAGCTGGGCACCGATCCAGAAGGCCCAGGAAATGCTGCCATATAAGGTGTGAATTCAGTTCAGAGCAGCACCCCAGCCTGACCCTGACAGCAAATAAATTACTGAGTGCCATGGCCAGCCCATGGAAACATCACAGTGAACAGGAACAATTGGAGGAAGGGAGAGCACAGCCTCTTTTAAAATGCCAAGCATAAGTAGTTTAAAGTATTGTTGCTATTCTGGGCAAAAGCAGAGACAGTCCTGTTTTTACTGAGAGCTGAAATGGAGGAGGAGACTAGACAGGAAAAAAATTAATCTCAGCTGGACTTCACCTTCAGCTCCTGAAGTGGTGACATCCAAGCACTGAAAAGTTATCACTTCAGCAGGGACCAGGAAAAGCTCTCCTGTTACTCCCTGCCACAGAGAAGCAGCAACTGGGAGAACACCACACAGTGCAGCAGCCATTTTAAGGCTGTAAAATAGGGCAATGCCCACATCCAACTAAGCAGTTGGGTAAGACCAGGTCACTTGAAAAGCCTCTTTTTTTTTTTGTTTCAGACCATAGCCTTCAAGCATACAACACCTAAAGCAGAGACAGCAGAGCTTCCCCTCACACCAAGCTCTAAGGTTTTGGGCTGTAGGGTGGAGCTAGTCTTGTTGCAGTCTTTGTCAATGATCTGGATGAGGGGATGGAGTCCTTCCTCACTAAACTTGCAGATGACACCAATGGGGCAGGAGCACTGATCTTGCTTAAAGGTAGGAAGCTTCTGCAAAGGGATCTGGACAGGCTGGATCTATGGACAGAAGAGAGTTGTATGAGATTTATCAAGGCCAAGTGCTGGGTCCTGCCTTTGGGTCACTACAGGCTGGAAAAGCTGCCTGGCAAAAAAATCACTTAGACATGCCGGCTGATAGCCAGCAGTGTGCTCAGGTTGCAGAAAAGGCCAACAGCATCCTAGCCTGTCAAAAACAGTGTGGCCAGCAGCAGGGAAGTGATTGTGCCCCTGTACTCAGCATGGGCAAGACCGCACCTCCAGTGCTCTGCTGGGCCTGCCACTGTAAGAACATTGAGTTATTGGACATTATCCAGAGAAGAGCAATGATGGCGATAGGTCTGGAGTACAGGTCTTAGGAAGAACAGCTGAAGAAACTGGGATTGTTTCTTCTGGAGAAGAGGAGGCTGGTGAAAAACCTTACTGCTCTCTACAACTACCTGAAAGACAACTGTAGTGGGAGGAGTGGTGGTGTTCATTTCCTCTTCCTAGTTTGAAGTGATAGAACAAGGGGGAAACAGCCTCAAGTTGCACCAGGGGAGGTTTAGATTGCATACTAGGTTAAGAAAAAAAACCCCACAAAACAACTTTTAAGAGTGGTCAGGCATGGGAATAGGCTACCATGGGAAGTGGAGTCCTGGAGATTTCAAAAACCACATAGACATGGCACTTTTGGACTGAGCTTAATGGCCATGGTGATGTTATGATCATGAAGTTCAACCAGACTTAAAGGTCTTCTCAAATTCTGCGATTCTCTGATCCACTAACACCTTCCCACACCACTCATCTTCTGGAGGCCTGCTGGTCTGATGCATTCCTCCCAGTCATAAGCAGCCCAGCCAGCTAACCACCTCTCTTCTCAGGCTTGAGTCAGCACCCAGGAGGGCCCTGGTCACAAGGCAATAGAGAAGGCGGGCACTGCACCCCAACATGTCTGAAGGGCAGCCAGACTGTCTCAGGCAGTAAAGACAATAAAGATCAGCCTGGTAAAATGCACTTTGTAGCAAGAACAAGGCATCAGGAACATAAACGTCCCTCTGACTAACCCAAGTTATGTTCTGCACAGGGGCATTCACAGGTGGCAGCAGATGGCAGTTTCACCAGATGAAGACAGAAAGCAGAGTGCCATCCTCCCATCACCTGGGTTTCCAGGGTCTCCATTTCCAGTTTTGCCACACCTCAGCTCCCCAGGATCTCTGAAAAGCAGCAGCTCCTCCCAGGCAGCTGGCCCCCATCCCAGCCTGCACCCTCGCTCCACCCCAGCCATTCTTTCACAGGGTGGAGTCACTTTCACAACAGGAGCCTTGACATGCTTCCCGCCCAGAGCATTGCTCTACCAAAGCTCTTGGAAACAATTTGCCATCTGCTTCATCAGCACACTGCTATCACCTCTCCCCCAACAAAAAAACCTGCTACTCCTGCTGCTTCTCCAACCACATTAGGCAGGACCAAGCACCTGGAGTGGCCTCTGAGCACAGTGAGCCAGGAAAACAAGATGAGAGTCATTTCTCCTTCTGTCTGTTTATTTGTGATAGAAGAGCAGCCCAATCTGACAGGGCCTGGCTCCTCACCTCCTCAAGGCCATCAGTAATGTTTTGGCTACAGCCAGAGCCAGCAACAGGCACCAAGCCCAGAAGAGCTGTTGCACTGCCCTGCTGTGTATCTTCACTCAGGCAGATCCAGAGGCAAGAGGTGCTTACTGTTACACCACAGCAGGGCATGCTACAACCATCCTCTGCTGTGCTTGTGCTGGGCCAGAACAAGTCTGGTCCCTAGGGTGAGAGCCCAGGAAGTGATTCTAGCTGCAGTTATTGCTCAAGTCAGGGGTCTGCAGGAATGGAAATAGTCCGAGATGAGGCTGAGTTTAGCCTCCCCTACTCTGGAACAAGACACCAGCTGCCCCACAGGATCAAGTAAGTGTGACTAAAGCACACAGTGAGCAGCCAGCTCAGGCACATGAAGGCAAGGCAACCTGGGCTTGTTGTGCAGGGAAGGCATTTCAGGCTGTCACAGCCCCTGCTAGGCACAGCGTGTGTTGTACTGTACTAGGCAGGTCTGGGCCCTCAAGTCCCACACTCACTGCCCCTACATTCTTCACAGCCACACCAGAGCACAGCTATGCCAGGGCAGAAACTCCCACCTAGGCACACAAGAACCAGAAAGGGTATGCAGCACTGTGGCCTGGCACAAAATGGCACAAGGCATGGTAGAGCAAGAGCACTCACTTGAGCTGGCAGCAACAAGTAGCCAGGGACAAGTCTGCTCATCCCTGCAGACTGATGAGACAGGGAGGAGAGGGCACCAGGATAGGAATCATTCTCTTCTTTTGGTCCTACTCAGAAGGAAATGGCCTCCAGGTAGAAGGGCCAGATGTAGGCACTTGGGGAAGTTCCTTTGGAAACACTGGAATGGGACTGCAGACCCACAGCTGTGATGCAGGCAGCTGCCTCTCTGCTCAGCAACATTGAGAAACAGCACAAGCCCTCCTGGGAGAAGTTGCCCATGGCTGCTCAGAGCAGAGGGGCTGAGCATGCAGATAGGAGAGCAGGGCTGGGCACAGGGGTACAACAGTCTGTAGGCACTTGACTTGGCTAGTGACACCCAGGAGCAGGGGAACAGGTCCCAGCTGCCTCTGCCCCTGGGCTCTCATTGGCTCTGGGAGGGCCTTGCCCTCTAGTTGGCTTTGACCTTGCCATTGGTGACAGTGCCATTCTCATGGATGCTGCTACCGTTGTGCTGTGCTGCTTGCTGAGCCACTCTAGGCAACCGTTTGCCCTTGGTGTAGGACTGGTACCAAAAGTTGGAGAACAGGATGAAGAAGATGGTCCCATAAATCCAGATGAGGTGGATGAAGATGGGGAACTGGTACTGGCAGCTGGGCATGAAGTAATACTGGGAGATGTGGACGGAGACAATCACAAACTGTGCCTGGGAGCAAGGCAGAGCAGAAACAAGTTATTCATAGGAGCACGGTCAAGGATTCCACTGGAGACCTTCTAAGTGAAGCCAATAGGCTCCTCTCCCACTCTGAAGCAGAGGTCCTTATAGTGAGGCACAGTCAGCAGCAGCTGGCAGAGGAGAAAGGCACAAGTCTCAAGGCAGCATGCACCTCCCACTCCCAACACAGCCCAGGAGCAGCACCTACACCCTAAGCAGGATGCCAGGGCTATAAGAGACCCACAGTAAGCCAGAGCTGCTAGGAACCCAGAGACACCACAGAAGAGAACTACAGCTTGACTGCACCTTCCATAGGTACAGGTGCTGGCCTGCCAAGCAAAGACACTCTGCTCCACAGCAGACTCACCAGTTGGATTGCTGTAATGTGTTTCTTCCACCACAGGTACTTTTGAAAGGCAGGTCCTGCAGCTGAGAGCCCATAGTAAAAGTACATGACAACATGCACCATGGAATTGATCATGGCATGGAATGAGCCCATTCCTCCTATAGAGACAGATTTTCATCAGCTTAAGTTGATCCCCTGCAGCAGTCAGCATTACAAACTCCTAAGAGCCCAAGAGGGCACAGCATGCTGGGGCTACCCTGACCCTTTCCCCAGGCTGTGCACCAGGAGTTTCCATCTTACCTGGACCAAACTTTGCCCCCCACCACCAGCTCCAAGGCAGAACAGAATGATGGAAGAGGTGCAGGAATGTGACCTGTTCATTCTTCTTCCTCAGGACAAAGATTACCTGCAATGAGAGCCCAAGCAGCATGAAGGATATGCAGCCCTGGGAGAAGCTAGAGCAGGTTGGGCCACTAATTCTGTGTCTAATCTCAGTGACACTTCCTTCCCATCCAGGCTCACTGTCACCACATATTAGGTCACCCCACAGCTTCCAGAGCTGTAACGTGCCCGTAGTGACCTCTGCAATAGCCCTGAATAGCTTCTTTGGCAGTGATGGCAGACAGAAGCACTACCAGGTAAGACAGGAAGGGCTGAAAAAAGCACCTCTAAGGCACTGAGCCCGAGCTCCCTGCTCAGTCAACAGTGACACAGCCACCTCAATAACTCACCGTGTCTGTCAGTTCAATGAACTTGGAGAAGACAAAGAGCCAAGCAACACTGACCATCTGTAATGGAACAGGTTAACATTAGAATCCCATCTCAGCCTGAACATGCCCAGTAATCCCAGGATGAAACCAAGAGTCAGAGACTGTTAAGTCCTCTGCCTTAAAAGAGGCAGACAGCTGCAGTCTTGCTAACCAAACGGAAATGCTAAAGGCTATGCTTGTCTATCAGCAGGGATACAAGAACTCACCCTGAGGGCCTTGGGGTCCTGTGAGAAGTCCACAGGGTCACATCGCCAGGTGTACCCAGTAAGCCACCCTGCCATCAGGAACTGCAACAAAAGCATCAGGGTGAGACCCAACATCACATTGCACTTTCCAAACCTGGTGCAGAGGGTAGGAAACAGCCTGTAAAAGGCCTTTCCATCACCCTGCACGTGCTGTTTTATATACACCAGGCAAAGCCTACTGCCAACAACTCACCTCATAGACTATGTAAAGTGAGAGTCCCACCAGAAAGAAGTTGTATAGCACCATGAACTTCTTCAGGTTTAAAGGCTTCCTGTTGGCCATTAGCCGGGGACCCAAGGACAGTACGAAGTAGACATATGCCAGCAGGATGCCCATCACAAGGAACGGGGACTGCATCAGTGGATAGTCAGCGATGCGGGGGTCTGCAGAGACAGCGCAGAGCAGTTAGCCTTCTCACCCCAGTCTGCTAGAGCCGAGGCAGGGACATGGCAATCCTGTTCTCCTAGGAGAGGAGTGGGGCAGGCAGGGTAGTCTGGGAGTTCAGCAGAGGCTGATGAAGCCAGCCAGACTCCACAAGGTGCAGGCTGAAGCCATACCACAGCACAGTCTGAAGATCTGCTCAGGAGGGCACAAGTGCCTCTAAAGGGCCTGCACAGAGGTACTGAGGCAAGACAGCCTTGTAACAGCAGCCCAAAAACCTCAGAGCTGCATCTGTGTCAGGGCAGAGGCAGGATGGAGCTAGGCCCAGACTTCTTCAGGGATAGACATGTTCTGTGCCTATGGCAGTAAGATGTAGTATTACATGCCCTGCAGCTGGACAGAGCCAAACACTCACCTGCTTTCTTCATGAAGTCCTGATACATGGTCACAATCCCCTCCATGGTGGTGGCAGTATCTATGTGGAGAGAAGAAAGGCAGATCAGTGAGTCATCTTCTCAGGGGGCAGCCTGCAGATCAGCAAATTTCAAGTACAGCTTCAGAGGTACAGTCACATGTACCTGGTGGGCATTGCTCTTAGCTAATCGCATCAGCATCCACTTCCCAGCTGTGGACATGTTCCCCATTTCTCACTGAGCCTGGCCCTGTCTCCATCTCCCTAGCACTTCCAGGAACACCACTAGTCCTTCCAAGGCAGGATTTAACATTTCAAGCCAGATAAGAAAGCTTCCTACCTCAGCACTGTTGTGTCCTGCCTCTGAAGTCTTGTTCCTACTGTACAGGCTCAAGCATTATCACCCACAACTACCATGATGTTGCCATCAGCCCTGCCACCCATAACCAGCCAGCACTTCCTGGTCTTCCTCACCTGCTCTTCCTCACCTTGGTACAAGGTCTCCAAAGGAGATGCAGTGCTGGTCCATACTGTCCACAGAGCAGTGCTTATGATCAACTCTGGGCTCCTCCCCACTGATCCTCATCAGGGAAGCAGCACAGCGTTACTGGCAGACCCATTGTATGAGAAAGGAAAGCCATATGTTCAGAAACACACTAGTTTCTGGTGCCAGAGTTCCTGATTTCACATCCTCGCACAACATCCTCCTGACAAGAACTACCACCCTACCTGCAAAATGACATTTCCACTCCCCTTCCTGCCAGAGGACAGTATCCTCAGGAGGAATATGCAAGAAAAGGGGATAAGGCCATAGGAAGGACTGGGACTCCTCGCATTTGCTCAGGCTCACAATAAGCACACAGACAGTGATTTGGATTAATGATCTCCAGAAAAGCATGAAAGGTTCAGGCTCTTGCTGCTGCAGGCAAGTTTAAAACACCCTTGTCAGGATCCCTATGCTCCCCAACCTCTCCCCAGCCCACATACCAGAGCAGTAGGAAAGGAGGCAGAGCACTGGCCCAGCCTCACCTGACTGACTCACCTGTGAGGGAGGCATTCCTCACAGCTGCTATCAGACACTCCACCTACCCCTTCCTCCAGAAGATGCACAGAAATCACTGCCCAGACAGAGGCCTGGGGAAACAGGTCCTCAGTGCAGTCTCCCCAGAAGGTTTATTGCTGCCACTACCAGGAAGTACACAGCCTCTCCCAAACCAACAGCCAGAAGGCTGAAGCCAGAGCAATCCTCTCAGGGAAGTCCCAGCTTGGAGTACCTAACAGCTACTGCCACCTCCAGCCTGCATCAGCCAGCACCAGCATTACTCCACTGCAAGAGAAAGTGCTCAGAAGTCCTCTTTGCTCCAAGCAAGACAGCAGCAGACACTACTTACGCAGTGCTATCAAGCACCTGCATGACAGGCTTTGCTTGCAGCCATCACCAGGGACACATCATTCTGGCTCACCATTCTCTGTGAATCACTTAATGCAGCAACAGTGCTGGCTCTGTGCCTGCCCAGGCATACCCTCTGTGCTCCTTCAGACTGAGGAGTGTGATCCAACCTCTCCAGAACAGCAGCAGGGTGCAACAGGTCTCCCCTTTCACCTCCATCCACCCTATGTATCCATTCCTCCAAGAAAGACTCCAAAGCAGCCTGTACAGCCACGCAGCCCAAGAAGTTTTGATGCGCATCAGAAAGCACAGAAGGTGGTTCCTCAAGCTGCCTTGGAGGCAGCCGCAGCAACAGGCCAAAGCCCACTCAGGACTCATCCCCATTAACTCCAGGGCACCAGCTCATCTTCCCAACCCAAGGTTTCCACGAGTTTAACAGCAAGCAATACTCACTTGTAATATCACCGTGATACAAGTAACATTTAAGGTCCTGGGCACTGCCAAGATTATCCAACACACAGCAGAGGACATAAGTGTATCAGGATCTACAGTATCCTTGAGAGCCACTCAAGGCTTCAGCTGTGGGAAGTGCAATAAAAACAAGTCCTGAAAGCTGCTGAGCTTTATGGCTTTAATGCTTAAGAGCAAGCATCAAACCTGCCTGTCTAGTTCCAGCTTTCAACCACTACATCCAGCTACGCCTTTATTTGCTAGATTGAAGAGCCCTCAAGAGTTAATTCCCAGCACAGGTACCTGACTATTTAAGCTTCAAATTTATCTTATCAAGCTGAATGAGTCAGTTTTAATACAAGTTAAGGGCAAAGACATTCCTGGGGACCTTAAGATGAGACAAGAGCATCAATTGCCCACAGGCTCAGAGATGTACCCTACACTGCAGGGAAACTCTTATGCTTGGGCACTACAGATTACTTTGCTGATCTAGATAGCAGCAAGGCTCCAGCACCAGTGGATACCTGAGACCCCAGCTCTAAACAATTTGGGAATCTCATGACACTGGGGACTTGGGTGAGAAGACTCAATACAGCCTGGCAGGGCTGCTGAAGGCTGCACAGTGCAGACAAAGATCATTCTGGAAACAGCCCTTAACACCCATCTCAAGCAGTGGGAGAGTCCCACTTCAGCCCAGCACTAACATAAACCCCCATCAGTGTGAACAACAAGCTCATCTTACTGCTGGGTCCTATGAAGTATCTCCAGCACTTACAGCCAAGCATGCCACAGGAAGAGAGGAAACATTAGATTTGTCCCAAACATGGGCTCTGGGAAAGTATCAGGACAGCTAGCTTCACCCTGGTGCAATTGTGCTACAGGCCCTTATAAAAAGGATGTGTGCACTATCCACAGCTGCTCTACACAGAAGACCCTGCTGCATTCAGCTAACAGCAACTCCATCTCCAGGGAACACCAAAGGTCTTTAGGTCTTCCCAAAACCTGGTATCTACACTGGCATGCTACATGGTCCTGTATGAGAGGCTGAAGTGTGCCTTGCCAAGTGCACACACTTACCTACATCTCACTGTCTCCCAAGGGGCAGACGCTGGCCTTGGGGTGCTGGCTGTTGAGCTGCAAAGGGAGTTTTAGAGCAGTCCCAAGAATTACCTTCACTAAACAGGAGGGGATGCACGGTGCCCTGTCCTGCTTCAGCCATGAGCTCCATGCCAGCCTTTCTACTGTAGGCAGGTGTTTCATGACACAAAGCAGCAAGCATCCAAGAACCTGAATACACCTCTCATTTCCTCTGCACACTGGCACTTGATGTCCCTCTGTACTTTGAGAGCAGTTCACTACCAAGCCAAGCACCTGCCCTTACTGTTCTACATGCTGCAATACACATCCCATGCTACAGGTGTTTAGAGTTCAGTGGCTGTTATCTGTTCTCTCCACATAGGGCAGACACTCTCCTTTGACTGCTCATAAATCCTGATCCTCTTGGGCAAGGAGCTGGTAGATGTGGAACTCAAAGCTGAGACCTGAACAGCTGAAAAGTCAAACACATTCAAGCATTGAAAAGCACCAGGAGTCCTTGGGGCACAAACACACCATGCATGTTTAGAGACCTTGCAACACATCTCCTTCCACTTCTCACCAACAGGGTGTCATTTCCTCATTTCAGTGAGAGAGTTCCTACTATTTGCAAACCAGAGTATGAGGCCACATTGTCCCAGCATCAAGGATTATATACTTGCTTACACCAAGCAATGTATACACTGCCTATTTCAAACAAGCTACACAGCTAATTAGTGCAACTTCAGCCAGAACAGCAAGGCCCTTTATTGCTCTTGGACTGCTAAGGCTGGCAGTCAGACCACAGCATTGTGAACCACACAACACTGATAGAGACCAGAGCTCAACCCAGTTAGTTTTGTTAGCAGCCTCATTGGACACCTCTCTCAACATCTGCAATCAGCAAACTCAGGCCCAGCCATCCATCAACACTCTCATCCCATCAGCATTCAAGTCAGAAATCAATCCTGTAATGAATGTGATAGCAAGCCACCATAATCTCCCCACTAGTTTAATTACAGACAGCACCAAAACACTCTGGTAGGTGGCCAGAGCACTGCCACTTCAGGGGGAGCTGGCACAGGGCCCTTGCTGAACAGGCTACAGCAGGCCCAGGCCCTGCAGGGCTCCCAAGGGAGTAGTAATCCTCAAAGGTCAGGAGATAATCAGTTGGCCAAATATGACACTAGGCTGTATCCCTGATCTACAAGCTAGCAGCAAAGCTTTGTGCCTGATGCAGCTGAGCTCCGCAGCCTCTCAGGAAGAGGAACCTTCCTCCCACAGGTCCCCACCACAGCATGTTACAACCTCCTGGAGCTCTAGAAAGTCACCGTAGGGTCCAGCAAGGCCTGCATGCAGGTCTATGCAACCAGGGAGTCTCTCAGCAGAGGTATGGGGATGTGTAGTTCAGAAACAGCAAATGTCACTGTGGAAGAGTGGGACTGACCAATCCAGGGTCTGGTGGCCCCAGACCAGGCAGAGAGGGTTGTGCACAGCACACTGAGGCTGGCACCTCAAACCATCAGCAAGAGCTGCAAGTCACAGCTCCAGATGCTTTCCTGAGCTTACGCACAAATCCAGCAATAGGAGAACAAAACCATGTCTGCTCTGAACAACACATGAGTAACAAGGCAGTCAGAACAAGACAAGAGGGAAAAGGAGATCAGCCAACCTGAGGCAGCAAAATTCCGTTTTATTTAAATCAGAGATGCAGCAGGATAACTCTAAGACTAAAGCTTACAGCAAAAGATCCACAGATCTGTGAGATCCACAGAACTGGATCTCATCCTCCTGCCACTCTGCCCAGATGAAAGGAAGAGAAGCCTGCAAGAAGACTGGGCACACTTGCTTCTCACAGCATTATCAGGACTCTGGTTCAAGTACATGCTGAGAGCACTCAACAGGACAGCTGTATTCAAGCCCACCTCACAGTACTAACATGTCAGCCATCTGACTGAAAGCTCCGTTGAGGCACTGCTGTCCACATGCTAAGATCACGTATTTTCCCCTCAAGAGAAATCGCAGCCTGAAGAGACATCTATGTACCACCTCAAAGGGCACAAGATCAATCTGGCGGGAAAGCATAAGCTGCTTATATACAGAAAGCAGTACCAGCAGATGAGGGCAGAGCAGAAAATACCTCCTGAATTGTCAGAGCCAAGGCTAATGAGAATTTGAGGACAACCAGTCCCAAAACTCAGCTCAGTCTACAAGGAAACTTCTGCTAAGTGCTAGAAAGCTGCTACCACCACCAGATAAGTTTTCCCAGTTGAATCACACCTATTTGTCACTTCCCCTGACACTCAGCGTGAAGTAGTTGAGACAAAGGACATGGCTAACAGCCTGGTACCATATGCTATGCATTAGCATACTTTGAAGTCAGTATAGGAGGACTGCATTCAGAGAAGGGCTACAAGTTCTTAGACCCTTGATATGTAACAACTCTCACAAGAGCTGCCATTGCAACTGGTGCAGGAATCACTGGCTCCAAGTGACAGGAAGTGACCTGTCTGAAGTTGAGGAGTTTCCCCATCTTTACCAACTGTGCCAACACCCTACCACTATCTTGCACAGTAGCTGTAAAACCCTGAGGCTTCTAGAAAGCATCCTTCTAACAGCAAATAAATTCTCCCTTTCCCATGCTCACTGGAAGCAGGGAGAGCAAGAGGAGACTCCCAGATTAGCAGGAAAGCTCTGCAGAGCCTAGGCAGTGTGGCACCTCACAAGCTTTCAGACAAGATGTGAGCCCATGGCAATACTGGTAACCTTGTGCAAAAATCAAGGCAAGTAATCAGACTTCAAGGTCTCACAAGAGCACGTGTTGCAGTAAGAGGTCTATATGCACAGCACACTTTCCCTAGAGACAGCACCTCCCCCAGCTGATCAGGCAAGCTTAGAGCAGGCTTACTCCCTATCACATGCAACACCAGCAGCTGCATATTCAGGACAGGTTATCAGTACAGATGAGAGCAGTCAGAGAAAAAGTAGGGAAAAGGCAACACTAGGCAGAAAGTCTGACGTAACAAGGAACAAAGGAGTAAAATGAGTAAGAGAGGGCAAGATACTTACAGAAGTGGTATGCCCTTTCCAAGCTGACCACACAACACCACACAGCACCAGGTGAGGGTGTAAGGAGGCAGAGATAGCTGACCTCCCTCCGAAGGGACAACACCCAGCTGCCCCCCAGGGTGCACAGGAGAGCACACTGAGGAAGGACAGAACTAGGCAGTAGAGAGAGGAGGCAGGGCTAGACCCAGCACAGCCAACTCCTGACTCTTGCTGCTAGAAATAGGTCAAGCCTTCTAAAGCCCTCTAGCAGAGCAACACAGAGCACCCCTATCTGGAGGTCAGACAGACTGTACCAGAACATTCATCTCTGGTTTTAATCATTATACAAATGCCTCACTACACCTCCATTCCCACAGCAGTGTCTTGTAATCATTACACACTAATGATTACCATGCTCTTTTATCCTGAGCTGCATCAGAAGTGTGGCCAGAAGGTCAAGGGAGGCAATTCTGCCCTTCTACTCCACTCTAGTAAGATCCTCACCTAAAGTACTGTGCTTAGCTTTGAAGTCCTCAGCACAAGAAAAACATGAACCTGTTGGAGTGGGTCTAGAGAAGGGCCACAAAAATGAGCAGAGGGCTGGAATACCTCTATGAGGAAAGGCTGAGAAAGTTGATGTTGTTCAGCCTGGAGAAGGCTCCAGAAGGACATTATAACCCTATTTTAAGTATTGAAAAATTGCAATAATAATGATGGGGACAGTCTTTCTAGCAGAGCCTGTTGCAATAGAGCATGGGGCAATGGTTTTAAATTGAAAGAGGGCAGATTTAGACTAGGTAGTAGTATTTTATGATGTGGGTGCTGAGACACTGGAATGGGTTGCCTGGAGAAGTGGTAGATGCCCCATTCCCAGGGACATTCAAGGTCAGACTGGATGGGGCTCCAAAAAAACTGATCTAGCTAAAAATACTGCTCACCGTAGGGGGGTTGAACTAGACCTACAAAGGCCCCCTCCAATCCAAAATATTCCATGACTCTACACTGTCCCATCCAGGTCTGTGCATTAATTGGACAGGCACATCACAAGATAAGACATTAAAAGACTACAAGGCAAGATGCATAAAGGTGACTCCTAAAATCCCTTCAGCATCTGTCTGGACCATTAAAGAATCCCAAGTTTGAACCCACAGCCACTCCTGAGACAAGGATTTGTTGCCTAGATTTCATCATGACATCAGGTTTGGGCCCTGCTACTCTGCACCAAGAAGGCAGTCCAGTCACGCAGCCACCTTCTACCAAGAGAAAGGGACAATACTAGAGGTGTCACTCTCCAGCAGTACAGTACACACACCACAGATCCCAGCAGGCATAAGCTTCAATAGGTACCACACCTTTAGGAGGACTCACAGCCCTCCATACACACACAAGAACAGCATTAGACCTGAGTGGGTCTACAGATGTAGATGGGCCACTCAACGCTAGGGCTGTTACTCCTACTGCTGATAGTGTACAGACAGAGAAAGCATCTTAGGCTTAGAAGCAGCATTAGGCAAATCCATGCGTACAGAGCAGATTCATTAACAAATCATGAAAGCAAGCTGATGATCTGATGAGGTCTGATTCAGAAAGGAAGAGCACTGCTTGCAGCAAGGCTTACCACCCTGATCCATCCCACAGAGAAGAATCTAGCAGAAATTAAATAGCTTGAGAGGCAATTAAGAACCATGAGACCCAGTTACCACTGCCACCTTCCTCAAGCCACTAAAGACTCAGATAGTGTCCAGGCAGGCCTGCTGGCAGAGACCCATGACAGCTGTCATCTCTGAGCAACAGCAGCCTCAGAACTCCTGCAGGGAAGAGTCCTGGCTCCTGGGGACCAGCTCCTCCCTGAAAGAGCCCAGGCTGCCTTACCTGTTAGACTGGCAAGAACCAGACTTTCCAGCCCAAGTACTCCCACCATCTCACAGTCAGTAGGACACATACCAGAACAAATCCAATAAAGGGACACAGAAGATCTCTTGGGCCATCACAGGCACCACTCCCAGTATCTCCTATGAACTTCTTCCTAAAGAAAGGATCTGGCCTTAGTGTCATGTTTCTGTAACCTCACCAGTAAAGGGGGAAACATTCACCCACAACCTTCATGGACAGTGCCAAGCCAAGCAGGCAGCAACACCTGCTTCTGATGTCAGTTTCAGAGCATCCTGGGGACACAAAGCTTTTCTCTACCAGGAGAAAGGAGAGAGACACTATGCACCTTGAATACACTCACTCATTTTCAACTACGAAACAGTGAAAGACACCTAGGGCAGAATTTTAACTCCACTAACCTCAGCTTGAACAATGCTTTCTATCATATCACATTCCTGTGCTGAAGGATCACATAATTTCCCCAATCTAACAAGCTTTCAGAAAACAGAGGTGAGAATATGATGCAGGGCAAAACTGCAGAGACACAGGCTGTGTGGGAGGTATGGTTTAAACCCCACAGTGAGATGCAGTAAGTAGATGCTGCAACAGCTGGCATCATGATATTTCTCACAGGAACAGACTAGCAGCAGCTCATACCCATGAGCTAGAAGGGTTTCCACAGAAAGATAAGACAGTCTCACTCAAGGCCCAAGGACTCAGCCAATTGCTTAACTCTCTAAACGCTCTGTGCTGGTTTAAGGCTAATTGGAATATTTTAATAGAGAAAATTACATTATAGGCTGTGAAAAGCAAACAATGGTGATGTCTACTTCACTCATAGGCTTGCTGACATGAATAAAACTAAGAATATAAACATTAGATAAGACAGTCGAGCTTGTTGGTCTCTCTGGGGTACAGCATCTGGGGCTGTCTACCAGCTTCTGAACTTCTCCTGGTCTCTGATTAAGTTCACTAATCACTTTTCTTCTAACTCCTCCTCTGGCTGATCCTCAAAACCTTGGGGTAAGGTATAGGGGTGGGGAGAAGGTGGAAGGGTGGTTGGGAGCCCCTCCTGGGGTCTCTGATTTCTGGGAGGGGGGTTGTGTTTCTGTATTACCTTTACCTTGTATATTTCTGTAAATATTCCTGTATATAGTGTATATATCTGCTTGTACATTGTGCTGAGCTGTAAATAGAGCTTCATCTAAACTTCCAGCCAACTGAGTTTTAGCCTGGGTCATTTTACAAAGTGTGGGGGGGCGGGGAACTCCCTAACCCACATCACTCTCCTAGAAAAGCTGCCCAGCAGGTCTGGTGGGAAGGTCAGCTCCATCCAGCTGCCCTGGCTGCATTCTGGTAGAAGAGAAGGTGGTCAGTTTGGGGCAGCATAGCAGGATGGATGCATAGGCAAGGCTAGCCTTTGAAAACAGAAGAGATGTTCCAAGAGAATGCATTAGCAAGGAAAGTGCCTGGCATTAGTCCTCACTTCCCTCTATCTGTGCTCAGTGGGAATTGGTCCACTTAGTCCTGCCCTTAGGACACCAGAACCAAGGCAGTCAGTCATGGAGAGAGCACTTGACGGTCTCCCTCTGGCAAACAGCCTAGATACTGAGGCATATGGACTGCCACCCCCAATGCTTGTCCTCCCACTACCATTCCTATGTATTTACACTCTCTCATGCTAGAAGACAAAAAAAAAAAAGCAGCTTTCCCCACTGCCGCTATTACAACACAGACACAGGCCCACATAAGAAGCCTACAGACCAAGTCTCATACTGTCTGTGGAAGATCAGATGAGCATTTGGCCATGGTTGCCCAGCAAGTGCAGACCTCCGTGCAGGACACCACCAGTCCTCAGTGAGCCTGCAGCCGGGCTACTGCTGCCACCAAGAGGGTGACAGTGACCTCCTCCCACCGGCGTTCCAGAGTCAGGGCCAAAGGAAGGCCAAGCACCTACACGAGCCAGCACTCAAAGCTAACATTGTGTCACAGCAGCGGGGGAGGCCTGGTACTGCCATCCTGCCCAGAGGAGGAGGGAAGAGCCGTCTCAATGGTACATTGATGCTGAGAGCTGTGTAGGAGAAAGCTCTTCGGCCACTGGGCAGACGGCACTGCCACTGACCGAGGCAGCTCTTGCACTGCTGCGGTGAAGCCCCTGCAGACCACAACCCTCCTCTGCTGTTCAACAGCCCCACAGCTACACAGTGATGGAGCACTCAAGGCACTGAGCACAGCCGGGGCTCCCGGGAAGGGCCTCACACAGGACTCGCTCCCGGTCTCAGGGAGCCGGCGCCAGCACAAGCCTCCAGGCCGGCGCCCTGCCGCTGGCCCGGGGAGCCCTAAGCGCTGCAGGGACCCGAGCCCGCCGCCCCCCAGCCCGGGAGACGGAAGCGAGGGCAGCTCCGGGCAGGGCCCAGCGGTGGGGCTCCCCGGGGCCTACCGCCGCTCCGGGCCCCGGAAGCTCAGTGCCGCGACCCGTCCGAACGTCGGAATCGCTGCCTGCCGACGGGGCCTGAACGGCCAGGCCCGAGGTTGCTGCGCGGCAGGCGCCGAGGGGAAGGGCCGCTGCGTGACACCACGGCGGCTGCTCGGACCAGGGAGGTCCCGTGCCATCGCCGAGAAGGTTAAGCCACCTTCCAGCCAGCCTTGGGCCGTCCTGCTGCCTGTCGAACAGGCAGGCTAGGACCAGCCACAGCAGCTGTCCCCAGCCGTACCAGAAGCACCAGCACAGCGATGTCGAGCCCCTTCCTTGACGTTGTGCAGGCTGCAGATTTTGATCCGAAGAGGAAACAAACCAGTAACTCAGAACCTGTTCCTGCTAGAAGCAGGACCCTTTGCCCAGGACATCCATGAGGCAAAAACTTCCCAGGCAAAGGTGTTTGCACCCTGGTGCATTAAAGAGACAGTCCCTTCTCCCAGCAGGCTAGGAAACATCCCAAGCATCAGACAGACATAGTACAGCGGAGATGGCGGTCATAAAACTGCCCCAAAGACAGGAAGCCTAGCTGAAAGATCAGAATTATGCCCTTCCATGGGCATCCCTTAGGGAGCTCCAGGGCAGAAGAACTAGGCCATGAATTGAGAAGCACTGAAGCTCCTCACACCCTCAGGACCCAACCGTTACAGAACATTTCAACAACTCAACTCTGACTCCACTGATCTTCCTCCCTCTGACCCAGATCAGCCTGTCATAACGACTCGCACTACTGTAAGGGTTATTCCCCCACTCTGGGGAATGACAACCTCCGCTAGAGACATCCTGCCTGCCTAGTGGCCGCCACAGTCAGCCTCACCACCTGCCAGAAGCATGTCGCAACATCAATCCCGCCCATCAGGCCACAGTCTCCCCAGACTCATGCCTTCATCTCTATGCTAAGGGGGACACCACCCACCTCCTCCTGTGCCCCAGAGCATCTCGGGTGGCAGGAACACAAACACAGACAGGAGACTCCCCCATCCTCTTCCACTCCTGCAGGCTGTTTAGCGGGTGCCAAGCCAGCACGTGGTCTCACCAGGCAGGACCCCCACCCATGGCAGGTAACACGAAAGCAGCTAAACCCCACCAAGAACCCAGCACTCCCCTACTCTGCCATCGGCTTCAGCAAATAGCCTCAAAAGTCCTTTCGACACACAGCAACCGCAAAACCCAGCCCACCAACAACCTCTCACACTTCTTTTCCCCCCATCGCAACCTCTTCCCAAAAAAATCCAAGAGTACCCTGAGAACAAGCAAGGCAAGTCGAGCCCTACCAGGTAGGGCTGGGCCCAGTGGCCCGGGATGGGCCACTTCTGCACCCCCTCCCCACGTGCAGACAGCACCCCACAGCCTCCCAATCACTCACCCCTGGCCGCACCCCGCTCTGCCCGCCGCCACGGCGGCCCCCTCCTTAAATAGAGTTGCCCTACCCCCTTCAGCGCTGCCGATTGGCCTCGACGAGCTAGCTCCGCCTCGGAGGGCTGAGACTGGCCCCCGGGACCAATCGGCGCTGGCGCCGCGCCCGCCTGTGCCGTGTCCACGTCCATGCCGTGCCCACGCCCACGGCGGCAGCATCGCAGGGGGCTGGGAGGGTGCGTGGAGCTCTGCGTTTGCTGCCGGCGGTCGGGACGGGTGTTGCCGAGCTCTGTGGAAGGGGCAGCTGTCTTGGGAGGCTGAGGCTGTGCAGGGGCAGCAACAGGAGAAGGGAAATGGAAAATGGTTGAGAAAAGGTTGTGGGATTTGGGCAGCCTCTGGGTGCAGTATGGAGGGCTGACCTAAGGGAAGTGGTGGAAAGATGGCCTCGACATTGCTCCAACACCGACCTTTACTTTCTCTGGTGCTCCTGAGCTGGAGTTAGGCCTGTTGCAGACCAATGCCATCTTGATTTACTTCAGATAGGAGTCTGAGTTCTCCTGCAGGTTCTCAAAGTCTGACCATGATCCACCTCAGCAGGTGAAGCAGTAGCATGTGGGCAGAGAGGCCTGGCAAAGCCTGGGTCATCATCTGCAGCCAAGGCACAGCTTCCTGGTGACTCACAGGTGGAAGAGCATGCAGCTTCACAAGAGCTCAGTGTCAACAAGAGGCCTCCAGCTTGGGTGGTTTAAGTGTACTCTTCCAGCCTCACACTGGATCAATAAACAACTACAGATCAATAAACATAATTTTTCCCCAGTGACACCACAACGTCTACTGCAAGCATTTGGAAACATAGGACAGAAGGAAGCCCCAGAGACAGTAAGTCTTGACTGCATGTTGTTTCCAGCACAACTTTATCCTGTGTTGTCTTCACAGAATTACTAAGCTTCATCTTAAAAAGTGTCTGGGCTTTAACTCTCGCTCATCTGATCTGAAGGCAGTTTCAGAGTTTGCTCGTCTAATTGCCAGGAATCTTCTTCTCGTTGCCAGCTTAATTGGATGCACAGTCAGTTAATATCGATTTGTTCCTGTGCCAGTGTTGTCTTTTATCTCATGTAGGTCCTTGCCTTGGTATTTATGCTCCAATGTTTGTAGACAACAAATCATATCCCTCTCAGCCATTGCATGGAAGGCTAAACAGGTTTTTCCAGCATTTTCTTACCAATCAGCCTCTCTCTGCACTATGCCACAGTAACTCATCTGGCCATGCTGCTGCTAAAGTTCTCTCATCTGAAGGCATACAACAGGAGTGCTCAGAGCCTTTGTTCTCAGCTGGAGAGTATTCCTTGTCCAGATGCAGCCACATCTGCATTTGCCCTTCTCAGCTGCACTTTGCAATGACAGCTCAGAGTCACTCTGTGTCCAGTTAATTCCCTAACTTCTTGTCTTCAGGTGTTTGCAGTTCATCAAGTCTACAAAGCGAAGAACAGCACTCATGGTGGCTTTCATGCCTTTTTTTGGTGGAACAGCCTTCCTATACTTTCCCCTACAGTACCAATGTACCAAGCATTCTGATTTCATTCACACCTAGTATTTTTGTCAGTCCTTAAGGACTACAGTTTGTAAGAATACCCACAAAGTACCTTAGCAATAACCTTCTGCATGTCCTGATGTGCTCCCTTTCATCAGGTTCTGCTTTCATCATGACCTTAGCCACTCCTTCTCACATGAAATTCCCATGCTCATTTCTGCCCCACTACCAAAGTTCCCAGCTGGTGCAAGTTTACCAGCTGCTTCTCTGGAGTCTACACAGGACTTGTAGGTTTATTAAAAGCTTTTTTTAACAATCAGGTTTGTCAGACATAATAGAATATGTTTTATCCCACTTTCCATTTCCTGTCCATGTACTGCATTACTCTTTAACTGAATATTGTTAACAACAGACTGGCAGGTTAGCAGCCGTCTGGATCACTCTGTCTCTCTTGTTAAGTGTAGACATCAGTCTTGTTTGCCATTCTTCACTTCTCATTTGTCCTGCTGTTTTGCACCATTACTTTATTTTTACTTGATTTGTGGTCCACTTCAGTGGAAATCTTGCTATACTCTTTGTTATTAAATGAGACATCACCAGTGGATTCCTTCACACTACCTTTTAGATCTATTTCCACCTTGTATCCCATAGCTCATAGCTTTCTCCAAGCGTTCCTTCTGGATCCACTCTTGCTAGCAGGCTTGTCAGGCTCTACCAAAGAGTACCAAATTGCACAGCCCAGCCTCTTCCTGCTGTTGGAATACATTTCCAGGTCACTCTTTTCTGCTCTGAATGCAGTTTCTTTCTCCTGTCATTCAGTCCTGGACTCTACTTCCCTGTTATCTGCTGCCTCTGTCATTTTTCCTGTGCAGTACTTGCTCTTTAGTTTTCCCTTGCTACTGCATCCTCCGTTTCTCTCAGTGATTCAACACATCAAATAGATGTTTCCCCCATTTAATTTATCCTCTGTTACTTGGTTTTCATACTCTCTTGCTTTGATGAGTTACCTTTGTCTGCATGTTTGCCTTTTTTTTTTTTTTTTTTAAACCTTCTCATGCTCAGTGGGTGTCTGCAGTTCCTCAGTGTTCTCCTTCCTACCAGATCTGTGGAGGTGCAGCAGCCTGGGCAGAAGCTCTAGCTGGCACAAAGACCCTGATCTGCTGGAGCACCCTGGCTGCACGTCAGTGGATCCAGCACTGTACTGGCTCAATTATGGCTTACTGAGGGATGATGCACAGTCCCCTCCTAGCCCCTGGGGACAGGCCTTCAGCAAGAGCTTCACTCGTCTGCTGGATGTTACGGATCTGGGTTTCTGCCTTCCAACCTCTTTGGGAGCAGGCTAGCATGAGCACATTTATGATGAGAAAATCCCTCACAATAAAGGAGGTGAGGATGATGGAGACAAGGCCAGAGTGATGTTACCCATTGTGTACAGCCTCATGTTCCCAAAGCACCTGGAGAGAAACTTATAAATGGATAATCTTCTGCTTCTATCTTGATTCCTGTCTACATGACCTGAAATCTGAGAAAGACACCATTGCAGCCAGCTAAGTGTGTACCTCTGACTGCAGTCTGGACTGCCCAACCAGGGATGATCATGTCACACAGCTGCACCAGGGTGTCCTTCCTGCACCAACCACTCCTGCAGCTGGCAAGGTCCTATGGAGTCATTGACTCTTCACCTGCAATTCATGAGACAACCTGGTTGTTGTGCTCTTGGTTGCGGCAGGCTGTTCTGCACCAGGCTCCAGTGTGGTAGAATTTAAGCTCCCTCCTCCACTGCTTGTCTTGAAGAACAACACACGATTTTCACTGCAACTTTAGTGAGAATCTGGCTGTTATTTCTCAGCCAGAAGAGATCCGGTCAGATGCAGGTGTGTGTGTCTGCAGTGCTTTCAGTTTTATCCTCCACCAGTTCTTGTCTTCTGCTTTCTCCCAGAGTCTTGCAGATCTAGGTGTGCCTCTCTGCTGCCCTGTCTTGATGCAAAAAGCAGGCGTGCACTAATGTAAGTTGCTGAAGGCACAAAGATGGAAGCCATCATCAGTGCAGAGGATTATCAGACTATCAGATGGGAAGGTCTGGAGGAACTAAGCAATGAAGAAGGAATGAAGTTCAATGAAAGGTTATGGCCTTAGGGATTAGTAACAATAATTTCTTCTGTGTGTGATGAGAGATGCTGGTTGCACCTTTTCTGATGTCAGTCTCAAAGAGTGGGTAGCTAGGTGGAGGAAAAGGGGGTTTTCAGCCCCTCTAGGTGTTCAGTTTCTCATTTTTTCTGACAGATTGAAAGTCTCAAAATACCGACTTTCTGGTAAACAAGTGTCTTTTTGATCTTTGCTGAATTGATAAGTATTTTATATATATATATATATATACTGAAAATTTTAATTTTGAGCATTTTATATAGCAAAAACGTTGTTCTTCAACCTGAAAAATCTAAAATATAATAAAATGGCCAAATTAGTTTACTGAAATTAAACATGTGTGCACTTGGCTCTGTAATTTTTCAGTAATGTATTTGATAATACATATTTAGCTAACTCACATACCTGATTACACTTGGGAAGTGAAAAGACAGTTTGCAGATCCTCCCATCCTTTTATTTTTAATCCCGAAAAGCCAGAAATTTTGCCTGTGATCAGATAAAAACACTGAATGTAAATTGGTTCTCTAATGTTGTTTACCCCTTCTCCTTTTCTCCTGAGGTTGGACCCTAAAGCACACATCATTGCTGCCCAACATTGTTGTGACTCCAAGACAAAAACCGACAGGCTAATTATGCTGGCAGCTGCAAAGCAACCAAAAAATGTTCTTCTGCCACTCTGTTTATACTGAGAGAACAAAACAAAGCTTTTGTGGCCACCAGAAGTGTAAACAGGTGACACTACTCAGAGCCTGAAGGACGACTGAATGCCATAATGTCAGTTTGCAATGGGAGCTGAGCAGAGTGGCTACGTCCAAGCACGCATGTTTTACTAAGCTCAGCCTGATGGGCTGCCTGCTTCCACAGTTGATATCGACATTAAGTGATTCATCTTGTGCAAAATTTTGTCTGTTATTTATGCTGATTAAATCACCCTGGCAGTAAAAGAAAATTATCCTCTCTTGTCCTCTTCCCCTTCAGCCAGAAGAAATACCTTCAGTCCTAGAATTTGAAGTCCCTAGAACCCTCCAAGAACTAGGAAACAATTCACAACATTTCTATGGCCAGCAGACATGAATCACCCTGCTGAAATCTTTACTGTAACATGCTGCTGTAGTTTCACTTTCAAACATCACCTGGAAAAAGGCATACTGTGAGATAAAAGGGATGGCAGAAGCATCACCCAGAAGCTTGTGGGCTCCATGGTGGTGAGCTGAAGCACAGGTGCTTTGATGGCAGACTTTCACCCTGGCATGCTTAATTGCTGGACTTTGCCTGCCAGCCAGGGTGGACAGCATGTGTGACTGTGGCTTCCTGCCCAGACAAGAGGTCTTTATCAGCTACATAAAAGCCAGGAGCCTCTCTGGCATGAGCCCTAACATCCACCTCCTTGACCTGGTAACATCACGCCAGCAATGTGTGACACCTTGGGGTCCTCCACAGACATACCAGAAGTCTCAGCCAGCTCTGGATCTACTAATGCATCTCCATTTGTTTCTGTGGCCTATAGAATAACATTATAGATTAATGGTGCCTGTTCCAAGTGTAGAGAGATACTGAGTAGGGAACAGGTAGCAAAGTTGTAGCTGGAGCAAAGTGCCTGAGGAGACCAAAAGCCTGGAGAAACCTGTTTTTCAGTGCCTTTGCATGGCAGCAGGCACAGCAGGGTCAGCTCAAGGCTCAGAACAAACTGGCAGGATGCTGGAAAGGGTTAGGATGTTTAGAGGCTTTAACAGGTGTCCTTGGTCACCAGTGCAAGCATTTGTGACCACAACTGTGTCCACAATGCAGAATGCCACTGCAGAAAACCATAGCAGCTCTCTGAGCTCTGTCTGCTGTAGGGACCTGGAAATACCTGTGTGAGGGAGATTTGTTCAAGACTGTGTCACAGGCACATGCTCCTGGAGAGAGAAAAAGCAGGTGGTGGGAAAGCCCTGGTCCTGCTCATTCCCAGAATCTCCATTCCCATCTGAAGCCATTTCATGTTGTCTCTGTGATTTACAGCTGACAGGATTTGATCTACTCCAGCAACCTGCCACAGACTGCCTGGAGTCTGAAAGAGCAGCTTGGCAAAACCAGCCCCAGCAGGCAGTTGGGATTACAGTCAGATTTGGTGACTTGACATCCACAACTTCTTTCCAGGACTGCTCTCCTAACGTATGGTGTAGCAGCACTGTGCAGCTCCGTGGAGCAAACAGCGCCAGATGAAAAACCCCTCCCATGTGCTCCAGGCTTTGTTGGAGTCTTTCCTGGGAAGACTTTGCCTTGACCTGAAGTGGCCACAGAGTCCCGAGCAGTGGCTGCCCTGGCCAGGGGTTCCAGCCACTGTACCTTGGCTGTGGGCAGCAAGGCTGTAGGCAGGCACTGGTGCAAAGCTGCCAGGCATCAGGCTGAGCACGCTGCTGGTCACTCTGCAGAGACTAAGCAACAGAAAGGACATTGTCAGAGTGGAGGATTGTTCTGGGAGAACAAGCAACAAAAAGAGGGATTGTTTTGCTGTGAAATGAGGCCGTGTTTTAGCTTTAGCCAGGGCTAGGCTTTGCCTGCCCATCAGGGATGCAGGCTGGTGGGGCACACTGCCTGCTCCCCAGTTGATGCTGTCCTCCTCAGCATGCCTGGCATCTTCTTTGCTTCTGAAGTTCTTCACTAGTGCAGTCAGCAGCACAGTGCATGCCCTGAGACCCACGGTGAGTGGGTGGGTGTGCTGATTTAAGGCTAATTGGAATATTTTAACGAAGAAAACTATACTGTAGGCTGTGAAAGGAAAAACAAGGGTGATGTCTACTTCACTCATAGGCTTGCTGTGATGTTTAGGAATAAGAACTCAAAACAAAAGATAAGCCACTTGAGCTTGTCGCGGTCTCAGTCAGGCTTGTGGCACTCTCTGGGGCACTGCGTCTGGGGCTGTCTACCAGCTTCTGAACTTCTCCTGGTCTCTGATTAAATTCACTAATCACTTTTCTTCTAACTCCTCCTCTGGCCGATCCTCAAAACCTTGGGGGAAGGTATAGGGGTGGGGAGAAGGTGGAAGGGTGGTTGGGAGCCCCTCCTGGGGTCTCTGATTTCTGGGAGGGGTGTTGTGTTTCTGTATTACCTTTACCTTGTATATTTCTGTAAATATTCCTGTATATAGTGTATATATCTGCTTGTACATTGTGCTGAGCTGTAAATAGAGCTTCATCTAAACTTCCAGCCGACTGAGTTTTAGCCTGGGTCATTTTACAAAGTGTGGGGGGGCAGGTAACTCCCAAACCCACATCAGTGGGGAAAGGAAATTGTGGGATAAGGGAACTTTGTGGCTTCTGCACCTGTCTGGAAGGTCCAAGGGGCATGAAGGCAGAGGAGTGCAGCAGTGGCACAGCTCCCACAGTGGTGCAGTGTTTCTTCCAGATAACCAGGAGCAAGAGTCCTCTCTAGAAGGGAGAGATACGACTGGGATGGAAGCAGAGATACAAAGTAAACTGCTCCAAGATAGTGAGTAGAGAATGTAGTGACCTCCTTTCTGCACATACTCATCTTTTGAAAGTGTTTGTTGATGGTGAACATCACAAACCAACTTGGGTACCTTCATGCATGCAGTGTGTATGAGGACACAAGCATCTTGCACTGAAGCTCTAACAGGACACAGTAGGGAGAAGAAATGAAAGCTGGGAAGCTGCATGCTCAGAATGTGGCTTGGACCTTTTTTTTTTTTTTTTTAAATTATTATTATTATTCCCTATGTGAATGAATACAAACAGTTGAGAGTAACAGTGAGCACAACCACAGAAACTTAATGTGAGTCATCCCTGGCTTGGCGGCTGCTGTGGGGCTGCAGGTCCTCTTGCCCATGGGAACTTAAATACAGGAAAACCAAGACAGCCAAAATTATGGCTCCTTGACCCTACTTATGCAGAATGCATTTTTTGGGAAGGATACGAACTGGTCCTGTATCAGCTATTGTCTTTAGCTCTTTAAGCAGTGCTGCCACAGTGCTGCAGCAGAGCAGGAGACATCTCTTCCATCCTGCACAGCAGGATGCTCTTCAATACTGCATCAGTACTAAAAATAAACTCCATGTAAACATTCACTTCATGTTTCAAAGTCCAGTTTCAACAGGACCAGCACATCTCCATGCTGCATGCCAGCAGCATGACAGTGGGAGACAGACACAACCCACCAAAGCCAGCTGTCAACAGGCATAGGAGTGAGACGTCTGGGTTCAGACGAGGAACATCCTGGGCAATATTGCAGCTTCAAAATAACAGCTTCAGAAGGTAGTGATGCTCCTTTGGCCCAAAACATGGCCAGCAAACATGCAATGAAAAAAAATAACGCAAAAGTACTCTGAAGCACAGTCTTTACTCAGAGCAAAGAAGCTGCCATGCCAAGCGGGACCTCAGCACACTGTCAATTCAGTGCAGAAACTGCTTGGACATGACTCTAGCCAAGGGAGACATCTTACAGCAAGTGGGTAACTCAGCTGCAGAATCTGAGCAGCAGCAATAAGATAACCACTGCAGGAACCATAGCTCTTGGTCCTCTGCTTTGGGAAACGTGTCTCAGTCAGAAAAATGCATGCAGTAATTTCCCTTCTTTAAAAGACACACACACAAAGAAAGAAGACAAAAGCTTCTCCTTCACTGGAGCCAGCCAGCATAGTTTGCATTACTTTTCTGCACTTCTTTGTGAAGAGGGTTACCCCTGAGCAAATTGCAGAAGCTTTTCATTCATCTCTAAGTGCAAGTTTCTACCAAGGCAGTGTTCATGGATCCAGCCAGAGAGCTGCAGTATCATAAGGACAATAAATAAACTGTGCAGTCACAGCAGCCTGACCGATTTTGATGACATGTATACACACAAATATGTCCAAACACACCAGCTCTCGAGTGGGTACTTTTACTACCACAGCATCTACAGGAGTTACAAAGTGGTAACATTTTCCTTCTAGGTCAGATGAGGATTTACTGCACTTGGTTGGAAGAAGGAGCTCCATGGGATTTTTCCCAAGTGCCTGGATATTTACTTGGAGGCACCAGCTGTCACATAAACATGCTCAGGCTCTCTTGGGGGACATCAAACTCATGGTGGGAGCCCAGGGGAAAATGGAGAGCCAGCCTGGAGTTTCTGCTTCCACCACTTGGCCATTCGTGCTTTTGACTTTCAAGCCACTTCAGTGCTTTTCAGTGGCTGGTTCAGAGACACATTTTGATGCTGTTTTCATGTTTTCTTTTGAGAGCTGCAGGTGAAGCTGGTTTGGGAACAATGAAAAAATTGGCTTACTGCCCTATGGCAGCATGCACCCCTTTGTGCTTCTTAACATAAAAAAGCCCCCAGACTCCCTCGACCCAATCACCAGAAGACTTTTCCTTTGGTTCCAGATAATACTGTCAGAAAGGTCTCATTCTAGCAGCAGGATGGGAACCAACCCCCACCCCAGCCCATGCCAAGACCTTGCCTCTGCCACAGCTGCAGTCTGGAGCATGGAGAACTGCAGAAGTTCCCCTGATCTTTTTGATCATATTTCCTCTCAGACCTTATGTAATTCACCTCCACTGTAGACACTTAACGACACTTAAAAAACCTGTAGGTTAAACCAACAAATTAAAATGTTATGGTTTCTCTTTCTTAAGAAAAAAAAAAGGAAAACACCTGCGTGCACATCTCTGACAAGAGAACAAACATGTGGCAGATGTTAGTCGTGCAGATCAGTGGGTGCAAAGAGATACAGGGAAGTGGTGGCACCGTGCCAAGCTTTATGGCTTCCAAAGGCAAGCTGGGCCAGGGCAGGCACAGGACAGGCTGTGGGCACCACCCAGCATGGCTGAATATGTGTTACAAGCTGGGAACGGTGGGACCGCAGATAGCCGGGCAGGAAGGAAAAACAATAAATATCTCCCTCCTGCATTCGGGAGGAAGCCAGATGAAACATTCCTGTCACAAGGCTGAAACACTTTCCACTCTAACAGTAAGTCAGGAAGATGTTAAACAACAGTTTCATACGGCAAATGTTAAAAACTCAACAGTCTGGATATCCTGTGTCTCAAATTAAAAAAAAACCCAAAAAACAAAAACCCAAACCCAACTGTTTTTAAAAAGACAAATTTTTAATGCTGACATTTGGTAAGATGAGGAAGCCTGGGGAAGCTCCAGAGAATAAACAAGCTGATGTTATGCCAGCATTTTAACAAAGTAAACAGGATGGCCTTGCAAACAGGTGTGTCTGTCTATTCAGTAGTCATCCCATACAAAATAATGACCAAAAAAAATGTGATCCTATCGATAATGACTTAAAGCCAAGAAATATAAATACCAATCATCAGGGATTACAGACAATAAGCATGTCAAACTAACATGATCATTTTTGTGGATCATAGAGCATCAAAGAACAAGCTGGCTGGTACTGTGGTGTGTGTGATCAAGGGACAAAGGCACCAGCCACCTGGT
The DNA here is from genome assembly GCA_013399055.1 of Ramphastos sulfuratus. NCBI lineage: Eukaryota > Metazoa > Chordata > Aves > Piciformes > Ramphastidae > Ramphastos > Ramphastos sulfuratus. Next base: position 544,633 of record WBNM01031619.1, on the reverse strand, counting down.
CAAGTGTGAGGCAGCAGAGGAGATGCTCCCCAGGATGTGTTTCTAGCAGGGAGTGCTATATAGCATAAAGCTGATGACCTGGAAGGAAACAAAATCTTGACAGGTAAAGTATGCTGTCCAGGGAGCTGAGAGCATGTCAGTGGTCTGGAACCCTTGGGATCCCTGGGGTAGCTGTCTGTCATCTGTGCTACAGCCCAGCTGGTACTGAGGATGGAGGCCAGAACAAACCAATGCCCATGCCCTTCATCACACCTTGGGCCAGACATCCCAGCAGTGCCTGCTGTGCCACTGGGCATGAGCCTCCTCCCTGCCAAAATCATTCTACTAGGAAGAGACAGTTCAGAAAAGGTTTGGACAAGACAGGGAAAATCACCTGAGGTCTCAGTGTGGCAGCACATCCCCTGCACAATAGGAGATTGTGATTTCCCCATTGCTTGCTTGGCCCCTGCAAGGCACAGACCAAGCCATTCTCTGACCCAGCAAGGCTGCACTTCAATTCTGAGACAGCACACCAGGAACAGTGAATCCCTGATGGACCTGCAGGACACAGTGACAAGCAGCAGACCATGAATCTCCACCATGTCTTCACAGGTAAAAGGCCTGTTCCTGTTCCCTGTTTAAACACTCAAGCATTGGCAGCAGCTGGATAAGAGGTTAAAGTTATTCTTCATTTGAAATTTCCATTCTCCACAATTAGAATAGTGTGTCTTAGTCCAGTGTCCCAAAGGACACAGATACATAAGAAGATTTGGACATGAGCCAACAAGTAAAAAATGGAAAATATGCCTTAAAGCAAAAGAGACTTTCATCAGCTCAGTTTATTGTAAGAAGGGATCAGGAAAGCTTGACCATAATATCTGACTGCTCTCTCTAGGACAAACAACTCAGAGATTCACTCCCTGGCTGAGGAGATTCAGTGACTTGAAGGGGATTAAAAATGTGCAGTTTCAATATGAGATGCAAAAAAGAAAATTAACTTTGAGAACAACCTACAAGCTACTGCAGTGAAGATGTATTCAGTTCAAGACCAACTGTTGTTTGGTTTTGGTGGTTTTTTTTTTCACAACAGTGCTCTAATTTACACAAGAACTAATTCAGGGCAGCCTGTGTCATGCAGGAAGTTACGCTGGCGAGCTCAGCCAGCCTCCCCGGCTCTATAATCTATGGAAAAAAACCCTGCCCCTATTTCCCTTCTTCCCTTCCAAGTGTGTGAAAGGTCTGGCCTGCCCTGCTGGAGGCGTTTCAGGAGAGCCAGGTTGCATGAGTAGCAGGCAGCTGTGCCTGCTGGCCCAGGCTGCCTGGGTTGCCCTGGCCAGCGGCTGGCCCCAGCACAGGAAACATTTTAGCTTTATAAGGATACCAGTCTGGGGGAATGAAGCAAAGCAGCATCCTAAAGCTGAGGCACCATGGATGATGAGTGCCAGGGATCTGAATCATGTTTCTCTGACACTTTTCTGCCCTCCCAGCCAGAGCAGGAGCATGAAGCATAAAAAGAACAGCTGTCCCAGCAGTGCTCAGTCCATCCCAGGGCACAGCCCCACAGGCCCTGACTCCCCTGCCAATGGACTCCAGGCATTGCACAAAACTCTTGCACCAGAGCCAGCAGCATGCCCCCACCTTCAGACCAGCTACTCACGTCTGGAGAGAGCCAGGAGCTTCATATTTGTTAGGAGCTAAAAGCAATCCCATCAGTCCGGCTAAGCTGGTGCCATTGCAGACACATTGCTGAGCTCATTCATAGTGGAGTGACTTTGCTTAATATATAAGCTGCTTGTGCTTCCAGATCAACTTTCTACTTCTCAGCACAGTGCTTTTCAAAGGCCCACATATGAAAATGGGTCAGTAACTGCACTAGTCACAGCTTTGCAGGTTTTGTTTTGAGAGGACAGGCCATGGTCTCCACAAATAAGGTGGATCTGATTAGCTCAGAGGCAAGCGGTGCAGGAGCAGCTGCAGGCTGTATCTGCTGAGTGGAGATTTCCTCACCCGTAAGATTGCTGACAGATGCTATTGAGTAAAATACAGTGCTGGCTTTCACCACACGTTAAAAGGGAAGTCCAGGCAAGAGCAGCAAGAGGCACAACGGTTGTGTTTAGGACAGTGCTGTATGTAGTGACATGCTCTGTGGGCATGTTTCTCCACCCTTTCTTCTCAGAGGAATCCTTTATTAGGCAGATTGTATATTACAGTTCAAGGGCAGAAAGTAGAACAGGGATGGATTCACAATGCCCAGTTCCAAAGAGAAATGTGCCAAACCTTATAGCCTGGCCAATTCAGAGGTGCAATGGTTCCAAGCAGACTGAAATACCTCTTGGAAGTGATAAATCAGGCTAAAAAACTTTATAGGAAAAAGAGAACTATGGAATTGAAATTGGATCCAGCTGGGATTGGAGCTCTGTGCTTCTGTTCCTGAAATGCTGCCTTCTTCCTTTGGGCCTTTTAATGGTCTTTTCCCAGTATTTTCTTTCTGGGGAATAGTCATAATGGGTTTACAATGAACTAGATGTTTACTGCTTATGTTTGTACTCTGCTGACTCATTTTTACAGCTTTTTGTGAGCAAGCCTGAAGCTCCAGCACTCAATCTCCAACATTTTCTGTGTAGTGTAGATTGGAGCTGCCCTGTAGCCTTACCCAAAAGGAAATGACAGTCCTGAGTCCTTACGGATGGAGAGGTGGACACCAGTGTCTCACAGAGTCCATAACGAGGTTTTTATTCAACAAGAAGGAGTAAACAAAGAACACCCCAAGTGAAGAAGCAGAAACAAGGAGCAGAGTGTTCCATGCAGCGCTTCGGGTTCTGTATCACGGAACAGTAGTTGTCTACCAGGCCAGATCTGAAGATGGGATCAACACCAAAAGCAAAGTTCTTAGCTCTGACTGAACACAAAAGTACTTGTGTCCAGGAGACATGGCCACTAGAAGCTCCACAAAGCCACCCAGTGCTAAATAAAACCCAAGGAAGGGCCTCATAACCCCTGTCTCCCTGGATATCTGAAGGGATTTGGGAGACCTAGAAGAAATCCCAGGTGGTGTGGTTGCAGCAGGAGCAGCAGCAATGTTGGTAACTGTTGTCCCTCGGGTCTGGTTCATCTGAGCTCATCTCTGATATGGATGCATTGAGGCTGATTTGATGTTTGTTTTTATGCCACTTGGCATTTTTCCTGAAGAGAGAAAAAGAAACAGCAGTGAAAAACTGGCTGTATGAGAGGACCTTTGCTCAAGAGCATGCAAGACTCACAACAACCCTGTTTGAGCTTTTCCTGTTCCTTCCAGGTACCACACTAGGCTTACCTGATACAGCATATTCCAGTTTCAGATCTAATACAACCAACCTCTTCCACAAATTGGTATGTTTCTCTGTTGCAAAATTTCCGTGGCAATTTCTGTGGCCCCCCGCTACCCCTTCAAATTCTATCCTTGTTCCTTCTTAAACAAGCCTTTCCCTTTGTCAGGAGAGTGGGACTTGTTCAGTCTCACAGAAGTTTCTGGCAGCAGTACTCACAGAAGTATGCAGACTGATCTCCACTTTGATTCCAGAGGAAAACACAAAATCCCCTTCCATGTAACTATTTATAGTCAGGCCATATATTTAAATAACTAAGACTCTCTTAAATCTCTTATTATCTCTTAACCAATTGCTGATACCAATCACACATGGGAAAATGTTCAAAGATATTGTACTATTAGCTTACAGTAAGTACACAGTCCTCTGTTTCTCTGTTCCTTTCTAATAATTTCTGACATTTGGGGCAGCTTTGTCCCAGCTGAACATCCAATAAATGCCTTTACAGAACTATATCATGTATTTATTTCCCACATAGCAGTAACTAGGCTGGAGTCCATGCGCCTATGTGTTTCACTTTAATACAAATACAATCTACTATTAAGTCACTTGATATATGAAATCCTTTTGTGACTCTTTACAGACAGCTTTTGGGGTTTTCTTACCTTAACTCATTATCATTAAACTTCTACTTCACTCCCTACCCACAACTTAAATTTGACAGCAAAATCCCCATCACGGATCCCTACAAAACTGGACTGTGATCTCCCCACGTACTGATTTGCATGTTCACTAAGTCTGTGACTAAAATGGTATTGCAGTATGAGTTCAGAAGCTGACACTGGATGGCTGGGATCCATTTCAACCTCTGAGCCAATTTAAAGCAGGTATTACTCCACTGTTACAACATGACTCATGTTGTTAAGGCTGGAAAAGAACCTCTTACTTGGTTATATCTAAAAGGTGACTGGGGAAGAATCTCTGCATCTGCATTGGTTTTTCTTGCTCCCTGCATTTCAACTGCTCTCAGATATGCAACTTTTTTACCTGGCTGTCCTGCTTGTGCCATCTGCACTCCGGCTAGCATTGGCTGCTGCTGAGCAGGTGCACCTGACATTGGGACCTGCTGCATGCCTGAAGCACCTGCGATGATGGCACCAGCTCCTGCCTGGCTTGACTGGACAGATCCTCCAGAGCCAGGGGGTCTTCGGTTTGACAGTCCCTTCCCAAAGGCCACAGCTGCTACCAGTGCGTTGGTGTCTGCAGGGTTGAAAGTTTGCTTGTTCTGTCGCAAGCCTGTACAAAAATGAGTGGGTTTTAAGTATTTCAGTCATCAAGTCTTAAAAAGTAGCACGGCTGATCCTGAGTCTGCTTTTCTGCTTTTTGGTGCATGTAATAGAGAAGAGCTTCTAACAAGCTGTCATACGAGAGTCTCAGCAGGGTCAAAGATGACACAAAATCCAAGGACAGTAGTGACTAAATAATTTCTCCACTGAGAGCAGAGCATAAGCTGCTCAGGTAAGAAGGATAGAGGAAGGCAAGTCCTCCATATCCATGAGAATGTTTCTACTAAAGACTCTTCTGTGCTGAGTCCAATGGCAGGTAACAAGCACTGTGGTTTAGATAAACAATGGCAACATCCCCTTTTTGACCCTTGTGACCAGCATGGCGTCTGCAAGTTTTTCTGCCATGTACCTGCACAGTTGTACCATTAAGCCCAGAACCCAGACAGAACCTGTACTTCAGTCCTTGCTTAAACCATGTGTGTCAAAGATGACCAAAAACCCTACTACCTTTGGGAGTCAGGACTCACAGGAATAGTGAATAGCTAATGGCAGACACCAATAAAATAAGGACATCCATCATCAGAGTAAGAGCCAAAAAAGGTTGACCATGGTCTGAAGCAGCCATCATCTAGAGAATGTCACACAAACATGTTGTGGACTCGTTCAGAACATAGAATTATAAAATCATTAAGGTTGGAAAAGACCTAAGTGTCTATGAAATCCAACCATCAACTGAACACCACCATGCATGCTGAACCATGTACTAAAGTGCCTTGTCTACATATTTTTGAACACCTCCAGGGATCAACTCCACCAGCTCCCTGGACAGCCTGTTCCAGTGCTTGACCATTCTTTCAGTAAATAAATCTTTTCTAATATCTAATCTAAACCTCCTCTGGCTCAACCTGAAGCCATTTCCTCATACCCTATTGCAAGTTACTTGGGAGAAAAGACTGACCCCCACCTCACAACCACCTCCTTTCAGGTAGTTGTAGAGAGCAATAAGGTCTTCCTTCAGCCTTCTCTTCTCCAGACTAAACAATCCCAGCTCTCTCAGACACTCCTCTAAAGGCCTGTTCTCTAGATCCTTCATAAGTTTTGCTGCCCTTCACTGCACACACTCCAGTAACTCAATGTCCTTTGTGTAGTGAGTGGCTCAAAAGTGAGCCCAGTGTTAGAGGTGCAGCCTCACCCAGGCCAGGTACAGGGGCAAAATCACTTGCCTACTCCTGGAGGCCACACTATTCCTGACACAGGCCAGGATGCTGTTGGCCTTCCTGGCTACCTGCACACACTGCTGGCTCATGTTCAGCTGGCTGTCTACCAGCACCCCCAGGTCCTTCTGCTGGACCAGCTTTCCAGCCACTCTTCCCCAAGCCTGTAGCATTGCCTGGGCTTCTTGTGACCCAAGTGTGGGACCCAGCACTTGGCCTTCTTAAATCTCATACGACTGACTTCAGCCCATAGATCCAGCCTGTCCTCTGCAGAATCTTCCTGCCTTTGACCAGATCAACCCTACCACCAAATTTAATGTCATCTGCAAACTTACTGAGGGAGCAATCAATGTCCTCATCCAGATCATCTATAAAGATATTAAACAAGACTGGCCCCAAAACTGAGCCCTGGGAAACATTGCTTGTTACTGGCCACCAACTGGATTTAACTCTGTTCACCACAAGTTTCTGGGCTTGGCCATGTGGCCAGTTTTTAAACCCAGCACAGAGCACACCTGTCTAAACCATGAGTTGCCAGCTTCCCCAGCAGAATGCTGTGGGAGAGTGTTGAAGGCTTTACCAAAGTCCAGGTAGATAAATCTACAGCCTTTCCTTCATCCACTAGGTGGGTCATCCAGTCATAGTAGGAAATCAGGCTGGACCTGCCTTTCATGAACTCATGCTGGCTGGGGTTGATCCCCTGGTTGTCCTGCACAAGTTTCCCATTCACTGCCACTGCATTTTTGCAGCTAGTTGTATTAATCCAAGTTGGTTGGGAAATGGCCTTGGTAAATACTTACCACCTCCTCAAAAGGTAGATATGGCAGAAGATTGGAATGACCTTCCTGCCACACATATAGGTCACACAGCAGGACTCATTGCGTCCACAGGACCCCTTAGAAGTTTCTAGGATAGCTAGTCTTGCATCTTCTGGCATGCTTTCACCTATGCTGTTTATCTGCATTTCTCATGCTTCAGTCTCTCTGATTTAACTGTTTTGCCACTACTCTCTCAAGCCTGCTGCTCAGTCCCTGTACCCTACTTCCTTGTACATACCTCCACTTTCAGATTCACGCTCCTCTTTACTGATTTTCTCCAGCAGATTTGAGCACATTTTGTTCAGACTTTGGATCTGTTTCTGCAAAATGAAAACCATTAGAAACTGCCAGGATACCTCCAACACAGGTCAGGAAGGTAAACAAACAAGCTCTTGCTTCCCTAGTGTCTGTGTAATCAAACATGAGCATTTTGGTAGCAGGGCCTAGAGAGGCCAATGCTAATGTGTGCAGGATGGTACTGTGGGGATGGGGTAGCCTCCACCTTTCTCTGACACCTGATGGCACTTCCTATGAACAGTCATCAGGCTAGACATCCTCAGTCTGTGAAACTGTGGAGGAAACCAAACCCCAGCTAGGGTCACCTGGAGAAATCTAAGTCAGAAAAGGACGCTGCTTAAAAGAAAACTGTCAGATGGAAGGGTGAAGGAAGCAGAGTTAGCAGCATCTGGTGCCCTAGGACTAAGAGGGAGACGGAGCAAACCTACCTGTGCCACATCAGGGCTAATTCGAGCTGCATCTGTGATCAGCTGCTTCTCTTGCTCCTCCACTTCAGGGTCAGGCTTAGTTCGAAGATGGTCAGGCACAACCTCATGGCTGAACACCGGCACACGCCCCTCTGTCTGCCGCTGCAATAGTTGGACAAGCCACGCTCAGAGCCTCCTCCTTCAGCCCATCTCTCAAACAGCTGAAGGCCAGATCAGAGACCATGGGAAAAGGCTTCTAGCAGGCTTGAAACATTAGGAAGTTTCAAGAATTTGTCTAGGAATTTACATGACGCCTGCAACCCATGGGGGTCCACAGTGCAATCCTATCAGCATGGCCATGACCAGTTGAAACATTTCTCACTCAAGGAGAGAATAAGCATTGCCAGCATGCCCTGATGGTTCTGTAATACACCCTGTGTTGCTCAGATGACAGTGCACATCTAGATGCAGATGTCTGACAGAAAGTACAGATATGACAGAGAAAACCATCAGCTTGCAAGAAGGCCTTCTAGTCAAATATAAAGACACTATCTCTTTCAGCCCCAACATCACAAAAATAACATCTTTACAAACAGGAACACCTCCTGCAAAGTGTATCCAGTGTAAGTGCTTGTAGGTGAAAGCGCCCCTCAGCAAAGCTTAACTATTCATCACCTTTTCCTTCTCTATACTCAGAGTTGAAGAATGCCAAGCACAGAAAATGGCAGGCTGAAGCAGATAGGCAAGCACCTTCTGATACTCCAGGGATAACAGTCAGAGGGAAATTTCTTACCATGATCTCCTCATCACGGTCTGGAGACAGCACTAGTGGTATGATAACCTGGTTTCGCAATAGTGGGGTCTTCTCATGCTTTAGCACTTTATTCAAGGTGTTCAGCTGCCCTGAGAGCAATGCAAAGCTGTCCAGAACTGAGGGCCTGGGAAAGAAAACGAAGAAGACAGAACACAGAAAGGGATGACATAGATGGCTTTTATTTTTTCCTCACTCAAATGGCTAAGAAGTGAGGAAATAACACTTTTCTTCCTCAAATTGGTCTACTCCAGATGGTAAACGGAAAAAAACCTAGGGCTAAATGTGCAGGTGGGGAAAAAATCCCAGTCCCTACTGCAAACAGCTCAAATACTGCAAACAGTTCAGGGACATTACAAGAAGTTCCACTGGAAGTGGCAGTTGTTTGGGATTTCAGTAACATACATAGAAGTAATGCTTTCCTTATCACTAACTCACCCAGTGCAATTTTAGAGCAAGGTCTGAGAAACTATCTCACTCCTAAGTAGTACCACCAGGAGTGTCAATATTTATAGCTTGGCTATCCAGACAAAGCAACAACAAAGCAAAATAACTGATAATCTTGTCAAGGAGGTCCTCTTCAGCTTCCTCTCTGGGGGATGTGTCACCCCTTCTGCCTTCTACAACATTAACTATAAAAGCTAAGTGCCACTGCAGTGGCAGACACTGTCCAAGATACTGTAGCTATAACATCTTTGTGCTCCATCAAGAAAAGAATGCCACTTTGCGAGTCTCTCAGTCCACTAAGACATACAGAATCAGCAAAATACAAGAACTCAGCTTATACCAGAGCCAAAAAAAACCCCAGAAAGGTCAAGAAATGCAGAAAAAAACTTTGCTCATTTTATAGTGTATGCAGGTCTCTAAGATACTTTGTCTGAGAAGCTTCCAGTCACTGCAGATGCAAGTCTAGTTCTCATAAATGTCTAGATTAAAAGGTGTTAGCATGACTCCATTACTATACAGCATGAAAGCAATGGATTTCAGCTGTTTTTCTGAAGGATGACATGTAGTAGTTCCTCCAGAAATTTAAACCTACTAACAGTAAGGGGTTTTAAGTACACTTTGTGGTCCTCTGAGCTGCTTCCCCAGTGATCAACAGTGCCCCCAGCTCTGTGAGACACCTTACCATGTGAGTCGGTCATACTCGTTCTCCAGCTTGTAGATAAAACTGACCAAGGAGTTCTTTAGGTCAGCTACCTGACTGATGAGTGCGTCCAGAGTCAACTCCAGTTGCTTCTCCCTCCCCTAAAAAAAAAAAAAAAAAAAAAAAAAAAAAGCAAAAGATATATGGGAGGAGGGCAAAGCTTAATGTCTTCCCAAGGTGTCATGGATTCACACACATTGATCCATACTTTGGCATCTCCTTTGCAGAGGAAGCAAACAGAGACTCTGGAGATAAAAATCTTATGGTTTCACAGACCCCTTTCCCTTAAGTTGGAACATTTTGGCATGAGGCTTGTGCCAAACAAGCACAAACTCTTGGTTGGTTGTGTTCTTTAAGCTCTAGATGAGGATAGGGAAGACATTATCTCTCACATCTGCTTTTTGCCACATCAGGCAAAGTCATCAAAGCAGCTCACACCACCTTTGTGAGCCATTTAAGTTAAACCAGTTCAAAGTAGATTAGTACTCCTTCGAACTTTTCTCACAGCAAATGTGGGCACAGCAATGTGTTCATCCAAAACAGCCCTCTCCAAAATGACTATGGCCTGAAGAGTCCAGCTTCTGCCCTCACCTCATTCTTTGCTTTCTTCCTGTCCAAGTGCCACTTCCAGCTGCAAAAGAAACCAGCGGCTCCTATTCTACTTATGCCTTACCAGCTGTGGGAGGCTCTGCACGTGCTGGCGCATGCATTCGTCATCTCCTGTCTTTTGTTCTGGAATACCTTGTTTAAATAATCTTTTCCACTGACATGCCTAAGTGAGGGAGGGTGGTGACAGACAAAGTGTCAGGACAGGGGATCTGTTGCCAAAGACACCAATGCATATCCCTGACTCTGCTTCAAAAAACCTCTAGAATCTTATCTATTCCAACTTAGTCATACTATGGTATTGCGCAAAATATAATTAAAGTCCCAGCCCTAATGAACTACTCATGTAAGTCAAGGACTGTACAGTAATAATCCATGAGGAAGGTGGGACAAAGCAATCAAAAAATAGAAAGGGAATGCTGATTGGGAAAGCACATAGAGTGACTCAAGCTGTTGGCATGCCTGCTATTAGGTTTGTTGTTGTTCTGTTTAAATATACTGGATCACTCAAGAGCTTCACAGCAGAGATGATCAGGTATCTGCCATGTTCACAAGAATACAAAATTATTCTATTATATTTATAGTCTTACAAATACAGGCTGGGTGGTGAATGGCTGGAGAGCAGCCATGAGAAAAAGGACCCAGGGGTCTGGGTTGATGAAAAGCTCAACATGATCCTGCAGTGTGTGTGCACAGCCCAGACAGCAACTGTGTCCTGGGCTGCATCAAGAGAAGCGTGGCCAGCAGGGAAAGGGAGGGGATTCTCCACCTTTACTCTGCTCTCGCCAGACCCCATCTGGAGTACTGTGTACAGTTCAGGAGCCTCCAACACAAGAAGGACATCAAACTGTTGGAGTGAGTCCAGAGTAGGCCATGAAGATGATAAGAGGGTTGGAGCAGCTCTGCTATGAGGACAGGCTATGAAAGTTGGGGCTCTTCAGCCTGGAGAAGAGGCGGCTTTGAGGAGACCTTGTAGTAGCCTTCCAATATCTGAAGGGGGCCTACAGGAGGGCTGGGGAGGGACTATTAACAAGGTCTTGTAATGACAGGACAAAGGATTATAGGTTTAAACTGGAATCATAGAATCAACCAGGTTGGAAGAGACCTCCAAGATCATCCAGTTCAACCTATCACCCAGCCCTAGCCAATCAACCTGATCATGGCACTAAGTGCCTCATCCAGTCTTTTCTTGAACACCTCCAGGGATGGTGACTCCACCACCACCTTGGGCAGCCCATTCCAATACAAAATCACTCTCTCTGTGAAGAACTTCCTCCTAATATCCAGCCTATACCTCCCCTGGCACAACTTGAGACTGTGTCCCCTCATTCTGTTGCTGGTTGCCTGGGAGAAGAGACTGACCCCCACCTGGCTACAACCTCCTTTCAGGTAGTTGTAGACAGCAATGAGGTCACCCCTGAGCCTCCTCTTTTCCAGGCTAAACAACCCCAGCTCACTCAGCCTTTCCTCATAAGGCTTGTGCTCCAGGCCCCTCACTAGCTTCGGTGAACAGGGGAGAGGGGAGTTTTAAATTGGATGTTAGGAAGAAGTTCTTTACAGTGAGGGTAGTGAAACACTGGAAGAGGTTGCCAAGGGAGGTTGTGGATGCTCCCTCCCTGGAGGTGTTCAAGGCTAGGTTAGATGAGGCCTTAAGTGACCTATTCTAGGGGGAGGTGTCCCTGCCTATGGCAGGGGGTTGGAACTAGATGATCTTTGAGGTCCCTTCCAACCTAAACCATTCTATGATTCTAAGACTATAAAGGCTTTTTTTTCAGTAATTATTGATCACTTCACTTAACCAGTGTTGAAGAAATGGCTGAGTTGACTTTGTTAAATTTTGATGCATGGAGCGGATTGCTGGGTGTTCCACCTCAAGATAAAAGCACTCACCTCCATCTTGTGACAGAACTAGCCAGTTCCTGTGCAATTAAGGAATGAATCTGTAAGTGTTTGTGTGCACTGTGTTTGTGCAACAAGATTAATGAATGCCTGTATTACAAGTTGGGCTGGTAGCCAGTGTTTTACTCTGGGGTGCCAGGCACATGCACCCACAACAATCCACCTGGCCCGCTGCCTGCACTTATCCGAGAAGTCCTCAAGAGGATGAATGAAATCCTATTGCACACACCTTGCTCTGCAGCCGCAGTGTACTCCAAGCCTCCTTCTCTCATAGGCTCTCCCCAAAGCTATTAAGAGCTGGAAGCAGATGTAAGCACTCCAAAGCATGCATGCAATAAAGCTGAACAGTGTTTCCAAGAAATGCCATGCTTCTCACAGTTGTGTGCTATATTCAAGCGGTGCTTTAAAGAGCCTGTTAGCACAGGCTAAATAGTCCCAAAGTAGTAAAGGCAGGACTTAGGGGAAGGTTTGCTGAAGGGCCTCCTGATATGGAGCAACAGAGAGGGAAAGATGAGATTCAGAGTAGCTAAAGATCAAGCAATGCACATGGCAAAACAAAGGTGGGGAAAAAAACCCAATCCAATACTGGCTTTCTGTACACAATAACATTCTCTGAGCTGATAATGTTATCACTCAGAAACAAGATCTTGGGATTAGCTGAGGGTAAACCATGAAAATATCTGCCCAAAGTTCAAGCAGTCAAGGAAGCAAAAGCATAATAGGATATTAGGAAAGCAGCACAAAACTAAGCATCATTATGTCATCATATAAATGCAAGCCTCATTTGCATCTTGAATAGTGCATCACTCTTTTCCCTCCAACAGAAAATAGCAAGAATATGCACAAATAAAGGCAACAGTCATGATCCAAGAACATTCATCGGTTCCACAGATGCGGCAATTAAAAACAGAACAGACACCTGTATGTGTGAATGGACAAAACAAGACAATGTAAACAAACCTTATAGACAAAGAATTGCAGGACAATCTATTTTCACTTTCTTTTCTGGTAGGAACAATCACGAAACTTGCATAAAGCCAGCAGATAGTGGTTTCAAACCAACCAAAGGAGAAGGAGCTTTGCAATCTGTTAACCTGTCATTAACTTCTGCAACTATTTTCCACTGCACATTATTAAAGATAAAATTCACAGTGCTCCAAAGACAAACTAGATCAATGAAAATTCATTCAAGGTTATTAAAGACAACGGACATGCTAGCAACAGTTACACTAAATTACATCAGTAGCTTATTTGGTTTTCACGTCTTCTGAGTATGGGCTTCTTGGCTGCTGTATAGGTGGACCTTGGGTTTGATGAATTTTACCAAGGGCAGTATGAAGGGGTGAGAGGAAGAAGGGCACTCGTGTACCCGTAAGCAGGCTCACCCTACAGCCGTGCAGCAAGAGGAAAGCGCTGCACCAGCTGTTCGAGGGCGAGCTCCATCTCCCACCCAGGCTCCTTCATCCCGGGGAGGTTTGGCCCCTGGGGAGTCGACTGGCCGAGAACGGATAGGAATCACCGCCGCAGCCGGCAGGCGAGAGAATCGCCGTTCGAAGACCACCGACCCAGCCAGGGCCGGGCTAAAGGCGGCAGCAGCGCAGGTCGCCGCCTCAGGCCCAGCCCCGTGGAGCTCAGGGCGCCCGCGGCAGGAGGCCCCCGCCACGGAACAGCCCCGCAGGCCGCGCCGGCCTCCCGCCCGCGGCAAAGCCCCACCAGCTTGCCCGGGTCGGCTTGCAGCGCCTCGCTGCAGGTCCTCAAGCCGACCGAGCGCCCCGATGCCCTCGAACAGACCGCATTCATGCTGGCTCCCGCCCGCCCCGGCACGGGCGCCCCTCACCTGCATGGCGCTGGCGGCCTGTTGCCAGGGGAGAACGGAGCTTCCGGGTCAGCCGCGGCGGGCGGGGGTCAGAGGGCGCGGGGCGGGGCTGCGCGGACATGGCGGCCACCGAGAGGCCCGACTCGGAGGTGGGATTGGGCTCGGGTTAGGACTGAGCTGAGGAGGGGCAATGGGGGAGCCGGGAATAGGAGCGAGGTGAGGGGTAGCCGTGGTGCAAGGGACAAGGCTGCACTGGGGAGCGGTGGAGCTGGCCTCGCCTGAGAGGGAAAGTGAGGGGTGCTGGGCTAAAGCAACCTGAGGGTGAGCGGCGGAGCGGGGTGCCGTCAGGGAGGCCCTCCTGGGGTGCTTGCCGATCCCTGGGGTGACCTGTGCCGCTGTGCTCCCGCCGCAGGTGGAGGAGGCAGGGCATGTCTTCCTGCTGATGAAGAAAGACTATCGTATCTCCCGCAACGTGCGCCTTGCCTGGGTTCTCAGCCGACTCCATCAGGTCATCTGGGCTGTGCCTGAGCCCGAGCTGGTGAGTTGGTGCCCAGGGCAAGTGCTCTTGCCATGGCCTGGTGTGTCAAGCTGCCTGTGCACTTCTTCAAGAGCAGCTGGACTCTGCAGAAGATTTTAACCTTTCTCTGATTCTTCTAGCTTGGCCTGACATTCTCTCACATAGTACTTACTTGTTCTTGTAGGTAAAATCAGAAAATGAACTTGATGTTCTCAGCATCCTGCCTAACGGGTGGCAGCCAGATGAGCCCGTCCAGCCCAGGCCCTATCTCCTCGTGCCCTCTACACGGGTCACCTTCCTGGCTCGTCAGTACCGATTTGTGATTGAGCTTGATCTTAGCCCTTCCACGGGGATTGTGGTAAGTGCAGAAACTGCCTCTTTGGAATGCTCTCCCTTAAAAGGCTGAACTCATCTGTATGTGTTGAGAAGGCTTATTCCTCTCTGTTCAAACTTTTGCAGAAGTCTTACTTTTCCCAGGAGGGAGATACATAGAATCATAGGATCAATCAGGGTTGGAAGGGACCAAAAGGATCATCTAGTTCCAACCTCCCTGCCCCATGGGGGACACCCTACCCTAGATCAGGCTGGCTAGATCCTCCAGGGATGGGGCCTCAACCGCCTCCCTGGGCAACCCATTCCAGGGTCTCACCACTCTCATGGTGAAGAAATTCCCCCTCATGTCCATCTACCCACCTCCAGCTTTGCTCCATTCCCCCTAGTCCTATCACTACCTGATGTCCTAAAAAGTCCATCCCATGCTCCCAGCTAGGCAGCTTAATGGCAGATGCTGTTTCTCTGCTGAATGGTCAATATGTGATATTCATTTACAGGGAGCTGTCATTCTCATCCAGCTGCCACTGCAGAAGGATGTTTGCCGTTGTCTTGGCATAGTGGGGCAACCAGCAATGAGACTGAAAGTCCTAGAAGATGAAAAAGCTTTTCCCTTTCTCTCTTTCTGTAGGATGACTCGACAGGGGAGATAATATTTGATGAAGTATTTCATGCCCTTTCCCGATGCTTGGTGGGATTGTTAAGACCTTTTCGTATCCCTGGTTCAGACATTATCTACCAGCCAGAAATCTTTGTCACCATCCAAGCATATTCCTCCATCATTGGCTTGCAGTCCCATCAGGTAAAGTTCAGCCTCTCCCTTAGTAACTTGAGCTGCTCAGTTTGAGCTTCCTGTGAACACAGAGGAAAGGGGGGGGGCGGCGGGGGGCAGGTGGCAAGCTGATTGTGTTATCTGTGATGCTGCAGATGTGTGCTATTAAAATGTGCAGCCTGGTGTGGTGGGAAAATATATGTGAGCAACTTCTCCTTTCTGGGCAGGAAGCAGAGGGTTTTTTTGGGGGGAGCAGAGCCCAGCAGAGAACACTGCCTACAGGTGTGGGCTCAGAGTTTGGCTAAGGGGGAGTATTTCCTTCATACTGAATGTGTGGTTATTGTTGTTTTGGCTTTGTTGTTGGATTGGTTTGATTTTGGTTTTATTGGGGGGTTTTTTGTTTTCTTGGGTTTTTTTGGTTGGGTGTTGGTTTTGGTTTTTTTTTTTTTTTTTTTTTNTTTTTTTTTTTTTTTTTTTTTTTTTAGTGGAGATTTTGTTTGTTTGGTTTGTGTTTCAATGTTTATTTATGTATGTATATATGGTTTTTATATGTGTATGTATGTATTTCTGTTGGCTAATTCTTCTTGACTGGTTATAGTTAGCTTGAAGCTAAGAGCTGATGTGCCCAAAAGCTTCTCTGCCTGTACCAGCTGTGTGTCACTGGTTCACTCAAAAATATTGGCTGCTATGAATATGTTTCTCCTTACTGGAGAGAGTTGAACCTATTCTTTGTCAGTGACTTGTCTGAAGTTCACCCTGCAAAACTGTGCTCCTGTGTACCATTTTGGGAGCTGGTACCAATAAAACTTAACTTGATGACTGAATTGTGTGTCTTTGGACCAGGTACTATTCCAGGGCTGTCAGCTCGATGAGACAAAGCGAGAGGCCTTTCTGCACCAAGTTTACACACAGCTATGTGCCTTTGAGAACAAAGTGGCAGAGATGCTCCAGCAACAGTATGAACCCAAACCACAGGTAAGAAAGGCAAAGGTCTTTGAGTCTTTTGACTTGCTGCAGATTTGCACTCTGAAGCCCTCTGCAGACAGAGGATTTTTAAGATAACTGTGGGATGCAGTGATGAGACATGAGCAGTGAGGAAAGCAGAAGCAGTAAGTCTTTAGAAGGATTGATGAGAATGAGTGCCTTCCTCAAGATTATTGTGCAGTAAAGCAGCATGAATTTTTGTACATTGTGGGAAAACCTCTAAGATGTGTTTTCTCTCTGATGAAGGTGGTGGGAGAGGTGATTACAACCGTATCATTAATCTATAAATAGCTGTGAATATGTCCTTGGGCCTTGTTACATTTCTTGATAAAAATACTTCCTCATTTCCACAAAAACTGACCATGAAATTGACTAAATATCCAGTAAAGTTTTCTATTCCTGGAAATTTGTGCTAGATGAAGTTTAGTAGCCCCATATATATCAGCAATTTAATTAGAGTGCTATAAAATACATCTTAGGATGAAATTAAAAGTGAGACTGCAAAGATTAAAAATGTCCAGTATCTGAAGGGGGCCTACATGAGGGCTGTGGAGGGACTATTTACAAGGTCTTGTAATGACAGGATGAGGGGTAATGGGTTTAAACTGGCAGAGGGTAGATTTAAACTGGTTGTTAGGAAGAAGTTATTTATAGTGAGGGTGGTGCAACACTGGAACGGATTGCCCAGGGAGGTTGTGGATGCTCCCTGGAGGGGTTGAAGGCTAGGATAGATGAGGCCTTGAGCAACCTGTACTAGTGGGAGATGTCCCTGCCTATGGTTGGAGATTGAAACCTAGATGATCTTTAAGGACTCTTCCAAGCTAAACCATTCTATAATTTCTCATCAAGATCATATCTCCTGATCTTGGCAATGAAGGATGTGAAAATTAGATTGTGATACTGACATATTCACTTGGCAATCACAATCATATCTGTAGGTCCCCTTCTTGCAGTCAAAGGTATTATTGGCCTGGCTGAAGTGAATTAGTTTTTATTTAGAGTTCATTATTAGAGTTGGGCACAAAGGGAAAAAAATTCTCAAAATTGGATGAGGTGGTGACTACTGATGTATTGCAGTTGCATACCTGAAGTGCTTCAGATCACATATCCTAGCTGAAATTTGTATCTTTGAACACTAACACTGACAGTCCTGGAACAGAAGGAAGATTGCAGGAAGTAAATACCAGTGTGTCCAACTGGTGTTTTCGCAGTAGTTTGCATTCATTCCTGCTTGCTGCAGTATTTCTCTCATGGTAAACTACCCTGTAACTTCTTCCATGCAAATGGGGGAAAGAGACACGCTTAGAGGCCAGAGGGACCAGTGAGTCCTGCCACAGGTTGTGGGGAGGCTAGAGGGACCAGTGAGTCCTGCCACAGGCTGTGGGGTGGAGGCGAGAAGCCCCAGGGGAAGGGCAGAGACTGAAACATATTTTACTTCTGAAGTTGCGTTAGCTGTATCGTCAACAAGTGTATTGAATTTAAGGCATCTGGCAAATTAAAGTAATGGGTAGTCAGTTTGTGATTTTTTTTTTTTTTTGCTCACTGCCACACACTGCTCCCATTTGTGCAGAATGAAAGTTTAGTTAATTCTAAATTTCGTTTCCCAGCTCTATCATCTGTAGCTTTGCAGGAGAGGATCTCACCTATTCTCTGTATTAGCACTAACAGTGAAGCAATAGTTTATTACAGGTTTGAACTGCCAGAGCCTTCTGGAGGCAAGGGGACTGAATACACTAAGTTCCTTCCTAGTGTAGTTATACAAATTTTTATGCTTTCCCTGGGGGTGTTTTTCATGGATGATGCAGGAGAAGCCTACCTGCATTTGCTTGTATTAGCAACCACATTATGAGCGCTGCTTGAAAAGATCATGTATAAATATGCAAACACTAGACTTGTCCTCATGAGGCTCTTTACCCCATTGGCTGCCGTGCTTTGTAAGTGAAACAAGGCTGTCTCTGCCTCTCCAGTGTTTTTTGACTTCACTTGAATAGATGCTGAATAGCTGCAGTTTCTACTAAATGACAAGGAAGAGAAAATTCTGCTAAATGACTGGGAACTGGAGGGGAGCTTTAGTGACAGCGAAGTGTCTCACCTTTCCTCTTCTGTGAGAAATCACCTGATAATAAGGCTCTGAGCATGTTGTCCCCTTCCTTCACCCTCAAGCAGCCCTGCCCAGCTATTCTGAGGGAACCAAGTGACCAGGATCTGAGAGCACCTGGAAATTAAAGCTGGAGCTGGAGTCTGCTGAAGTGCTCAAGGGCTGTGGTATCATGGGCCTGCTAGACTCAGGCCTGTTTGGGAGGGTGGGAACTAGAGCTTTGCTGCAGTCTGCTCCACGGAATGTTGTGGAGTTTTTTTGGTTTTTTTCACTTTTCCAGGTGGATTTGTCACCCCTGAGCCAAGAGAGTCCTGGTGATGTGCAGGAATCATCTGGGAGGAAGCCCAGTGTGTCTGTTGTCACTGCAGATGTTGGCCTTGTGAGCATGGTCCGTCAGGGGATCCTAGCACTGCAGCTGCTGCCCTCCAACTCCAGTGCAGGTTAGCTTGTTTGTGAAGTGTTGCGTTCCTGCAGCCTTTTATAAAGGCTGGTGTGTGGACCCTTCTGTTAGGGATAAAATTTCAACAGTAGCTTTGGCTCTACGTTCTGGTAATAAATTGTGATGGTGGGAACAGGAAGAATAGCACATCACTGCGTGGCCTGTGTCAGTGTTAGGGAGTCATGAGGAAGCACAGCTGTGACTGATGCTCAGAGCAACCCAGGGTGTGCAGAGCTGTGCCCTGCCTGAGTGCTTCTCTGTCACTAATCAGGAAATTTGTCAGCTCCAGAAGGCCTTGGAAGCTCTAAACTAGTGCTGGGATTTTTCTGCCTAAACTTTATCTCTGGTGGATATACTGGGAGAGTGGTAGCTTGCTGAGATGGAGGATGCACTGAGATACTGCCTTGTTCCCAGGTATAATAATAATTACGGATGGTGTGACCAGTGTCCCTGATGTGGCTGTGTGCGAGACTTTACTCAACCAGCTCCGCAGCGGCACAGTGGCCTGCTCCTTTGTACAGGTATGGCTGCTGTTAGCAGGAAGTGTGGAGGCTGCTGCATGCCAGAGGAAGGAATATTGCTGTCAGTGGCATTCACTTCCAGAGGGGAAGAGGGCACTTCTCTGTCTGAGATCTTTACTGGTCCTCCACCTCCTCCTTAGCACTGATGTACTCTCTCAGGCATCTTCTTTATCCATCTCATAGGTGGGCGGCGTCTACTCATATGATTGCAGCTTTGGCCACGTTCCCAATGTGGAATTGATGAAATTCATTGCTATGGCCACGTTTGGTGCTTACCTCTCCACATGCCCAGAGCTGGATCCCCTGAGCCTGGACCTGAATGTGTATCACAAGGCATTTCTGCTATACTCCTTTCTGCGTACTGGGGAGTCCCTGAATCCAGAATACTACTGTGGTGAGGAATGTGCATGTCCTTCTTCAGCAGATGTCTGTCTTACAGCACCTCTGGGGTGACTCACTGAGGCTTGGTTAGGCTGATACATTCATTTGTCCCACTCTGGCCAGGCCTCCTGTAGGTATGGCACTAGTGGGCCATGCAACCTCATCTGTGATGCCCTTTCTGGTTCCAGAAATTGGGTAGATTGGAGAAAACTAATGTTCAGTTTCTCACTGTTCCACTTTCTGTGGACTTCACTCAGCAAACTGCGTTTAGACCTGCTGTGTTGCAACTTGGAGGGGATGGGAAGCTCTTCCTAACCTTCCCCTGCCTACTGGCTAGCTCACAGATGAGGATATTCTGTAGAGCTTGTCCTAACTGGGCTTGCAGATGGCAGTTTGGATTGAAAAACTAGACACCTGAGAACTATCCCAAATGCCTCTCTTGGTTGTACGTATTTCATGGATGTTAGTGTATGAGAGTATGTCAAGGAGATATCAGTTACCAGTGAAACAGCAACACCCTTCCATGCCCTGGCAATGCGCTGGTGTCATCTGTGCTTTCTGTAGCTTGGCAGCAGAAGCTGCATAGAGTGACGAGTTTGAAGAGAGTTGGCCTGGGACTTTGAAATTGAAATACTCAATCTTAAAAAAGATCGTGTGTTAATAGTTTAAACTCAAGGCTTCCACATCCTGATACCTTTCTAGAAAACGCCTGTGAATTGAAGGTTTTCCGAAGAAAGGGGCAAAGCCCAAAAGCTTGCTGTGTGACCATTGCAACACCTGCACAGTTTCTGCCTATCTAGGCTAAATGTGTAACTCCCAACATGTGCCCTGTCACAAAGAGTGTCTCAGTGAAAGCAGAGCCTGGCACCTATCCCTGTCCCTCTCCCAGGCTTTATGGCCATAGTAGCAGACCTATTGCCTGCTTTACAGACACAGGAATGGATGTAAGAGGTTCCTGAAGGACTTAGTGTTTCTTGAGGCCAGTGAGTGTTCCTGCACCTTTGGCAAAGCACTTTGGAGGGTTGATGCTGTAGAATGAGGAGCAGGGGAGTTGTTCCCTCACAAACTCCATCTATGCCACTTGCAGTGTCTCAGCACAGACTGTTCAACGAGCACCTGGTGTCTGCAAGCAGCAACCCTGCTCTGGCAATGAGGAGGAAGAAGCACACCGAGAAAGAGGTGCATGCTGACCTCGTGAGCATTGTCTCAGTCCGGCTGCGTGAGGGCTACAGCATCCGCGAGGTCAACATCACAAAAGGTGACTGGGAGGGCATTGGGGGTTGGAGGCTCAGACTCTGTTCTCAACTGTTTAGAGGTCTACCATCTCAGCAGAGTGGAGGAAGGAGCTAATTTCTCCAAAATCCAAGTTTGGTTTTGTGAATAACTACCTGATGCAGGACTGTCCAGGACTGTTTTGCAGTTCTGCACTTGCCAGGCTCCTCCCCTGTGGCCTTAAGCGCCTAGCACATGACAGACAGGTTGTCTGTATTTTGGGAATGTGTCCGCACGATTGCAGGAAATCTAATGGCAACACTTGGGGTTCTACAGAATCTTCTGAGATTTTCTCTGATTTCTCCTTTTCTTGTCCCTTTATCGTCTTTTTCTAGATGCACTCCAAAATACTAACACAAAGTTGAACCCTTTGGTACACCAGATTTAATGCATCTAAACTGCTGTCTTCCAAATGAAGAAATTAGGGGGCAAGGGAAATGGATGGTTTTAGGTAAAAATGCCAGATCAGACAGGACCTTGACCAATACTAGAAGAACATAAAGACATCCAGTGGTCCTGTTCTCTCATGTGGCTTGCTAGAGATTATGGAATCTGGAATATGAGAATTAGCTGCCGACTAGGGACCTTGATGTATTTGAGTAGATACATCTCTGGAGTGTCAGTAAACCCTACTTAACTTTACATCTCCAGCTGTGACTTGTAATAGTGCTTTAACTGAAGGAGAGATGTGGAAAATGCAAATGTAAGTTAAAAACTGCAAACAAGAGAAGGAATTATTCTTGACTGTCACAATGAGCAGCAGAAAGCCTGGAGGATAAGATTCTTAAAGCACAGTGTAAACATGTACAACATGTGGTAATCCAATGTCTTCACTGTCCTTTTGGGAGTGTTGATACACATATTTTATATCAGAAATTCAAAAATTTAAAAGCATTTCAAAATTGTCACACGACAATGTCACATGAATCCTTAAAACCATATAAATATCTTATGTTACTGCTCTCCTTGCAAGATTGTCCAGGAGTTTCATTGCTCTTTCTCTAACTTCCTATCTAAACTTGCTCAGACCAAATTAGGCCTGTGTGACTTCATTATCCTTAATTAAGTTTACCCTCCTTCTCTGACATTTACACAAATGTATCAAGAAGAATGACTTTCTCCTTGTAACCTCCCATTTGGCTTGTTAAGCTGCTGTTTCAGCCCCCTGTTGTTAGGACAAGACTTTCTGTTCTGTTTATTTATCTCCATAGCATTTTTCCCCCTCAGTAATTAATTTTTCATGGGTCAGTGTCACA
Organism: Ramphastos sulfuratus; assembly: GCA_013399055.1. Classification (NCBI taxonomy): domain Eukaryota; kingdom Metazoa; phylum Chordata; class Aves; order Piciformes; family Ramphastidae; genus Ramphastos; species Ramphastos sulfuratus. The sequence continues at coordinate 522,478 of WBNM01031619.1, read as the reverse complement.
TTTCTTGAAAGAGCTGATGAGTGTTGTAAATATGGTCTTATTGATGCCTCGGTCAGTAATGCTAATGCTTTCCTACTTCTGAAGTAAAATACCATATCTGATAGACCAGAAACTGGATGAGCTTTCTCCAAAGCATTATTGAATTATTAGCACAGAAATCACTGCATCTTTCATGCACCTGTGCTTCCTGTGAGTCCTTTTGATCTTGTTTGTCTGTTTAGTAGTCTCTAAATATTCTATTCTTCAAGTTATAGTACTCCTGAGTTCATCTTAGCTCACACTGTTCCTTTGTGATGACTGTGAGTTGCAGTTCTTTTGGCTTCATGCTTCCTATAAACTAAATGGATCTAAACCATTTTTTTGGGGGAACAGTTGCTAATAATTGTATTAGATGGGATAATTTCTAAAGCTGGTCTTCAGTAATATCCTTAATTGTTTACTTCAGGAGTTTTCAATTAAAAGTAAGAATCCTCTAAGGTTTCCTATTGAGACAGCTCTTTTAGGAAAGCCTGTAGATTGATTTTTTTTTTTTTTTTTTTTTTTATTAACCTGTAGGTGTGGCATGAGATACTTCTCTTAAATTCAGGCAGGTTATGTCCATTGCACTCTCCTTGTCCAGGAATGTCAGTGAAACAGTCTGACAAGTCTGTTCCTGTCCAAGCTGTGCTCAGTAATGTGTCTTTTATCCTTTGGTGCATCAGTTCACTTCAACAGCACAGGAAAAAGGACATTTCTTTAATCTAGCAGCAGTGATGAAGTGCCCTCGATGGCTGTGAAGTTGTATATAGAAGTGTTGGAAGAGATAGCAGGTGTGAATCATTCATGAAGCAGTTGGACGAATACTTTTATCACAAAGGTGTAGCTACAGCCCTGGCTCAAGATATCATAAAGCAGCAAATCCCTGGACCTTGCGGGAACGCATAAAAAATAACACCACATGTTCACCATGCTCCCTGCACTTTTCCTCTAGGTAATCTTCCTGCTGCCTTTTAACCCTTTAAATGATATATGGATTTGTCTTCCATTTTTACAAGAGCAGGGAGTGGAGGAGCAGCTGCACTGGGTCAGTTACCTTCTGTGGTGAATAGCTATGGCAGGTGCACAGGGAGAAGTAAGAAGAGGATAAACGTACATGATATTTATCTCTTTTTTTTCTTCCCTTTGAGCACTGTCTCTGCAGCTCAGGGGCTCCCTGATTAAGTGTATTTTGATTACATTTTTTAGAAGGGATTTAAAAATTAAATGCTTGGGCTATCAAAAATACAGTGTGTATTTCTGTGTCTGCATTCAGAATAGTAGCAGATGCTGGTTATATTTTGGAAAGGCTAAATGGTCCAGGGAGTTGCTGGCTGCAATCAGAAGAATTGTTGAACTAACATTTTAAATGTTAGATTTTACAAAAAGATTGAGACATTTAGACATTCAGCACTGCCTTTGCTAAGGAGGCTAATGTTTGGCTAATCAGGACTCTTTGGGCCATTCTGTAGAGAAGTGTATAACAAAGGACAGTTAATTAACCCGGATTGCCAAAAGCTTTTGCCAAAAGTTACTAACAGCCAGCTGGCTGTGAAGCAAGAGGGAGAGTACAGTTGTGGACTTTGACACTGCCACTTCTATGCTTCCTTTTGCCAAAGGCAAATGGCATAAATAGCTAACTTTGTGCTCAGAGTTGCCTGGAGAGGTTTTCTGTGATATTTATAAGTGCTTTGGTTGCCCTCACTATTTGAATTTAGATATTTAGGCACTGGGAATGCTGCTATGGTTAGTTAGGAACGCAGAAGTGCTTGTGAAAGGGGAATGATTGGAAAGTATGAAAAGGGAGAGAAACTGAGCTTGAGAAGCTGCAGGCCATGGCCTATAAGGGAGCTCAGCTCCTCTCCCGTTTCTTTCTGGGAAGAAGTCAGAGGATTGCCCTCCAGAACAAAAAAAAAAATCAGAAAAACCAACCAAACAAAATCATAGCTGACCATTTCATGTTACTGTATGTTGAGGAGAGCCTGGAGGACATTTTCAAACCTCATCTTTCCCTGTGAATCAGTCCAACAGAAAAATGGTCAGGCACAGACTGGCCAGTGGGAGTGGCTCTTCAGCGTCAGGAATTGGGGAAAAAAAGTGTGGTGTGTGTTTGTTTGTTTAAAAACAGAGCTAGAGTTTATGAAATCAAAGCAGCAAAAACTTTTATCACCTCTACGCCAACAACCAGAAATAGATTGCTTTTCAGTAAGAACAAGATAAAGAGTCATATAGGGGTATCTTCAAACTAAGGAAATATTTTCTCTGTATTTTTGGTTTTGCTTGTGTAGGATTGAAGCCAGGATGAGTAATGGGAATGCAGGTGGAAGTGGAAAATATTTTCATTAATGATCGAGGCAAAAAATGTAGAAATTTAGTTGTCATGTTTGCTGCTGCTGCTGAAGTAGAAATGCTTTGTTATGAGAATGAAAATACTATGCAGAAAGCAGTGGATGAGCAGTAAGGCTGTAGGAGTGAGTTGACATGACAGTGTGAAATGGAAAGAGACATCTTCGTAAACTCCTGTTTAGCCTCTCTGACAGGCTAGACCATCTTCAGATGGAAACAACAGAAGTTAGAACCCTGGCAAAATGCATTTATAGTAATGCAAAGCATACATTGTGGAAAATAATAGTGATGCTAAATAAAATTCTAGTAATCCCTGACGTGAAATACAGGTGAAATATAATATGTGCCTTTGATCATCTTTGTTCAGGAAAGGTGAATTACTGAGATGCAGGTAGGTCTAGGACTGTTGGGGGGAATGGATATTCCGTCATAGGCTGATGACCTTTATTTAATCTGTACAGTAACTACTGAAGCTGGATAAGGATTCTTTTCTCTTAGTGTGCACTCTTTGCAAATGCTATGGAAATAGAGCTTCTCAGAATAACAATAATTTCATCAAAAGAACAACTGAGCATGAATTGGCATGGTTCTTCTAAATATTGTAAGAGGAAACATACTCTGAGGAACCCTACAGCAGGGACCATGCAGCAAAATAGAACCTGGCTTCAAAATGGAGTGTAGTCAAGCTTTGAGGGGAATGGCATGATGTGCCTATGACAGCAGCAAATGCAACTCTGTGGAAACATGGGGTCCAGGCTGATGACCTGTTCGGACAGTTTCCAGCATATCCAATCACTTACCTCACAAATGCTGCAAGTCCAGCAAACTATAGAGCAGCCTGGACATCAGAATAGATGATTGAGCAGTTGAAACAGCAGCGTAGCACTGTTACAGAAAGTCATGTGTTTCCCTGGGTTGTTTCAGTACAAATACACATGCACAGTCAGCAAGAGTGTGACAGCCCTTCTGCCTCAGTGAGGTTTGCTGTCAGGTGTTTGTGTTAATCCTGCTAGAGATGCAGTGGCCTGCTTAAAGGAAAAGGTCAATGTGCAGTTGGAAGAATGAGTGAATCCTTAACTTCTTAACTTTGGAAGGAGAAAAGAGTGAACATGGTGAGAAGCTTTTGATGCTTCAAGTTCCAGATTGCGTGAAATATTGTCTGTGCAGAGTTTAATTCAAGAAGTGAGTCTCATCTCCAGGTTGTTTATGATCTGGGGCCATCATGTGCAAATGTCCATGTTTCTGCAGTGGTACAGATTAACTCTGCAGATTGCTTAAAGGCCCTGCTCATCTGTGCAAAGCAACAGTTTTCTTGAAAGCAAAGATGAGACTAAAGATAGGGCTTGTTGCAAGTGTTAGCAACTCCTCCTAGTTTTAGTTGGCTTCTCTAACACAGATATTACAGGTACTGTAGAAAGAACTGTTCGCCATGTTCTACTGTGTAAGCAAAGCCTCTCTCTGTCGGGGAGGAGATAGAATGAGTTCAGCTAGAGCAAACAGTTGTTGGATTACTTTGTCCCACTCATAGCAATCTCGCGGTACTTGGGAGTCCCTGGTCAGAGATAAAGCTCAGATGTGTACCAAACAAGCACGTGGAGTTATTCCTCTGTTCTATGCAGGTGGATCTCAACTGGAGGTGAAACTAGTGCTGCTTTGGAAGCATAACATGAGGATAGAGTACTTAGCTGTGACACCCTGGCCCCTGGACCCATCAAAGCGCAACACATGGGTAGAGGTGACGATGGAGGGAAGCTATGACATCTTGCATGACATCAGTTGCACCATGAGGAAGCCTATCACCAGTCTGTACCGCACTACAGTTATCCGGCGCTTCTGGAACACCTTGCAGAGGTGAGCCACACCATCCTCAGCAGTTCCTCATATCTGGTGTAACCAAGAAATTCCTTCTTTGGCATTCAGAGGCATAGGTTATGCAGGCAGCCATCCCAATCCAAGGTCCCAAAGGAATGTCCTCTGAGGAAGAGGCATCACTGGGTGACGAGTGGCCATATAGCCAAGGAAAACACTTGAACTGGCCTGTGACCTAGTCTGTGAGGTTGCTTCATGGTGAAAGCGTTAGTGCCCCAGTCCTGATTCTGTGCTGCAGACGTTAACTCTTGACTGCCATCCGGTGGAAGTGGTGGCTGTTACAGTACGGTCTTGCAGCTGTACTGCACGGTCACACTAGGAGCAACACCTCATGTCTCTAGATGTGAAGGGCCTGTGGGTTATAACTGTTCCCCGCATAGAGTGACCATTGCTCCCTGCTGTTCAGCAAACTTCTTTCCTAGTGCTTCATTCTCAAATGATCATTCTCCTCATATTAGGCTGTTATAACTGAACTCCACTAACATGTTCTTTGCAATGAAACATTGAATCCCAGAGTTGCCCTAGAAAGCTGTATTGGTGTAGGTGGCCATGCTCCCAATACGTAGATAGTGCTGTGTGTGCAAGCGCTAGGCTGACTGGGGCAGCAAGGGGGAGAGCATGGGCTTTCGTGGCTACCTGCCTGTTCTCTTTCAGCATCAACCAGACAGACCAAATGTTGGTTCATCTGCAGTCTTTTGACACAGTCCCAGAGCACTTCACCATTCCTGAGAGCACCAAGAATGGAGTGCCCCTATTCTACATCCCACCAGGCTCCACCACTCCGGTATGTTCCCACTCTTACCTTTAATGTGGGGGTAGGTTGTCCCTCCTGCCTATTCTGTCTTGCACCCAGGGATGCTGAGTCCCAACAGGCAATCAGGATCTGTAACTCTCTGGCTTCATCTCTTGTTTGGCTAACACACTTATTTTTGCCATGCTTTTTCAGTAGATACTTGACGTGTGTGGGTTTGCTCCTGGTAGTCTTGTGGCCTGGCAAGGTGGCTCAGCACCCTTGGGTGAAGATACAGATGTACTCAGTAGTTGTTTAATAGGCCTATCGCTCTGAGCACTCATGTGGAAGGTGCAAGGGAGAAATGCCTTGTAATCTGCACAGCAGAAACTAAACTAAATATGAGTTAAAATTCAAACTCATCGAAGCTCACTGAGCAGAAGTGCTAGTGTATTATCTATTACCTGTTAGCAGTGTCCTTGGCAGTGGTAGAAGAGGACTAGCAGGTATAAAAGCCAGGGGAGCTTTAACTGAAGAGAACTATCTCTTTATTGCTTAAACCCTTTACTTCTTTAGCTTTGCCTTACAGATTTTCACTGCATAGGGTTATGTATCCCACAGTGTATCTAAAGCATCCTATCTTATGGGTAACTGACACTATTTCTGTGTCAACAGAATTGCTGTGGTTGATGGAATCACAGCATTACCGTATAAGCATATTTAGAGTTGTCCAGTGCCACCCATTGCTGATACCCTGTTTGCATGAGCACTCTCAGATGAGCTATGTCAGTGTTTAATTGCTCTGCTGGCACAGACTGTATATCCCCTCTCAATCAGAAAGCACACCATTACATATGCTCTCTTTTCCATGGTTGATTTACTTGATGCTAAGTAGTTAAATTCCTAATTAACTTGACATTTCAGGGACCTAATTTATTTTTGCTTCCATGGTACTGCTTGTTTCAGTGTGAGCACACTTAGCTATTCCGCTGAAGTGCGGCTACCAAAAGCCAGGGATGTAACCAGCCTCCTAGGCCTCCACAACTCAGCTTTCTCTGGGTGGAACCAGACAGTCTCTTGCTGAGTATTCTGTCATTTTCTCAGGTGTTATCCCTGCAGCACAGTGGGTCTGACTCGAGCCATTCCCAGTTTGCCTCTTACTGGAAACCTATCCTTTCCATGGATGCCAACTTCTGGCAGAGGTGGCTACACATGCATCGCATAGTCCTTCTTCTGGAGCATGACACGTATGTAACTTGCAGGGCTGAGCTCACATGCACGGTGCAGGCCAACCTGAGAAAGCAGGGCATTCAATTCAGTCCAGTTGAAGAATTGCAGCTGTCTTTCAGATGCCTGTGGCCAAGGAAAGGGCCTTGCTAGTGGGACCTGGTGGATGGTGAAAGCTCATCTTTGTATAAGAGTAGGGCTTTTCTTAGGAGCGTAAATTTTTTCCAGTCCCTCTTGGGTTTGGATTTCCCGATTGCATGGAGTGTGGACCATCCAGTTGGAGCTATCCCACATACTTTGATCTGCTGCTGGCAAACATCTCCTCCAGAAGCATTTCTTTGCTGAGGCTGGTCCTAGTTGCAAAGTTATGTAAATAATAGCCATACATTGCATGGAGGGAGACAGAAATGTTGCAATGTGGAGAGCAGGATCCCTGTGTGCTCAGGAAGTGTGGCTGTCATCAACAGGCACAGGCAGGCAAGGGTGCTTGAGTGTTGGCTGCGTGGAGGAAGAAGGCTGATGTACCAGTCATGGGATGAGTTGGAATGGAGGTAGCAAAGTCTGTGAAGAAGAGAAACTGGGTTTTAAGTTGCTCTCTGCCACACTCTGCAGGCCTGTGCCCAAACATCTGCACACACCAGGCAACAATGGCCGCTACAGCACCATCCAGTGCCGCATCTCCCACTCAGCGCTCACCTCCTTGCTGCGGGACTGGAGCAGCTTTGTGCTGGTGGAGGGCTACTCATATGTCAAACTGATAAACAGGTGAGTGGCTCTGAAGCAGTCCTGTGTGGGGAATTGGGCATATGGTCACACCAAAGATCCAGTTAGACCAGTACCCTGTGATGGGCCAGAAGCAGATATCTAGTAGAAATCAGTAAGAGCAATATGAGTGGATATGAAACCCTGCATATTATGAACTGCTGCCACTGTTTCAGGTGCAGCCCAGAGGGAGAAGTAAGCTGGCTGGGGGTGTTCTGCAGGCTAGAACTTGACATGTATTGCTGACAAGTTGTGTGGGCTGTTGAGCTTTGTGGAGGAGGTCTCCACTTGGTCTGACACGACAGAGCAGCAAGGTCCATGTTTCTCAGACCTGTCTTAATCCCTCCTCCCTAGCCCTGAGGATCCCACACCTTCCTCGTTTTATGTGGTGCGGATCATCTCCAAAGCTCCCTGCATGGTTCTTCGCCTGGGGTTCCCCATTGGCACACCCGCACAGGCCAGGAACAAGGTGAGAGCTGGCTGACTGCTTCCTACTGTAGGAGCAGAGCAAGAGCGTTTTAAGTGGTGGGTAGATCACAGACAACACTGTGTGCAGGTATCTTCTAATAACTAGCTACTATGTTAAGGCTTAAATGGATGTGAATTTACAGTAGCAGAAAGGTCAGCTGAAGAAAGCTTTCTGTGTTAAGTCATTGAAAGATCTAACCCCAAAGACTGGAAAATCAATAGAATACTTGGTCACATGAATGTTTTTCCAGCTGCTTAATTCAACTGCGGGACTTGAAATGACTCAAAGGTTATCTAGTCTATCCTTGTGACCAAAGCACAATCAATACAGCAGATACTTGTCTGATTCATCTGTAAAGACCTCTGAGATGGAATGCAGAGGAATGCTACATGTTCCCTAGGCTGTCACCTTCAGTTGGTGGTGAATTGTGTATGTGTATTGTATCACTTGGGGACAGAAGAGTTAGAGTTAAAATGTACACACGGTCCTGCATAAACAGTACAGGGAGAGAAAAAATATAATACCCAAAAAAAGGGATTTAAAATATTTCAGAGCTGCTGGACAGACTTTTAATAATCCCTTTGTATCAAAAATAAATGGGCTGTCCTAGTCAGACGCAGAAGGTGGGATTATTCTGTGGACTGTTTCTGCATGTCTAATGGCTGAGACAGGTCTCAGTGTTCCTAGATGAAACAGTAAGTATGAGAAAGATGCCCTGCTATTAAGCTCTGTGAACCTTTTGTTGTATATGGGATTTATCATTAAACCTTAGTCTTTTGTCTTCAAATCTTTGCTTTGTCTTACTTAGCTTTAATGTTAAACTAGTCTGAGGAGAAGCTAACAGACACTAGAAGGGCCACCTCTTTCTGAAATAATGGACTCAGATAACACTAAATGCTCTAGCACTCTGTTGAATCTACCCTTTCATGTCATTAAAGGATTCAGGATTTGGACATTGCTGGGCCAGCATGTGGGTGGGTAATGCTAAGTGGCAGGTTTTATGGACTTCCCTCTGACAGATCCAAGTTAATACCTGTCTCCTGAAGAGGTGTGAGACAGGCACTATACCCTACACCTCTGTGCAAGCTCCAGATCATTGCACTGGGAGCTGCATGTGATCAAATCTTGCGTCATGCACAAACTTTTTTTTTTTTTTTTTGCCTGCCGTAGGGCTGATTAGGTACCCAGTGTGGAGAATGGCAGCAGAACTTTGTCTTGTTTAGAGGAAAGGAGTTTTTGTCTTGAGCTATTCAAATTCCCAGTCTTTAAGGGAAGGTACAGTGTGACTTTCAGAAGGCTTTTGGTGAGACTCCATATAGGGCACAGCTGTAGAACTGGAATAGGAATGGGATGAAAGAATCTGTCTTAAGGATCATGGCAAGGAAATTGAGAAAGTGCTCTGTTCTTGTCAAAGCAGAAGCAGATTGACTAGTAAAAAGAAAATCACAAAGGGTAGGGAACTCATCTGCAGGTATGTAGCAAGTAGTGAGCTGGGAAAATCTGCAGATGGCACAAAGGTATTTGTTTTTTTCTGCCCTTTCAGTGTATGTGCCTTGTGGACACCTGAACAGCAAGATGGTGATTGGGAGCCAGTACTGATAATTGCAAAATAATTTACCTTGCATATTGGAGCTGAAACACCATCAGCAATTCTGTGTTACTAATATGAAACCACAAAGCAGGGGCCATGTGACATTGTAGTGCAGAAAAGATCTCTGCTTAATATTTGGGTTTGGGGACACTCTGTTCCTTGAACAGAACATAATAATAATGGGGAAAGTTGCTGAAATAGTATTGAGGAGGGAGGTGAAGAGCTGCTGTTCTCCCCTTTGCCTACAATGGTAATGGAAATTAAATGGAGTTGAACTAAGATCCTGAAAGAAACCTAACCATGGAAATTTAAAAAAAACCACTGAGGCATTGTGGGGACTGGATGCTGGTGTAGGTAGAACCATACTCAGAGATGCTGAAAAGCGTAACCAGGAAGTAATTTTGAAAGAATCTTGGAAGATACTAACCTAAAAAATAACCTAAGCTCTTGAAACCTTTTATCATAGGTGTTTGACATGTGAATGTGATGGGGGAGCATGTCAGCTGTGGGAACAGTCTGGCTCTGTCTTACATCTACTAATTTACATTTACTATAGGCTATTGAGGAGGGGAGGAATGAGAGTGGGTACTCAGATTGCGTCTGTGGAGGAGCTGGCATGCAATTAATTAGTTTTTTGTCAGTGTTAGGGGAAGTTATTTCTTCAGCTTGGAATCATCTTTGGGGTTTTTTGACTTTTCTTTTGCTGTTAAAAATATTTGTTGCTAAAATGTGAACCTAAGAGTCTTCTGTGATTTTGATCTTGATCTTGCTAGTGCTTCAGAAGGAAAATGACCTTTAACTCCTGCTCATCTCTATAATCAAGGAGTGTGTATTCCTTTTGTCAGGCTCTTGTTCTGGAAGCTTATTTTGAGTAGTGTATGTCTCTAGGTGGTCACATTTACCTTTTGCTTTTGCCATGACAGATAGTGGAGGAGTTACGGGACCGAATCTTGCAGCTGCGCTTTCCCCACAGGGTTCAGAGCAAGGAGGCAACTCCAAAAGCAAAGAGGAAAATGTTTGGCAGTAGTTCTCCCTCCAAGTCTCCACCTGTTGCTGGGGCCCAGTCAGCCCTCTCAGACAGACCCTGCCTCATTGTGCTGCACAAACCCCTGGAGAAGCTACTCATCAGGTAGTGATGGTCATCAGCACAGCTTCTTTGCTCTGGAATGGGGAGAGAAGAGAGTCTGAGAATGGTGATGCTAGTAGCAGGATGAGAGTGTTGCGAAGCTAATGCTTGTTGGGGTGGGTTTGAGTTGTGAGTGGCAGCTATAGGCTAGGAGGGCTGTGACTTGAAGCAGAGGGCCTTGCTATACAGGCTGATTTGTTATTAATATGATGCAGAAATAAATTTCAATACTGCTGTCAGAGCAGGTCTGGTGCTGGGCTAGCCATATTCTGCTGCTGGAGGGCTGTGTCCTGGGCCCAGCAAGCAGGCTGTGAGTCCACATAGCTCTGGCCCTGAGCAGAGGGTTCTTTCCACCTCAGTAAGCCACAATTCTGCCCTCTTCTAGGTATGAGAAGCTGCCCTCTGACTACCGAGCCCCCTTCATTCTCAACCTGGAGCACCCCCAAGTGTCTGGCCCGCTCACTATGGTGGCCAATCGTACTGCCTCTTCCACATTGGCCTCACTGTCTCGCTACTTCTATCACCAGCGTTGGATCTGGAGTGTCCAGTCAGGGCTAGCACCAGCTGTGCCCATCACTGCTGTAGCCCAGCTCCTTTCCACACTCACAGAGTAAGTTGCATGCCTGGATGAGTGTGCTTTTTCCAGCTAGTCGTGGGAATGCAGAGAACGCAGGGTTGATCTGAGCCCTTATACCTATAGGTAACAGCTGAAGCTGCTGTGCAGAAGGTTTTGATCCTGTAGACAGCTTCTAGAGCTGCTTGGGCCAATGCTTTACCCAGTTCTGCAGCTGCAGTTGAGGACAAGGAGAGTTCTGGAAAATGTACAAAAGGGCAAGAGGTGGTATGCTGTGCCTGGAGAATACTGATCAGCACAGACACACATCACATTTCCGTGCTGTCTGCACGTAGCTCCCTATCTTGGGAAGGAAGGTGTCGTGGGGTGAAGGGTACAGTCATGTATTAAAGGCTTGCAGTGTGGGTAGAGAAGTCCTCTATGTCTGACTGCCACTCTGTTACCAGGGTCCGTCTGTCAGAGGGTTTCCACTTTGCATCCAGTGGTGATGGAATTATCAACATGGTGCTGGAGCTGCCCATACAGGTGAGTCTGGGTGCTGTTTGTGAACGTAGTCCTTCATTGCTGCTTCTGAAGTGGATTCACCTTCCTGTGGTGAGATTTCTCATTTGCTTCTAGCACATGCCCTTAACATATACAGGAAGGCCTGCCTCCATCCCAGAAGTAAAGCAGTTTGTGTTTTGGGCATTTTCCTCTCTTCATCTGCAGTTAGAGACCTGCTTTGCTGGTAGAGACATTGCAGTGCTGGAGGAGTTGATGGATCTGGGATAGGCTTCCTCTCTTCACTGCAGCTAGTGAAACTGGACAATGGGGTCGCGTTGTGTAGTGGAGCCCTGGGTAGGTATGGGCTGTTACTGCTGGCCGTGTTCATGCAGTGTCTCTCTTGCAGATTGATGACTCAAGTGAGAGCAGCAGTGGAAGGGAGAAGCACACTTGTGTTGTCCAGTACATCCTCTTCCCACCCCACTCCACCTCCACCAAGGACAGGTGAGGTTGTTGCCCTGGTCCAAGGATGGGCTGGCAGTGGAGTCATGGCTCCAGGCTTACCCTTTGTAGGTGGTGTGGGAAGGAGGGAGTGCCCTATCATCTAGTAAAGACAGCTAGGTGATGTGGATGGCTCACCAGTTAGATGGGGCTTGCTTGCAAACCAAGAGCTCCATGGCTGCTTTCACAGCTCTGAGAGGAGCTGCAATATGCTGCTAGCTCTGTGCCATCTCACAGGACTTGCCTTGCATCTTTCCTCCAGCTTTTCCACAGATGATGACAATGATACAGAAGTAGAAGCCATTGAGGTGGACACAGAACTGAACCTGGTTACCGAGTGCTGGGTTGAGCCGCAAAGTGGACACGTGCACAGCACTGCTGAGAACTGGAAGCACCTCCATGGCTTGCCCTACCAGAAAATACCTAAAGCAGTGAGTCCCTGAAGGGGTAGGAGCTATTTTGTGAAGGGAGCAGGGTTTATTGCAAGTGCACCACAACACTGTGGGTGACTTACTGAGGGCCAGAAGTGATGTTAACAAAGAGCCTGAGATTTCTGAAAGAGGAACTGGAACAGTGAACAGATTTCTGGATTGCAAGGCAGTGGGTGCAGCACTGCTCTAGGGTAGGCAGAAAAGCACAAAATACAAATTACCTTGTCAAGAGCCATTCCATTATTGGTGGGGAGTGAGCTGGACCTGAGTGGGGATTGCAGGCAGTACTGCCATTGCACTTCCTGAACAAAGCAAAAAGAGACAAAGGGGCTGGTGAAGGAGGAGGGAACAATGAGTGACAATAGAGGAAGTCAGGAGATGGGATTATGGGTGTTTCCCCTCCTGTTTTCTCCTGCACTTGAGGATAGTAATTCTACTGCAAGCTGAGTCTTGACTGCTTATTGCAGCTCTATCCCCGGGACCTTGCGTGCATTGCCACCATGCTGACCTTTGAGTACATCAGCCAGTTGTGCCAGAACAAGGAGTGGGTCTGCCCTCCTTCAGACAGTAAGGCTACTGAAGGTGAGTCCAGCATATATGTCCTAGCAGGTTTGATGGAGCAGAAAGCAGCTATGCCCTGAATGCCTTAGGGCCCATTAGAGGTTTCTGGAAGGTGGAACAGATGTTTTTATGAGAAGTTGCTATACTTCAATGGCTGTGGGTCAAGTTGCACTTCTGCTAAACTGCCAGCAAAATGTCTTCATCCTGGGAAGGCCAAAAAAAGCATTGAGGCTTTTTGCCCAGGCTGGAGAAGCGATTTGGTGATCCTGCTTGAACAGAGGGTTTCTAGCCTCAACTATTCTGTAGTTCTGTGAGAGACCAACTTTTGAAGCAGATGGGAGATAAGCTCACCTCTACAGTGATGGGCAGGGTATGCCAGGGCAGTTGGTTATTCAGAGGTTGTAAATGATGTGAAGGAAGAGCTCCACTGCCCTCAGTTGCAAGATGCAGTTTTCAGAGCAGTTTGTGGGATTCTTGCTTTCTGGTGGTCCTGTTAATCCCTGGACCCTCTGTGAGTGCTCTGTTAGCCCACAGAGATAGGGAAGGCAACCTTAGGAGTTCTTGTCTGTCCTCTTCCTTCATGACAGGATTGTGTACCTTATGTGATGTGATTAACATAGTTCATTGACAAGTCCAGGAGCATGGAGGAAGGGATGTTTCACCCTTATCAGTCAATGTGTTCCTGAACCTCACTATTTTTGCTTTGTTGTTCATAGTTCACCCCATTCTAGATCTTCTGCTTGCAGCAGGTGCTTGAGTGGGTGTGTGAGAGAGCCAGGTTCATCTTAAAGGCCGAGGGCAGGACCTGAGGGAGCCCTGTTAGACAATATCACTGCTGCTGTGGGAGGGGTAGAAGGCCAGGAAAACTCAGGACCTGGAGGGGAAAGACTCCACCCTGTGGAAGAGGACAGAAAGTGCCTCCAGAGCCTGACAGGTGGGAGATCTCTCCCAAGAGCACGGGAGTCCTTGTCACTGACTACGCTGGTAATTCAGGCTGCCTCTGCTGCCCAGCATCGGCATTACTCCCCAACAGTGTTACCTGCAACACGGATGTATCAAGGTGACAATAAGCCTAGGGGACTCTCTCAGCATAGTACCTCTCTGTATGTAAATCGCAACCTGCTGCACCCTCCAGCAGGCTTTGCTCTTTCTCTGCACTAATTCTTCATATCCCTCTCCCCTCCTAAGCAGAGGCATTTGAGGCAGTGTTGGTGTGTAACTTCATTTGTGCTCTCTGTTCAGAACTGACACTACGAATGCAGAGGGGGCCTGAGGTAGGGCTCTGTGATGCCCACAGGCATGTTGCATTTCCAATTCTTGTTGCAGATCCAGACATGGGGGCTGGTTTTCGAGTGCATGAGATCCCATTCCAGTTCAACCTCATGAAACTGTTGCCCAGGTGCCAGCAAGTTGAAATGTTCTTCCTAATGCTGACAAAAGGTAAGAGGCTCTTCACTGCCTACCTCCTCTTGTAGTTTATGACCATGGGCATTTTGCTCCATGTGCTTATCAGTTGGGGTAGCAGACACATGAGAACTGCTGTGCCTCTTTCAGTAGCTCAGTCTAGTTCTATTATTTCTGCCCTTGTGCCCCCAGGGCTGTCCAGGTGTACTGCTGTCTTTCTTGGGATGATAGTTTTGGAAGAGTTGCTTTTTAGAATGTTAAACCTAGGCAGTTGCTCTGTGGTGGTGGTAGTTTCATGTCCTTAGCCCCAAACATCTCCAGAGCAATTGGAGTAGCAGGGTGAGTCAGTGCAGGTTAGCTAATGATGCTGGAGCTTCAGAGTTTCTTCAACAGCCCTCCAAGTCATCCTTACAGAGGTGATAGGGGAAACTCCTGGTTGTGTGGAAGTGCCACTTTTTAAAGCACTGTCCCCTGGGGTCCTGGGCAGGTGGTGGCTGTGGAGATGCTTCCTCTGAAGCTGCCGTGGTTCTGTTTTGGAGCAGAGAATGAGGAGGTGACCAAGGACTCTTCGTTTGTGCCCAATGAAATGCTACTAAACCTCTTCCATGGCTGCCTGCAGCATGACCTCAGTGACCGGGAGATCCCCATGGCTGATGCTGATCATGTGGCTTTCATGGAGCAGGTTCTGCAACGGGATCGTGATGGCCATCAACCTCCCTTCATACTCCCTGTCATCAGAGGTAAGGGCCAGGAGTATGGCAACAGTGGCATCATGAGCTGCGGTGTTTCAGGAGCCTTCCTTTTAAGTCTTTTCCTCAGATGATGTTTCTCAGGTTGATTTCTCTGTGCTCCATTTCAGAAGAAAACTTGAAAGCCTCTGGGACCTTGGAGCAGCAAGATGCTTCTGCATCCTATCATCTTGTTGGCAGCAATGGCACCAGAGATATGACTGGCTCTACAAGTACTCTGCAGGTACTGCTACACTGCTACTGTCCTTCTCCCAAGCCTTCTCTGAAGGCAAGCAGCAGCTGTTGAAGAGCAGGAGAGTTAGTGGAAGGGCTGAGAGGAAGTTGAAAGGCTGGTGTTTTCCCATGCTTGGCAGCAGTTTAAGCTGTAACCTGTGGCTGAAATCAAGCAGGAATCTGCTAGATGTGTGGATAGTTGCACTCACCATGGGTCTAGTCTGTTTCAGCAGCACTGCTGGTGTGCTGCAGATTGCTTAGGCACCATGGGCAATTGCTGCCTGGGGATCAGAACCGGCCCTGACAAAACTTGCTAAGCATCTCCTGACTGTGTGTACTGTGCTTTGGGTAGCCAGACTGCTCTGAGAATGGTGTGGAGGGTGGCCAAGGTGATTGCAGCACTGTGCTGAGTAGCAGTCTTGGAGGAACTTGCTCTGTGTGGTTGCAATTTATTTTAAGGTATGCCTCTCCCATGTCCTGTGAGCTTATCTACCTTCTGCTCTTTCACCAGAGCCTCGGCAACACAGAGCTGCCTGAGGATGATGTGACACTCAGTGACACCACGGGGCCCTTTCCTCCACAATGGCGATGCTATGCAAAGCTGGTCAACCCACAGCATGTGTTCCTGACCTTCCTGCCAGCCACCTTCTCAGGTGAGGGCATTTGAAGGGACAGGGAGAAAGTGCAGCAGTCCCAAGCAGCTCCTCAGCAAAGCAAAGAAAATTGAACAGTGGAGTCTAGACTCAATCCTCTCTCCACCATATGGCCAGAAATAGAGTAATGCAAAGCACTGAATGTCTTGTTCTTCTCTCCCTGGACATGGTGCTGCCCACATGATGTTTTCAGGTAGGGGATGTGGCCTTAAGTTATTTGCTGGCTGCAACCGTTGAACTGTTTCCCAATGGGGTTGTTAATGAATGGAGTAAGGAGACTGCTAATAGATTGGTCTGGGAGAGTCCCTGCTTCTGGGCATTGGCATGGGCCTGGCTGCCACTGAACTGATGGTGAATGCTGCTATGCTCACCTGGAAGTACTCTGTGGAGCTGCTCCTGCACTCAAAGAGCAGAGACATCTGTCATCTTGGGAATGTTGAAGAAGGGGTTAAACTGTTCTCACTGGGCAGAGGGTGATAATTTTTTTTTTTTTTTTCCCCCAAGATGTACAGAAGCTGATGGCTTGTGGGTTGGATAAACCTCCAAAAGATGAAAACCGATCTGGAGAGGATACCCTGGGACCTGTCTGTGCAGAGCAAGTGCAGACTGAGTCTGAAGAAGGGGATGCTGTAGTGCTATTGCCTACCCTCAGCATAACACCAGCCCACGGTACTGCCCTCAGGACACCAGTTTGCTAAAGTATTGGTATCTTTGCTATTCCCAAGCACACTGCTGGGCAGATTGAAGTGGAAGGAATAACAGACTGCTCAAGGCTGTCAGCTGCTGCTTGGCAGGCCCAGACTTGGGGTCAGGGCAAAGGGCACTGTGAAGCCTCAGCCAGATTTCATGATGTTCATGGAGCAGCCAAGACTGCAGTGAGAATGGAGAGTTATGCTGCTGCAGAAGGTCGTGGCAAAGAACAAGCATGGCTGCCCAAGAAAACAATCAGTGCGGTCAAAAGATTGGGCTGAGTGGTTGAGTGCTGGGTGAAGGGTATGGCTCCTGAGTATGGAGTGGTGAGAAGCTGTAAAACCAGTACCTACCTGTGAGGGATGTGACCTCTCAAACCAGGAATGAGGAACCCATCAAAGGACTTTATCTCAGGATTGTTTCTTTTGCAGAAGTGAGCTGTGACCCTGGAGAACAGGGCGGCCCCTCGCGGAGAGATGTCCACATCTCCTTCAGTCACCAGAACTCACAGTCTGAGCTAGGCGAGTGCCGTCGATTTCGCTGCCCCATTTACATCTACAGCTGCTCTTTGGAGATGTTACGAGAGCAGCTCGTCAGCCCACGGGCACAGCGTCCTCCCCGGGACATCTTCTTCAGGTAACACCCACTGTGCTTGATTCCTAGACAGGAAACAGAGGACCTTCCTTGGCAACTGGCTGGCTCTAGCCCTGCCGTATTCGCTTGGCTTGGCTTGGCTTCTCTGCCTTACAGCAGCCATTGGCTCTGCAGGCTCTGGGACACTGATTTACTGGTGCTAGACCCATTTATAGCCTAATATGTGCTTTACGTGTGCCAAAGGCTGTGATTCCTCTTTTCCAGGTCCCAGTCTCTGGAACGTCCTCCTGCTGCTGCTTGGCTAGACCACAAGCACAAGGAGTTGGTGAGTTACTGCACACTGCTGCAGGAGCACTCACACCAGTGCTATGTGAAAGGTGAGGAGCAGCACAATGGGAGCTGAGGCTGGGTTGGGGCTGGACCCTGAATCTTCTTTTAAGAAAGTGATGACTCATTTTTATTGTGATCTTACACTAAGTAAGGGGAGGAGCTGTGGAACTGGTCTGTCAAGAGGGATATAAAGATGCCTCTGTGCATTCCCTATGGGCCTTGAATAGGCTGTTCCTGGATCCATGAAGTGCTGGAAGGAGGTCCCTTTGCCTTTTTTTTCATTTTTACCTTCAGGGTGGCAGATCACCAGGGCTCTCTGTTGTGACACAAGCTCAGGCTAACCTCTGTAGCATTAGGCATTTTGCCTGAGTCTTGTCTTCCAGCACTTGCACTTGACTGCAGCTCTCTGTTGAGACTTGGTGAAAATCTTTGTGACTATTGCCTGATATCCTGGTGATATGGCCTTGCATCCTCGTGATGGGGTGCTCAAGCATGGTGTTTAATCTGTAGGGCTGTTCAAGAGCCTTCAGCAGTCACACAGCATCAGTTCCCAGGACCTGCTTACAGCCATGGACTACTGTGAGGAGCTGCTCCAAGAGATTGATATCACCAACTTCCTGCTGACAGTGTGCAGCCATGTCCGCTCATTCCGAGAGAGCCACCAACATTTCCATGCACACTCCAAGACAGCCAGCTTCCAAGTGGGCAGTGTAGAGCAAGAAGAGGAGCAGAGCTCTAGGGAACGGGGTGTCTTGGTCTCTGAATCAAGGTAGGGGTCCACCTCTGCCTTGCTTCTCTTTTTAGTATTGGACCAGGACAGATCTTTCTTCGAGCATCTTCTGCTGCCTGCTAGAAGGAATGTTATAGGGCAGAGTCTAACAGAGGCACATGTAAGAACAGCTGTTTCTAGTGATGGAATGTGCTTGATGCTATACTTCTGTCCTTCTATTCCTTGGGGTATTTATGAGGTTTGTATTGCCTCCGGAAACATAAGGAGGGCCAAAAGTGCTATGCCTTAGTGTCTGTCAGACAAACACCTTCTTTAGGTCCTTTTCCTCTATTTGCACTTGACTATCCTCAGTTGCTTTACCTGAATTCAGTAGCATCTATTGGGTGTCCCCAGTCCTATTTCTTCCTATGCTGTAAGTCATTGAGATGAGACTGTGGTTTTGAAAACTGCTCTGTGTTTGGAAAGTTGGATGACTTTTTCATTGTCTTTTTTCCCAGAGAAAAACTGTGAGAACCATTTTTTTTTTTGTTTGTTTGTATAATGAATCACCTATCCCAATACAGACTGCATAAACTCTACTGAGGCATGTGCAGCTAGTGACACACTGCACCCAGATCTGCCATCTGTGTTGCTGTTTCACAAGTACCTGGGAAGTACTTTGGCCAGGTGCCATCTCATTGCCAGTATTGCCTTTCCTGAGTTTTAGGGACTGATTCATCACAGAATCACAGACTGTTAGGGGCTAGAAGGGACCTTGGAAGGTCATCTAGTCCAACACCCCTGCAGAGCAGGATCACCTATACCAGATCACACAGGAATGCATCCAGGCAGGTCTTGAATATTTCCAGACAGGGAGATTCATGGGCCTGAGCTTTGCACTCTGCTCTGTGCTGAGCACTAGGGCTCAAGGTGCTCTTGCTGCGAGGTGTCCTGAACTGGGTGTTGGTAATTCTAATTGTCCTGTCTCTCTGCTCAGCCACATCTCTGTTACCCATGGAGGGTATGTAGCGTCATGTAGGGTACCTGGCCTGTGGGTTCATCCTGGCTTCAGACATCCTGAGCAGTTACCTGGGTTGGTGTGAGGAAGGTTTCTGGGACTGAGGAGTGGGGGCTGTCTAGGTCACATTGTATTCACACAGATGAGGTGTGGGGAACTGTGAGGTGCGATGTTCACAGGGTAGGTGATATATGTAGCTACTCTGGTTCCTTGCTTTGCCTGTCTGACCTGTCCACAATCCTGACAGTGCGGAAATGGAGGACTACAGTGAGCAGGACTCTCATAATATTGCTAGCCCTACTGAGGAGCCAAAGAGCAGTATGGGCACTAGCTGCTGTTCAGAGTTTCCCCTTTCACTGCTAGAAATTGGACAGCCCTGCCAAGCACACCCTGACTTACATAAAATTATCCAGGTGAGAATCATATAAGCTTGCCTTGGCTCTTGCAGGTGCTTAGAGTGGAATGTCTGCTTCATGTTTGGGATTTCTCTTTTAGGAAAAATTCTTGGAAATTGGAAGTTTACATTTCAAGCCAGTGCCATCAAATCCTCACTATTTCTTCTATTGCCCACCATCAGCCAAGAAGGAGGTAGGTACGATGCTGCCCTGGCAGACACCTAGTCCTTGTGGAGGGAAGTAGCTTTGCTTGGTGTCAGATTTGGATTTGAGATTGGCAGATGCCTCGTGACTGTGTCCCTGGGGGAGCCATCAACAGCCTGCTTAGCTGCCTGGCATGGTTCTAGTATCTGCCCTTCCTTTCTCCATCTCAGGAAGAGGCATCTCGGGATCAGGCAGACAGGAAAGGCAGTGAGGATATGGAGGGATCAGAGACAGAACTGGCAGCTGAAGAAGGTAAAATTTGCTTACTCTGTTCTGGAGAAGAAAACATCTTTAGGGTCTCTGTGGTAATGCTTTTCAGAGTTCAGTTGTGTCTTACGAGGTCTCTGGGGATGTGAGTCTGGTTTGCTAACAGGGAATCTGTGTCAACAGGAACTGTATCTGGATGCTGCATTGCCACAGAGAGTGACCCAGAGCTGGAAGTGGAGTACCGTGAGAAGCTGGAGCATGAGTTCCCAGACACAGATTCCCTCTCAGACTCCAACACAGTGAACCAGGATGATGACTCCTTCAGTGTGCTCGGAGGAGGCTCGCTCAATGAACAGGAGTTCCTGGAGGAGGAGATGCCCCCACTCTTTGTGCACCTCACCTGCTCAGTGAAGCTGCGTAGCCAGCACAGCTCCATGCCTGTGCAGTCCCTGCCAACTTGTCTAGGTAAGAGCAAGTCCTGCTGTGACATTAAGGTGCAGTAGGGCTTCTGTTAGGTCCCTAAGGGGTGATCAGCCCCTGGAACAAACGTGCCATGTGCTATATCACAGTGCTTCTGGACAAGTCCTCCCACAAGGTCTCCCGCTTGCTGTGGGATTGATCATGTAAGGTCGAAAGGATCATGGAGGGTGGTGGCCTTCTTGAGTGTGTCTAGGCATGTGAGACACACACCTCTTGCAGTCTCTGTATTTGCCACTAGGCCGCGTACGTGAGTAAGCAGTGCTGTTTGCTTGATTCCCATCATCTGTGATCCTCCTCAGGGGAAGTTCTGAGCTGCCTGGAAAGCTGCCAGGGCCTGAACACAATTGACCTGGGCGACCTCTGTGTGACCCTGGACATCTTCGTGTTGACGCTGCCCCTGGAGATAGAAGTTGTGAATGCAGACATTCTCCACAACAGGTAGGTGGATAGGGGCCTAGTCACTCACTCACCCTGTGCTTACCTTTCTCAACCAGACAGTCTTGGTTCCTCTCCATGTGCCGAGAGTCAGGATTCTCCTCACAGATGCTGCTACAGCCCTAAGAAAACTAATTTTTTTTTCCACTAGACATCCATTTTCTCCCTCTCTGGAGCCCGTGTCTGTTTATCCTTTGCAGCTAAAAAGCTGATGCTCAGCCTGCTCTCTTTCTCTGTTCTGACAGGTGCACCTCAGAGAGCAGCGTGTCCTTCACACGCTCTCCAGGGCAGCCATCCTCTTTCCGCTCAGATGAGGATATCATGCACAACTTGGAACGGCTCCCATCCACAGGAGATGAGAGGTATGGTACTGTAGGTGTAGCAAGGCCTTCATGGGTTCCTTCTGCTGCGTAGGAGCTGCACTATGTTGGCTCATGGATAAGAATACTGACTGATTCTTCTCCTCTCTCCTAGGCACCCTGCACTTTCCAACCTCCCTGGAGTGCACAGGCAGGCTATTGAAGCCACTATGAATGAGGTAAGCCAGTCTCGTCTGCTGCTACTTGCTTCTCACTGGAGCAATGTGGCCACGACACGTAACTACTGTGCCACACTTCCTGTCATGCTCCAAGGTGTAACCTCTGTTGACGGAGCAGGCCTTGGTGGTGTCACACAGCCCATTTGCCTTGTGTTCTCCACAAGTGTGGGATTACCCAGACAAAATTCTTACTACAGCTGGGGTGAGACAGGCAGAACTCTCTTCCACAGGCCTTTTCTTAGGTACATTGAGAAGATGAGGGATGTAGGTGATAAGAAGGGCTGCTCTCATCCCATTGGATCTTGGATCAGAACTGGGACAGCCTTGCAAATGCAGGTCACCTGGATCTTGTGGTGTGTCCTTGCTCTGCTCAGATTCGCTGGCTCCTGGATGATGAGATTGTGTCTGCACTGCGCCACTCGCAAGTCATCAGCGCCTCCATTCTGCACCGAGTGGCCACTCACATCTATAACTCCAAGGGGCGACCCAGCTGTCACAGCGAGGTGGTGCTACTCCAGTTTGTCTTTGGACCTGAACTTTCTCTGGAGAAGTTCAAGGAGGTAAACAGAAAATCCTGACACAGTGTCACATTCTTGACTGGTGGGGATGCTTATTCTTCCCTGTATTGCAGGAGTTCAGAAGAATGGCTCTGCCGGGCTACATTCTTAATGCAGAAGGCAGCGACTACCACTACATCTCCATTAGCCGCCTGCACTCCAGGCAGGCAGCTCCAAACCCTACAGTGACACCTTGCCTACAGCAGCCAACTGAAGAGGGCACCAGGACAGCCCTAGGCCAAACAGGCCAGGAGGGGAACAGTGAAGCAGAGGCCTCTGAGCTACACCATACAAACTGCGTCCTCCCAGAAGAAGCCCGAGGTCTCTGGGGGTGGCCAGAGAGTGAGACATGTGTCATGCCAGACACAGGAACCCTTGCAGGTGGAGGCAGACAGACACAGGATGAGGTGAGAGTCACTGAGGTGGTCTGTTAGTGCGAAGGTGTGGGACACTTTGGTAACAGAAGGTAGAAGGATGCAGGAGGACAATGGAACTATTCTTGGTGCCTGTTTTTCTGGTTATTTTCACAACTTTGGCTTATTTGAAGGTCCCAGAAGAAGCACTGAACCTTGAACGAAACAGAGCACCTGGTCATGACTCCCTAGAGGAGGCAGCCCCAGAGACAACCATACAGTCACTGACATCCTCATCCTCTGAAAAGGGCAATAGTGAGAAATCACCATTGGTGACACCATCTGCAGCAAGTCTGGCTGACTCCATAACACAGGGCAGGGAAGGTAGGAGCTATGAATGTGGGTGAGATATACCTCAGCTTTGGGAACTTCTAAGGGAAGAGCCCATTCCTGGCTGTGGAATACAAAATGTGACAGCTACTCCTGTTGCAGTCCCTGAACCCAGGATTTGTTGATCTCTTCCTTTCCAGAGTGCTGGCAATTCACTGCTTAACAGTACCTAGGGTGCTAGGCTGTGCTGCCTCACTGATATCCTGTAGGACATGAAATTCCTGCTGCCTTCAGCAATGGCTACAAGAGCCCTCTTCTCTAGCACTGCTTGGTTATCCTGTGGTGCGGTGTGCCTGCAGCACATGGGCCATGTGAAGTGGCTTAGTAAGTGCTTTCGTGATCAAACCCTTCTTCTATCTGCAGGGTCCAGCAAGCAGCGTCCCAGCCGCGTGCAGAGCCTAGTGTCAAGCCAGGGCAGCATGGACTCTGACCACTTGGGTGAGTCTCTTGGAACAAGGGTGACTGACAGCGTGAGACAGAGACCAGCAGTGAGATAGTAGTGCAGAGCTGCAGAGGAGACTGTATGCCAGGGGTGGGGTAGCTCCTGAGCCCTGAGGACAGGACTTAACAAGTGGCTCGAATCTCCCAGAGCGTGCTGTGCCTGGGAAGGAGGCTGGCTTGTCAAGCCTGGGACTGAAGTGAGGATACATTGCAGGTTACGATGGGGGAAGCAGTGACTCGGAGTATGAGGAGGCACTAATGAGTGACCAGGAACCTAGGTGTCCTCTCATGCCTGACTTCTGGCTCATCATAAAAATCCAGCAGGACCGAGTGGAGGTCTATTACCACACACGGTAAGGAGAGTCCTCTGTCTATCCAGTGTTTCTCTGTACCATGACCTTATTGCCTCTCACTCGTCTCTGGACAGGACCTCCCTCCTGCTCAGTGTGAGTGGGGAGCAGCAGGACTAGGCTGGGGAAAGGGGAAGGATGCCATCCATCCCCACTTGTGTTCCTGCTCCCAGCACACAGGGATAAGCACAGTCTGTGTGCTCTGTTGACCCCTCTCTCCTCTTCCCTGTAAAGCAGCCTGAGTGTGGAGAAAGCAGCATCAGCAGAAACAGAAGAGGAGCAACCAGGGGAGTGCCAAAGTCTCAACCAGGTGGTGGTGAAGAAGATCAGTGAAATATGCAGAGTTGTGAATCAGGTAACAAATCTGTAGAGGTCAGGGACAGATCAGCAAGTCATGAGATGGATTAGTTGAGAAGGGACCTCTGGAGATTGTCTGGTTTGTACCCAGCTCGGAGGAGGGCCTGGGGAGCTAGTTCAACTGGTGGAATCACAGCTTCAGGGTCAAAGGTAAAGGGACTTAGTGTGGCCCAAAGCCCTTTTTGCTGTCTTCTGTGGGCTCTGCAAGCAGCAGAACTTTTTCTTTTTTTCTCATCCTTTGCAGCGCTTGCTGCTGCAGGACTTACATGACAGCCACATATGCAACTCATTACTGGTGGCAGAAAGTGAAGAGGACATCTGGAAGAGTGAAACACCCTATACTTCATACAGGCAGCGTGTCATGCCCACAGATGGTATGAGTACTCCCTTGGCCGTACCTCAGCAGCAGTGTTACTGCCTACCCGTGAATGATGAAAAGGATGGTAACTTCCGTGCTATGGCCCCAGCTATGTCCTGTGTTCTTTGTAGATTATTCTGTAGAGGAGAGCTACCAGCCCCGGGACTACCTTGCTGCCACCATGCAGTTCATGCCAGGACACTTCGCTTGTGATGTTGTGTGGAGCACATTCATCCATGTGCACTCACGCCTCAAGATGGGCCCCAACATGGGAGTCTCACGAGGTGCGTACAGCCCAGGTTCCCTCTCATTTTGCAAGTCAAGAGTCTGGCTTCTGGCTGGATTGGCACACCAGGGAAGGGTCTGTGGCATAGCTAGCAACCCATGTTGCCCACAGCTATCCAGGCACTCCGCTCGGTGCTCAACGCCTTCTCTGTGGTGAACAGGAAGAATATGTTTGTCTACCAGGAACGTGCTACTAAGTCTGTTTTCTATCTCCGGTAAGAAGCCAGTATGACTTGTTTGCCTGACCCTGCCCTGCTACATGTGTTACACCAGACTTCTTCCTGGAGCAGAACGTGTCTGTCTAGCCTCAGGGACCCTGCAGTGGCCCAAGCAGCAAGCACCCGATTTCCAATGAGTCAGTCACATCACCCCAGGCCCCTCCCACTCTCTCTGTGCTAAGCCTTTACATGGGAGGCAAATGGATGGCTTTTTGTAAGAAACAGAATATTTTTCTCCAAACTCCATATCATCAGAGCTAATCCCTAGAAAGTGCACAGGGGACAGTTAGGAAGATGTGGATCTTCTGTGGAGTATGCTGCTGTTGTCGGTGTGAGTGGAGGCTGACATGTCTTTCCTCTATATTCAGCCTGACTGAAACCACCTATAGTGGGAAGGTGTGGGAAGCAGAGAGTGCCCCTAGTCCAGCATCTCGCTCGTTGGCACTGACACGCAGCCAGGAACCCATTTACACTGAAGATCTAATGGTGAGTCTGCTGGGAGTGGATGCTTTTGGTCACAGGAGTGGTGTGAACTCAGTAGTTGCAGCATCCTGAATTTCGTGTAGGATAAAATTCGTATTGTAAATGTGTGGAGCTGGGCAGTAGTGAGTGGGTTCTGCCTTCCCTTGCTGACAACCTGGGACAATGATGGGCTCAGAATCCATATGGAAATTGTATCCATGCGGCTGTTTATTCTTCTCCAGGGTTCTCGCTCCTCTCTGGACACAGCCTCGTGCCGTAGTGTGGACTCTGCCCGCCCTGTGGGACAGGTAGACAGGCACATCCAGCTGATGGTCCATGGTGTTGCCCCAGCAGGTAGGTGTTACAGCACCTGGCAGCAGATTGACTGTGCTGTACTGATGTAAAGGAGAAGAATAGAGCTCTACTCCCTGCCCTCCTTGCTTGAGGAGCAGAGAAGCTATTACCCTCCTGAGGAAACTGCTCTCCATAGCTCAGAGCTGCGCTCTCTTTTGGCTGGATGGCAATGTGCAGAGAGGATCCATGGCCCACAATGAAACCTCCTGACCAGATGGCTTGTGCTACTTTCCCTGTGCAGGAGTGCATTTGCCTCTACCTGCTGCACCAGTAGTCTTTTGTGATCATGAATGAGTACAAAAAGATGCCTGAAAGAGCTGGTGGTGGTAAAATCATATGAGGGTGGTTTATCCTGAAACAGGCAAGGATGGGGGACTGTGGTCATTCTTAACTGAATCAGGTGAAAAAGCTGCTTGTGCCTATGCTCACTTGACAGGGCCAGAGATCACAGATGAACTGGTGAAAGTGCTGCGCAGGCGCCTGGATGAGGCCACCCTAGATATCATCACTGTGATGCTGGTGCGGAACTGCAAGTTGACCCCAGCAGATGTGGAGGTACTCACTGGATATCTGCTCTGTTCATATCAGAACCTATAACACTTTCCTGCTTTTTGACCTGTCTCATCTTCTCCTACCCCAGGGCAGGGACTGCCAGGGCAGTTTGCCACATCCCATCCCCTGCTCCAGCGCTCGCTCAGGCTAGCATTCACTAAGGCGTATACTGTGTGGGTGCCAGGGTAGGTGGGAATCCGCTTTGCTGGGATGTGCAGCATGCCAGGACTTTCCTCTGAATATTCCTGGAATATTGGCCTGCATTTGTTTCACAGTGCTGTCTATGGGCCTGGGTTCTGCCCACCACACTCTCCTTTCATATAGCCAGCTGGCATAATTTGGACCAGTATTGGAGCCCCAGGGCATCCCGCTAGCCTGGCTGAGTTTTAAAGCCTTCTCTCCACAGTTTATCCAGCCCCCTGGAACACCACCCACAGAGGTCCTGCAGTTTGCACTGCCACCCTCCGCCCTGCCTTGGCTGCACGCAGTGGCCTACTATCTGCGCCAGAACCTGCTCATCTTCCTGCACACCCCAAAGTACACGGACAGCAATGTGGAGCACCACTTCAAGGTGAGGAGGGCTATGAGCTGAGATGACAGTCTGCCCAGCTTCCACCTCCTGCTGTGGGCATTTGTTGGGGCAGCTTAATCACCATGTTCACAGCTCTGACATACAGTGTTAGGGAGGTACTTAACACTGAGTACTGAAACCTGAAGGAGTTTTGCAGGACTGTGAGCAGTTCCTGTTTGGCCTTGACAGGCCTTGCTTTCATGCAAACTGTGAGTTGTTGTGCAAAATGCACCAACCACAAAGTTGTCGCCCACAATCATCTTCCAGTAGTGTGGGAAAAGTATCCCTTTTCAAAGATGAGCCTGGCTTTTTGCATGGCTCCCTCTGATCCAAGGACTGAAACATCAGGATTAATAAAAATTGAGGAGCAGCAACCCAACCTCTCAGCATCACTGTAGCAAGGATAAAGGGTGAGGCCAGATGTGTAGTGCTGTGTATAACCCCATAGAGGCTTCCTTCAGCCCAACAGTGCTGAAAGCTGTGCTGGCAAGTGTTTTTAGGAGGTCTGGGGATGAGCTCTGCCCACACGTGGGCCTCTGCTTCCTATTAAGGCAAGTTCCCTAATCTCTGTCACTATTCTTCCTTGCTCTCCTTAGCACTACTTCAATCACAGTGGGAGCATCCCTGACCAGGATCTCTATCTGTACAACAAGCCAGGAGGCCAAGGCACTGGCGGAAAAGGTATCATGCGCAACTCTTTATTGAAATAGGGTTTGGAGATGTGTGTTGGGAAGTTTTGTGCAGTCTTGGAGAGCTCTGAGTGAGAAGAGCTTGTGCTGGGGTAGCGTGTTCCTCTGATGGCTGAGAAGTGGGCAAGATGTGTTCCTAGGTGACCGCGCACATACAGTGGAGCGAGCTAAGGCCTCCCACAGAGCAACTTGCTAAGCTTGGTCTGTTACTGTAGGAAGCAGCTCTAGGTTGCAGTAACTGTGGGGTAAGACACAACAAGACCTCAGTAAATGTGGGGCACAGAGCATCTGTGGGGCTGGAGGTGGGAGCAGGGACAGTTGTTGCAGGAACCTTGCTGCAAAGGTGTAGCTGGATACTGTATGTAACTGAGCACAAGGTGTGAGGACATCATTCCTCTTTGTACTGCTGGAGGATGGATTGGATAGGGCCCATTCTGCAGCAGTCTGTCATGTCATGTTTTGTCCAGGCCATATGGTCTGTCATGTGGCCATGGTGTGTTTTGTGCCCCTCGTGCACTGTCTGAATGTTCTTCTGTTATGTAGGTACCATGTTGGACCTTGTGCAGCACCTCTTTCCACTTTCCCACTTCCAAGGTAGCACCTGTGGCTCCACGCGTTGCTCCAGTTTCCTTTCCTGCGCAGCTCCTCAGCCCCTCTGATCCTTGCTGTTGTTGTTTTCCTTGTGTTGTGGCTTCAGCACTGATTCCTCTGTGTTTGTGTGTGTGTGTCCATTTTGCCAAGCCTCCTCTTTCTTGCTGGCTGGATAAATGAGCAAACAGAACCTGTTGCCCTGAGATGGCAGCTCTACAGTCCCCACCTGCTGAGGGTTTGTGTGCTGTCCCGTTAGCTTGCAAACAGTGAACTCCAAAATCCTGCACCCTGGTTTTCCACAGGTCCAAACAGGTATCTCTTCCCTGAGGAAGACAGGACTTACTATATTTCAGTTGTGGTTTCACACTTTAGGATGCAGCAGCATCACTCTCCCCAGCTGCTACATCCAGGTGTGGGGACTTCCATTGAACAACAAGGGGCTAGAGTGGCTGGGTACTGCTAGATACGTACTTTGTATTTCAGTGAGCCTAGGTCAGAGTCCTTCACAGATGAGAAGTAAGAGCTCCCTGGTATCTCACCTCTCCATGGCGTGCAATGGATGACTGTGTAGCCAAACTCCAGTGCACTGGGCTATGAAGGCCTTGGCATCTTATGCTAACTCACCTCTTACTATAGCCCAGAACTCAGGTCTTGAGTTTCTTACATGTGATTTAGTGGTTGCATGTCAGCTTTTCTGTGCTCCTGTAACAAGACTGGAAGCTTTGTCCCCTGCAGTGGGGAGGCGAGCTTTTCTGCTGGTGAGGCAGGGGCAGTCATGATCTCGGCCCAGAGAGACATATCCACCTGCAGGATGCTTAGTGCTAGGCACTTCCTTGGCAAACCAGCTCTGTCTCAAGGAGTACCTGGAAATGAAGAGTCTGTTCCTGCAACTGCTGACTTGGCCTGCTTTAAAGCACTGCTGTGAGTGCTCCCTCTCTGGAGCATGCATCCTAGCATGAGGAGGATGTAGGACATTGTCTTTGGTTGTTCTTATATCTTTGACTTGGACATGCTGAATCAGAGGTACAGGAATGGTTGTGACAAGGAAATATGCCAGATGGGGAGGCTTAAGAAACTCTGTGGTAATGTATCCAGAGGAAAAGAGGGAAGTGACTACTTCTTGGTCTACAATTACCACTGACCGTCCACTGTCATTTTGGGCCTGGGGCTGACTGTAAAGGTGGACAAGATTGTGCTCTTTACTGTTTAAAGTAAGAAAGTCTGCTTTGTAGAGCTTACATGCACTTCCACGTGGGACAGATTTGCTGCTCAGTACATTTGCATCAACACCCACATCCTGGAGAGCTGCCTCTCTTCAAGAGGCCATGTGAGGTGGTAAAGCCCATGTGTTAAGCTCCCTGCCCTGCTTTGAAGTGAGATGAAGCTGGATGAAGTCCTGGTCTCCTAGATCTTTGATAGGAAATTTTGAACTTCTCTATTGTTTGCTGGATAAAGGGTTGTTCCTATGCATGTCTTGGGGAGGGACATATTGAAGGCTGTTGCAGAGTGCCTCTGAGGCAAGGCAACTCTTGTACTTTTCTTCAAGTGGAGGGATACTCATAGGTGTAGAGTTTTGTTTCCTCAGTGTGAGTGCAAGTGACCTGCTCTGACTTGAATCCCCACATCTCTCCTTTGGAAGCAGTGCTCTCTTGTATCTGGCTTGTGTTGGAGGAAGGATTGTTGCAGAACTTACACTTTGTTAGGAATGATGAAGAACAGGTGTTTGTGCTGCTGATTAGACCTGGGCACAAGTCAGGACTTGGCACAGGGAGGGAACCCATCTCCACATGGCGCTGCGGATCCAGTTGGCTGCAGTTTGGTTGCTCTGTGACGGCAGAGTCTGGCGTCACTCCCATCCTTGCAGAAAGACAGAACATTAGCTCAGCAGTGCTGTGGAGCTGAGGTTGTTTGTATCTGGACACATCACCCTTTGGCAGCACTGGACCAGCTTTGCCATCCAGTCACCCAAGTGCTGGCTTAGTCCACCTGGGGCTTCGAAAGGGAGTGGAAGCATCTAAGATAACTGCATGGAATTTGAACCTCACAGCAGCTGTGCACCACACTGCTGCTCTGCATCTCTGTCCAATTGCGCATGCTCAGCACAGGAAGGCTACAGACAGGGCCTGAATTTTACTGTGGCAACTCGAGGCTAATACTAGGTGTTGACCTGCTTTGTCCTCAGTCCTGCTAGTGGGAATGCATGGGGAGGACACCTGATCTTGTAGGGATGTACAGTGAGGAGGGGGCTGTGAGTGTAATCTGCTACAAGGCGTCATATGTACCGTCTTCCTCTGCAGACACTCAGTCCTTCATGGCGTGGAGAGGGCTGCTGGAGAGTATTGGGCTGTGTACTCTGTCCCTTAAGAGGACAGGGGTGGTGAGCCTCATCCTGCATCTCTGCATAAAGGCCCTCCTGAAGCAAATGGAGATACTTTTCACTTGAACATGGGGAAGGACAACCCAGGAAACTCCTGCAGGGCAAAGTGAAACCTGAAGTGACTGTAGAAAAGAGATTCTCAGTTTGATGGGGACACACTGTTCCAAACACCATGCTTCTTATCCTGGCTCTCCACAGGCACAGCTAGGCTCTGCTCCCCTGGCTGCATCCCTTCCTGTGGGCCCTGCCTGCCACATGGCACCGTGCAACCCAAATGGTGATATGATAGTCCCAGGTCCGGGATCACAGGCTGTAGGCAGGGCTTGTAGAGGTGTGATCAATGCTGGGCTGATGGAAGCTCCTTTGGGCTCTCTCCACAGGAGTTGCATGCATTGCACTGACATTTGTGGATGAACATGGCAGCCCCATCTCACTGTCCCATGGGGAGAGGCCTGACCCTCTGACGCTGCCTTCCTCCTCACCCATAGTAGGCCTGCTGCAGGATGCAGACTTTGAAAGCCTCACTGCGGTCAGCAGGCACCAACCAGAGGCTGGCAGCCTGCATTCAGGTAAGGAATGAAACAGACCATAACCTGCTGATTCCCTGGTGCCTCTGCATCCCCTGGGGCTGGAGATGGTGAGGGTGCAAAGCAGTGCAGGACTGCCCTTTCCCCACAGAACCCTGTGTGCTGGTGCGCCTGGATATCTGGGAGAAGGGCAACATCAGCCTGCTGCAGCTCTCGGAGAAGCTGCGTGGGGCCCTGCGCCATGCTCTCTGTGATGCTGTCATGGAGTTCCTCGTGCTGCCAGCCCCGCTCTGTGTGGAAGCTCCCTGCCCCCTTGGTCCTGCAGACCTGGAAGAATTAAGCTCTGCAGGTGAGAGCCTGGCCAGGATGGCCACCCTGAATCCCCAGCCAGCCTCACTCCTGCCTGGCCTGTGGGAGCTTGGCTGTGCTTGGGAGTACTTGGGATGGGGGTGCTGGGAGGGAGGAATGTACTCTGCTCCGCAGGCTGTGCTGTACAATGGCTCAGGGAAAGAGCATCATAGAAATTAGGGTTGAAAGAGATCCATCTGCTCCCCGAGATTCAGTACACTTTGGTGGATGTTATCAATGGCTCTTTCCCTTCTCTCCAGCCAGGCTTTGGCCAGCTGCTGTGGAAGACATGAGCAGTGTCACGGTGGGAGGCTCTGGAGAGTCTGATTTACTCTTGTCTCTATAGGAGGCCTAAGGAGGACCATGTCAGAGACCAAAGGCCTGGCCCTGGCTACTGATGGGGCTGGAAGGAGCTGTCCTCCACCTTTGCATTTCACTTCTGCCCCTTCACCCAGCTCTGGGGAGCCAGTAACACCAACAAGCAAACTGGGACGCCGCAGCTTCTGGGACATGCTGGTATTGTGGCTGGGGGAACAGCTGGGAGCAGGATCTACAAGTCCCTATATTGTATTAGGCCAGGAGAAGCAGAGAGGGATGTGGCTGAGGTTGGAAGGCCACACTGGTAGCAGGGACTTTTAGATCAGGGCACTAGCTGGGCTGCACAAGTGCACAGTGTTAACTTACCCCCTTCTTCCCAGAGCAAGGCAGAGTCCTCAGAGCTGGGCAGTCCCAAGACTACTGATGACATTGTGCTAGAGAGACCAGAAGAGGCTCGCACAAGGCGACGACACAAGACTGAGAGTGTCAAACAGCACCTGAGCCAGGATCGGGCCACAGTCACAGCTGAACTGGAGCAAGCACAGAGGCAAGCACAGCCTGCAGGCCAGGCAGCCAGGCTGTTTTTCCCTTCCATCTACTGTACATTGTTTCATAGCCTGACATCCTACCAGCTCTGTATGTGTCTCAACCCTCTGGACTATCCCTTTTCCTTATAGTTTCTTCTTTATACAGCCAGTTAGGGGAGCTGCTTTCCACACACAACCTCAGCCCTTGTTGCTGGAGTGCTGCTAGGAGCACTGCTGGTTCTCTCTGCCAGAGATCACTTCCCTGTGCATCACCTGGCACCTCTGTGGCTACTGACCCAGAAGGACAAAGTTGAGATTCCCCAGGCCCTGGTCCAGCACTGGGAGGTGACTTGCACTTTTGTGCCTTTGTTGCTGTTGACTGATCTGGTATAACTGTGCCTTCCTTCCCTCTTCCCAGGCGCCGAGCTTGCCAGTTGGAAGAAGGGGATGTCGGTACCATGCATCCACTCTTCAGTCAAACTTGCCAACAGTGGATGGCATTCATGAACCACTTGGGTATGTGTCTCAGGCCCTCCAGATGGGCTGGAAGTGGATCATTGTATTCAGAGCTCTGAGGACAAGTCCTCGTATGGCACCAAGCCATCTGTCTTCATCTCTTGCCTTTTTTTACCTAGTCATGCACCCCATTTCTCCCCAAATCTAACCACAGTCCCATTGGTCTCAGACAGCATCAGTATTACAAAGCTGTGGCAGGAGTCCTGGCATGTGCCTGCATCTGAACACACCTGCTAAGGTTGTATCTGCCATGCTCTAAATCCAGGGCTTACTGGATTTGGCTGCACCTGCTTTAGAGAGACCTGGACTCCAATGGCATATGCAGTAGTGATTTAGCTCCCAGATTAATCAGGAGGGAGAATCTGAGCTTCTGCAATGTGCTCTGGGGCTATCAAGCTGCATGGGAGAACCTCACTCTTTCAAGGAGCAAGAGGAGGAGAGATGTCCTTCACACAGTGGGATTTGGGTCTGTGTGTCTGCCCTGTTGCTGCTTTGTGGATACCAGTCAGTGTTTGTACATCCTCTCGTACCTGCTGATGGCAAAGTAGAGCTGTTCTTCTCTGAGGAGGGGCAAACCAGGGAACAAGGAATAAATGGGGGAATAAAGTCTTGTGCTCAGAGCATGCGGAGAGTTTGGTCCAGGTCCCATTTAAGGTCAGACCCTGAAACTAGGAGTTATTTCCACCCTCTTCCATATAAAGTCCTCCTTCTCCAGCTTCTGCCTGGTTCAGTCCCTGGCAAGGCAGGAATTCAGCCTGCTCTGGGCAGCAGGCCTGCAACAGGATGTCCTTAGCCCTCTGTGCTGCAGGCAGGTCAGGGCTTGACTCCAGAACAACTTGGTACTTTGTCCTACAGTACTTCTTCCATGCAGGGTGCCCATCAGTGCAGCAGTGCTCAGCAGAGATTGTGTCCCGTTTCCTCCTGTCCTCCATCCTGGTGGAAGTGGTGAGCCTGGTCACTGCCCTGGCAAGCGACACCACTGTCAAGGTGTTTGAGCGGATCTGGTGAGTTTGGCACCAGCCAGTCAGCTGTGGCAGCTTCTACTCCCATGGCTCTGCTTATCTGCTTACCTTTGGGCCTCTTTGCAGCTACCATCAGGACCCTGCCTTTCTGCCCTATAAGCCTGGCCAGAGTGGCAGCCCTCGCCCTGCAGCTGTCAGGCACTTCATCCTGCTGGGACGCAACTTCCAGCAGTGGCGTTGCAGCACAGAACAGGGTGAGTGCTCAGCCGTGGTCCACAAGACCATGGGGGCTCTTGGGGGTGGGAGAGATGTACGAGCAGGGTTCACCTTTCTGGAACAGACTGCTTGTGCCCAGAGGTGGCAATGAGTTGTCTGTTTTCAGCTCCTGAGCCCTTACTCACGAATGTGTTTATAACATTTATTTCACAACAAGCCGGACAGTACTGTTCACCTTAATGGCATGTGGCATCTAAGAGTTGGGATGAACTGGTACTGAAGGTCATAACTCTGACTTCTTCCAGTTCACAAAGGGCTTCAGCGCTTTGAGGCCATGGAATTCACTTCAGCAGAAAGAGGCTCTGATGCCAGCCTTGTTGGACGAGACCTGGCACCCCGGCAAAGGTTCCTCCTCATGGAGATCATTGACAAAAAGGTAGCAATGGACTGTGTGAAGTTGTCTCCTGAAAGAGACTGGCCCAGGGCTAGAAAAAGGAGAGGAAGAATGACTGTGCAGGCAGACAGCCTTTCCTAGACAGAAGCCCTCCAAGCAGCTGTGTAGGATGACTCTGCTTGTGCCACAAGCAGAGCTGGGGTTCTCTGCAGCACTGTGGGGAGTGTTAGGGTGCAGCAGCTCTTGCTGTCTCTAACTTCAGCCGCCCCACTCTGGACTATAACTGCCTTTTCCCTCACCTTGACAAAGCCCACATCAGGTTAGACGTGCATGCTGCCAGTACAAGTACCACCACCACTGCAGTGCTGTTAACAGAGAGGCTGTGAATGAGCTGTTGCCCCCTTCCCTGTCCCAGCCTTGTCATCTGAAACTGACTGCAGCAAGTACCACCCAGAGCACCTGGGGAAACCTAGGGAAGCCACCATGTTGGTTCTTCAGCCTTTCTTCTCTCTTTCTAGCTAACACTTTACACCTACAACTGGTCCCCAGACCTAGGGGCCAACCTGAACTGCTCGCTTACTCGCCTGCTGCAGTGGCAGAATGCCCGATCTCATGTTGTGCACTGTCTGCTCAGCCAGAAACTGGGACTCTTCCACCACCACTGCTTCATGGACACACCTTGGCATGAGGACAGCAAGCAGGTGAGGCACCCTGCCAGGCAGTCCTTTCCTCTTCAGGAGGGACCTTGGCAGCTCAAGGGTCTGAGAATGGTTGTAGAAAATGCTGTGCTTTTGTGTGCTGGTTGGCAAGGCATCCTCAGGCGCTTGTTGTGTCTGCCTCTGGCCATGTCCACCCAGGATGTTACTGTCTGCTCTTGGAGACAACCACAAGTGGGAAGGAAGCACATTCTGCTGTTGGCAGCACTTATCTGTGACTAGATGATTTAGGGTGAAGGAGGCTGGGGAACAGGCTTCCCGCTGCACATTAGGGCCATGCTGGACCAACACCTGCTGTCCTCAAGACTGGTGATGGAGGTCAATAGATACATTTTCAGGTGGCCAAAACTGGATTTACGCTGTTCTTCTGGATCCTTGCTCCAAGGATGGCAGTAAGGAGGCTTTCATCGCTGTATTTTCTCACTTAGGAGCCAAATCCTTTCTTGAACTCCACTTTGGAAGTGGATGCACTGATCCGGAGCGCCAGTCCCCCACCTGGCAAGGAACAAGGCCGGCTGAGCAGCTCTGCCCGCGGCCTGCC
Organism: Ramphastos sulfuratus; assembly: GCA_013399055.1. NCBI lineage: Eukaryota > Metazoa > Chordata > Aves > Piciformes > Ramphastidae > Ramphastos > Ramphastos sulfuratus. Next base: position 487,204 of record WBNM01031619.1, on the reverse strand, counting down.
ATCTTTGCACTTCCACCCTGATGTGGTGCCCTTTGACGAAGCTTTGAGGGATGTTACCACTATCAAGCGCTTACCCCACGGGCCTGACCTGGGACCCTTTGACCCTGTGTCTCGGCATGGGGCCCAGTTTCTGGAAATCAAGAGCATGGAGAGGAAAGGTAAAGCAAGGGGCATGATGTCACAGGAGCCTGCTTAATCATCTTGCTCGTGGAAATGTTGCTCAGGAAGAGCAGAACAAGAGCCCTAGCAGAGGGGACAGTTCTGTGCTCCCCTGTGAGAGAGTGGGTTATGGTGTGTGTAGAGTGGGAGTGGAGGAGCAATATCTGGGACTGTGGCTTGATACTCCTGTGGCTGCATTCTTTCTTTCCTCCAGAACTGGAGAAGCAGATGAAGATTGAAAATCTCTTTGTTACCTGGCAGCAGAGATCAGCGCAGTCCAACATGCCTATTAGTGTGAGTGCAGCCCACACAGGCGGGTGGGCAGCAGGCTGGGTCCTCTTACAGCACCAGCTCGCCTGTGGCAAAGAGCAGTGCTGGAGCTCAGAGCAGGTTACTGGGGATGGTGTTTGGCAGTGGAGCAGTGCCCTCTGCTTGAACTCCTGGGGTTGCTAGGCTCCAGCACACTTAGACATGGGGCCTTGCTGCCCAGCACTGGATAAGGGGGTTTTCTCTACAGTTTGATTTCTGCTTGAGTAGCAATGCTGCATTATGGACAACTTGTTCCTAGGCTTGATGAGGGATGACTGCTGTAACGGTGTTCCCCTTGTGCTGTGCAGCTGGCAGACCTGGAGACCCTGAAGCAGTCCTCACGCCTGGTTCACTACTGCGCCACCCCCTTGCTCTTTGATCCAGCCTTCCGGCAACAGATCCAGACTGACCAGCAGGGCAAAGCAGAGGGGAAGGTGAGTGTCAGCAAGCAGCAGTAGTGTTGGGCATTGTGCACTGGGGCAAGGGATGACTTTCCAGAACGAGGCTGTGCTGAGCTTACCCCTGCCTTACAGGATGAATTTCCACCCTGTAAGATGGAGATTGAGAAAATCTTTGGGTCCTCAAAGCCTGCAGTCACACCATCTCTGGGGAAGACCAACTTCCTTTTTTCTACCCAGGGAATTCAGGACTGATTCTAGTGAAGCCATCAGAGGGTATCATCTGATACAGATCTGTTGGGGAATCAAAACTTACCTTTATGCATTCAGCCTCCAGACCTGGTAAACCTTGCCTGAACCTAGCAAATAGCTGGAACAATTGAAAGCAAACAAGCAGAATCCTATGCAGGTTGCAACCTGCCAGACTGACTGGTGCAGATCCTGTGTCAGCTGCTCATGGTCTGTACGTATGTCAGAAGGGAAGAACAGGTTGTTGTATTTTATCTAAATGTCAAAAGGATTTTGACAGGGTCTCTAAGCAGAGGTTGCAACAGAAATTGAACACTTGCAAGTGAAAGGAGAAGTATCATCACAGAATGAGAACTTTACTTTGTTTTTGTAACTGAGCAAAATGAAAATCGCTTTGTCCATTTGAAGAACCTGGCAGCAGGGGCTCACGGGGCTCCAAGGTTGTGTGTTGGCTTCTCTATCTCCAGATCGTTTATCGCAGTACATATGAGATGTCAAGTGTTGCAATGCTTTGCAATGTTCAGATTGTTCAGAACAGAAAAAGACTGCAAGGAACTTGTGAGGGCCCTGAGTAGGCTGTGAAATGAGAGGCGTTGTGGGAGGTGGGACCTGCTTCCCAGTAAAACAGAGCACAATGTGGAGAGAAATTTGACCTCCTCCTGTATTGTACACTAACCGCACAGCCTGCGCAGAGCAGACAGCTCAGTGGATTTCTTCAATTCATGAACAGTTGGATACAAAATGCAAACCATTTAGTGTAGGTCAGAGAGGGTGGTTAGTATTCTGGGTAATACTCCAATAAGTTTCTAAAATACTAGTTTGATAATGTTCTTATCTAGACAGTAAGTGTGAGACCAAGCATCTTGTGGCAAAGGCCACAAGAATTAGAGGCTCAGGGAAGGTCAGAGAGTAGCCAGAGTGACCTCAGGTAAGGACTGCTCCTGGGGTAGGTGAATGAAAGGGCAGACAGAAATATGTAAAGGAGCCGCAGGTTCCTTTAATAGAGAGATTGAGAAAAGAAACCTCAGTCTCTCACAGCACAAAGACAAGGAGTGTTCAAGACATGAAAAGGAGTGTTGAAAATGGTTAAAAGGAAACACTATTCCTATTCAGTGCCACTGAACTACTAGGAAATCCTGAGAAGTCAACAGGATTCGTAAGGGGATTGAAGTTTTACCGAGGTTGTATAAGCTGAAGCTTGGTTGAGCCATGTGCGAACCAGCTGTGTGTCCCTGACACTTTGTGGAAGCCATCCTGTGGCTTTTCCCATTCAGAGTTTCCTGCAGCCTGCTGCAGTGCTGTCAGGCCAGCCCGTGGCTGGACAAGTCGTGTTTCGGCACATGCACTAGGACAGTATTTGGGAAACCAGCTTGTTAGTGCTCTGTGGCAGAGGGAAGTCTGCCCTCTGCTCAGCCAGAGCACCTGTGGTGTCCCAGTGAGTGTCACCCGCTGGCGCCAGTCACGGCATGTCTCCTTAGGGAATTATTTTCTCTTCCAGAAGCGCCACCGCTCAAATGACTCTACAGCTTCAGGGAGAGACCGCAGCCACAGCTGTGACTCCACAGAAGCACTGCCTTGCAAAGTGAAGGAGGAGCCCTGGCTGCAGGAGATGTGCAATGCCTTCTTGCAGCAATACATCCAGTACCTGCAGAGCATGGGCTTCATCCTGGTCCAGGTGCGGCCACCTTCACCCACCACTCGCAGGTCAGTGATGTTCCATGAACTCTGCTGTTAGAGGCCAGCAGCCTGAGCTGTAGCTTGATTTGACAAAACAAATGTCAGCTGCTCTGCTGAAGGCTGTCTCTGCTGTCATTTCCAGTAGCACAAGCCGGATCCGAGCTCTTGCATCTATGGGTGTGGAGGGGAGAGGGTCTTTTTCCTACACAAAGCCAAAAGCAGAGGGGAGTCCAAAGGTGAGTGTGTGTCATTTGGAGGGGTGAAACTGGGATGAAATGCAGCCTGTGGAGTGGAGCAGTTCTCTTGGTTGGCTTCTGAATCAGTTACAGGCAGAAAGGATGTGAGAGGACGGAAAACACTAAAGCCAAAAAAAGTCTACCTAGACCAGGACCATCTTTGGGATGTTAGTTCATATGATCCCTCCTTGTCCTCCCGTGTGTCTTCCTGCAGACCTCAGGGCCCCTTCCTGGGACTAGACTGAACTAAGGAAAATCTCAAAAGAGATGGAAACAACTTGGAGGGGGCTGAGAAGAGGAACAGGGTGACCTGGGACGAGAGCAGATATCTTTGACTTTGGAGGTTTACCTGTCAGAGAAGCCTCAGCATCTATGGTTAAGGGCACCCCTGGAGCAGAAGGATTATTGGTTAGAGTAAGATGAACACTGAAGTTCAAAAGGTCAGAGAAGATAACCTGGAATGGTTCTACTGTGAGAACAGGCAGAGGTTCCTCATCTTAAAGATGTGGCAACTAGGGAGGAACAGGACAGAGCTGTAACAAATTGCAGCTAACCTGGAAAGGGATTAAATCCTAGCTCTTATTTGAGACAACATCTAGACACCATCAAATCGAAGTACTGGGAGCTAGTTTCAAAGGTGCAGGCTGATGTAAGATCAGTGAGGAGGCTCCTCTACTTCCACCTCTGCTACAGAGCCTTCTGGCAGCCTCACACTCTGGTATGCAGGCTGCTGTCCTGTGTCTGAAAGCCTCTTCTACTTTGTCCTTCTCTTCCCAGAGCACAAGCCCTGCTGTTGCCACCTATCATCTACAGAGGGCTCTTCCAGGTGGGATTGTGCTGATGGAGTTGGCCTTCCAGGTATGAAAGTACAAAGTATGATTTCTGGGTGTTCAGGGACAGTCTTCAGAGGTGATGAAGGGAGTGATGAGGAGGAATGCAGCAGAAACATGTGATGCTCCATTTCTGTCCTGCCTCTTCTGTGAGTCTGCAGGGGTGTAGATCATCTAGAGAATGTTACTCAGGGCTCGGAGCAGTAAGAACTGCCTAGAGAGGGGGTAATAAAAGGTGCAAGGGCTCAGAACCAGGTAGAATGCTTTGTGCTCAGCCACGTGTTGGTTGAGCTGGCTTGGTTCAAACAGAAGGGGAGCAAGTGTCTGGGACCCAGCCCAGGGGGTGAAGATGTGGAATGTTCTGCTTTCCTGGAGAGGCTCAAGGACTGTGCTATGCTCATATGCTTTCTCCTCCAGGGCTATTACTTCTGTGTGAAGCAGTACGCACTGGAGTGCTCACGGATCCCCATGGGCCAGTCTGTGAACTCCCAGGTAATGACTTTGCAGGCACAGCTAGTGCTCCTCTGGCTCGGGATGCTTTGGCAATGATCTCTTGGACAGAGTAGACATTTTAGGTGTACTAGGATCTGGATAGGTCTGCTTCTTCCTTATAGAAAGCAAAACTGCACAGATTGGTTCAAGCAGCTACGTGCCTTCTTTGGTATGTTGCTTGAACCAATCTGGAGTGCAGTAAAAGGAAGTGGGAGATTTGGCAAGAGGATGACTCTTGTCTTAGCTTGGGAAGCAAGACAGAGCAGACTGAGGAGGAACAGGAGCAATTCTTGCAAAGAAGACTGCTCCAGGGAGAGTCAGTGCATGGAAAGCCAGCTCTCTCCTTCCCTTGAAGCAAGAAGGAAGCAGAAAGAGAACAGGGATCTGTGAACCTGGTTGGCTGTGCTTTGCTGTGGAAGATCACTTTCTGCTCAATGACCCCTGGCTCTTGATAACTCTGTGCCTTGCTCTACAACAACATGGGCTTCCCTGCTTCCTTCTTTTTTGGTGTGTCAGGGTGTCTCCTGCCTGTCCCTAGGGCACTGGTGGCTGCCTAGAGGCTGGGCAGTCCCAGCCTAGCTGATGCAGGAGGCAGGCATGGCCATACTCTCCTTTCCAAGCTTGCTCTGTAGCAAGGCTGCATCTCATATATGCCAAGTGCCACTCTCCTAAGCTTAGAGCCTGCCAGGACCTCACCAGAGGGTTTGCTGAACCTTTATTGGGAAGCTCATGTGTGAACAGGACAGAGTTCTCAGGCTGCAGCTGGCATTGCAGGGAGTATCCAGGCTTTCTCTGTCTGATTTGGGAAAAGGCTTTGGGTTTGCAGTGGGCAGGGATGGTCCTGGGAGCAGCGGACAAGAGGCATGGGGCTTGGTGCAGGGGCCTGGCCAGCCTTTCCACATGCTAAGACTAGCCCAGAGTTTCCTTAAGTGAGACAGTTGAGCTTCTCTGCCCCATCACTCCCCTTGTCCCATCCTGGGCCTGTGGTGGACGGGCTGGATGCAGAAACAGGGTTGGGCAGTGCCTTGTCTCTCTTCCCGTTGGCTCTGCGTCTCTCTCCATCAGGGCAGTCTTACAACCAGAGCTGGCAGCGAGAGCTGCATGGGACCCAGCTCCATCTCTGAGTCTGCAGTACGTCCTTCCATACAGGGCTGAGCCTCCCGCTAGCTGTGCTTCCACCTTCCCTGCGCTCAGCACCTGGCCATGGGAGCTGCCTCTTGCCTCCTTTGCCAGTGTCTTCCATACAGTACATACTAGAGTGGGCAGCTCAGCCTGGGAGGAGGACAGCATAGGCCCCAGATGCTGGCATGGAGCAGTGCCTTATGTTTATTGCTTTTTGCCCTGCTTTTCCCAGGGCACAGCTTGTAGGCTTCTCTCTGGGCTCATCCTGGCTGTGCAGGTTGTCCTTTGACTCATGACAGCAGCAATGGAGGTTGTACAGAGAGTAAGGGCAGCCTGTTACCCTGCCAACACCTCGTGCCTGCCGATGCCTGCTGGTTTTCCTTGCTTGCCCCTTTCTTAAGACAAGGGATTATGGTGTGGGTCAGCTGCCCAAAGGTGTCAAAAAACCAAAGACTCTGACATGAGCGCAGAACTGAAACAATTTGTGTCCTGACACAGCGACTGCAGTTGTGCAGGGAGCATGGCCAGGGGTGAGTGTGTGAAGGCTAGAACTGGCGTGCTGTGCAGAGGGATGGCTGTGTGCCTCTCTGGACACAGCTGTGACACACCAGCCACTGCTGGATCTGGCTTCACAGTATGCAGCCTGGGTTCCTGTTTACTGAGCACACGGCATTAGCAACTCTACCCATCTCTGTGTTCAGCCATTCCCCATAGGCCTCTGTGCTGCCTCCTGCTCTCAAGGGATATTCAAGGAGTCAAGCTTTACCTGTAGATCCAGAAGTTGCTAGGGCTCCAGCCCCGGTAGGTCCTGTACCTGCTTGGAGACTAGGCAATGCAGAGCAATACTCATCTGAAAGGCAGCTGTGTCCTCTTCATAGTCACATGGCTTTCAGCTCAAGGGAGGGATGAACTTCATGTCAAAAGGGAGGCAATGCCAATCAGTCTGTGCTGCTACTGGAGACCAGGAATGGGGTCAAGCATGGAAACAGCCACCAAGCTGGATTCCTTGAAGCCAGACCTGTAGTACTGCTACTTCCACTGTGCCCACAACTTCTTGGCTGCGTCCTGCTCTCGTGTCATGGCAGGGATGGCTGCACTGGCTCTGCTATGCCTTACTGTCAGCAGGGCTTTTCAGGATGGTGTGAAATTCCTAGTAATGTTCCTGCCTTGACTATGTCCCTCTGCAGCTCTCTATGCTCTTCACAGAGGAGTGTGACAAGGTGCGGGACCTCATGCACGTACATTCATTCAGCTACGACTTCCACTTGCGTATAGTCCACCAGTATCTGCTGGGTTCTCACATGACACTCCGCCAGGGCTACCATCTCACCAGCTTCCTGGAGGATTTCATTGCCCACCACACCGACATCCCCAAATTTGGCCGCAACCATGTTTTCCAAGGTGTGTAGCTCAACACGTGAGCAGTGTGGGGTTGACTGCCAGCCCATAATTTGGCAAAAGGTTGCCAAATGCTTTACAAATAAATCTGACCTTTAGGGTGTCCAAGGAAATGGTAGAGAGGGGGTTACATGATGGGGTTCAGCTCCAGGGGAAGTCCTCTTTGCCCTACTGTGGAAGGGAGGTGGGTTGCTCCAGAGCTCTGTCACTGAGTAGTTTGTGGGACGCTGCTTTACCTAGGTAAGAGACACTGAATGTCTCCTGTGATAGCAGTGTGTGTCCTCTTCCACTAGGCATGCTGACCCTGCCTACTAACATGATCACTGCACATCAGCTGTACAACTACATTGCTGACCATGCCAACACCTACCACATGAAACCCTTACGCATGGCCCGGCCAGCAACAAGCAGTGACAGCAAGAAGGGGACACCAGGCACAGAACAGAATGAATATGCACTGGTCTCTATTTGGAACAGGTAAGTGCATCTACTGCAAGTTCCAGAAGCTGCCAAAGTTTGGTAGGTACCCCCTAGTCCTGGGGACAGTGCCCCAGGGTGCCGACAAAGCTGACTGTTGTACAAAGCAGCAGGCAGCAGTTCTGCTCAGCTTTTCTGAGATGGCCAGCAGGAGTGTTGTGCATGTGTACACACGCATTTGACATTTCTCACAGTACTTTTGAAGAGCCCTGCTGTGTCAAATTCCCAATAGTTCTATTCTGACCAAGAACTCTGGGGGAATAAAGTAAAGTACCCTTCTTACTGATACGCTTTTGTTCCCAGCTCGGGCTCCTACAAGGACTCTGAAGGTCTGCGTCATCATGATGACTTTGACGTGTCCCTCCTGGTATGTCACAGTGCAGCACCGTTTGAGGAGCAGAGTGAGGCAGAGAGACGCATGCTCCGGTGAGCACTGGGGCCCTGAGATATTGCACCAAAGCTTCCTGGCTGGGGAGGAGGGCTCTGGGAGGGACTGGCTCTGTCTGGAACATCACAGGCAGGCTTGGTGGTGGCTGAGGAGGATCCTTGCAGAAAACTGGGCAGTGTGGTATCTCCTTGTCTGGACAGAGACCCATGATTCATTTGCAGCTAGCTGAGAAAGGAGCAGCCTTTCCCCAGGTCACAGGTGTCTCCTTGCTCTCAGCTTGCGGTTCTACGTCATCATGACCAGCCAGCGGGAGCTCTTTCCCCGGCTCACGGCCGACATGCGGCGCTTCAAGAAGCTGCCACGCTTGCAGCGGGAAGTGCTGGAGCCTGTGGTGGGCCGCACGGCCTGGGAGGCAGCAGAGCCAGAGACCAGCGTGGGGCAGCAACAGCCAGCAGAGCAGGAGCTGTGGCAGGACGTGGAGGACAGCAGCGAGTTCTACGCAGGGGGCACGCAAGTCAAACTTGGGCCAGGGCTCTTCTACACCTCGCCACTCTTCCCCTTGCTAGCTTCTGAGGTGGCCTCAGCCCAGAAGCAGCTCAGCAGCATGGTGCAGCTGGCCAAGTGCCACTGCCGCAGGGACAACCTCTGGAAGCGCCTCTTCCTTCTGGAACCGCTGGCATCTGACAAGCTGAAGCTGGGCAAGCTCTCACTGGTGGAGCTGGAGGAGCTGCTTGATGCCGTGCATGGGAAATCCATTGCTGATGTTGACCCCCAGCTGGTGAGCAGCAGAGATGGAGTCATGATGCATAGCAGCTGCTGTTCTGCTCTGGGGATGGAGAGGGGCGTTGGGAGAATTCCTGTTCTGCTCTGGGGATAGAGAGGGGCGTTGGGCGTTCCTGCTTGGTAGGAAGATAGAGGCAGAGACTTAGCTCCTAGCTGGCAGGGGAAGGGGGAGGCTGCATGGACATGTCTACAAAGAGTGAATAGCCTTAGGTCAGCCTCAGTAGACTGTGAGGGATGTGTCTGATTTGGGATCCGAAGGCTCTTGTAGTGTGATGGCTGCTGCTGCCGTAGCTGGAGGGACGCTGAAGTCATCCCTTTCCCATACCCACAGGGATGCTTCCTCACCATGACAGTTTCCTGGTACCAGAGCCTCATTAAAGTGCTGTTGAGCCGCTTTCCCCAGAGCTGTCGGCACTTCCACAATGCTGAAACTGGTACCCAGTATCTGGTAAGACACAGCCCTTCAGCCCACCTGAAGCCTCTTCCCTGTCCAGGGCTCCTGCCTTCTGTGGCTTCTCACAATGTGCGCCTGGTACATGCTGTCAGATCAACATCATGACATTGCCTTCCACTCTGCTACTGGTGCAGCATGAGGTGTGTGTCCCTGTGATGCCACAGTGTCTGCTGGTCTGCTCCCAGATGGACACTGCACCTCCAGAGCCCCATGCCATGTATAACCCCATAGTGTGGCAGTGTCCCCTGTGAGCCAGGCAGACTTATACAGCATGTCCCTGGGTGGGTGTTTGTATCCTTGTCCTGGAGTTCGCAGTGTCTGCTTTCCAACCTGTACTGTGGCTTTCTTGACAGGTTGTGCTCAACCAGAAGTTCACAGATTGCTTTGTTCTTGTGTTTCTCGATTCCCATTCAGGAAAGACGGTAAGAACTTGGGAATGTAGGTACAGCTATATTGGCTTAGGCCACAGGTCTGTCTAGGTGCATCCAGCATTGGCCAAGAGCAGGGGCAGAGGGAGAATGAGAGTAGCTTGTAACACTTTTTCTAAATACTGTCCAAACATCTGACAGCCTGTGGCTCAGGCCCATCCTGAGCTAGAAATTACCTTTGCTTTTATTTAATAGCCCTCTGCAGCTTTATTTCCTTTGGTTAATTTCTGCCATCCTTTATTTCCCCTGACTTGCAGCTTCATGAGGCAATTACAATCTAAGGGAAGAGCTACCTTGGCTTGTTGTTGAATCTTTCTGCTCTTTTCATGTGATGTCACTTTGCATTGGAGAACAGTGAGCAGAAGATATGTTTCTCCTTCACTGGGCTGCTTTTGGATCTTGTTCTCAAGTCCTGTATTCAGTCCAAAGTTAGATCACACTGGGTCTGGCTGGGAGGGGTCGCCAGTGCTCTGAGCTGCTCTTACTTGCGCAGAAAGGAAGGGGACCAACAATGTGAAGGTCCCAACAAAACTGCACAGGCCTCAGCCTTTGTTGGACTTGAGGGCAAAGATACTCTTTCAGCTGTGCTCCCAGACACAGAATGTGTCACAGGGATCACAGCACCATAACTGATCCCTTTGTAAATAAATCACACACCACCGTAAAAGCAGGCAGGGGAGTCAGAAGAGGTGGTGCCTGCTGGAAGGCTGCTCAGTGTCTCCTGCCATCTGATGGTGAAAAGCCCTTCACATTTTGTGCTGGAGCTTTTGTGGTGGCCAGTTCTATCCTCTCCATGCCACTGGTAGCTCAGAGCTGAAACTGCCCTTCACTGTCCTGGTCCTTTAGAATCATCCCCACACAGGAAGGTGGAATTTTTGCTAAGTCCATATTGCAGTGTTAATCAAGGTGAGCTTGTATGCCTCCAGTCCTTCCTCAATGGTGTCATTGTCATTCAGGGATCTGGGACTGCACCTGGAATTCCTGAGCAATCTCTGCAGTCTTCTGCAATTGCATTAAGACTTTTCTGTCCATGACAGGTGCTTCTGGTACAGTCTAGGGTGCTATTTGCATTTTTTGTGATCATGTCCCACTGGTCACTGTCACCTTCTGGTCATTGATATGATGCACCTAGACCCTCCATCATCTCTCCCAATGATTTGGCTTAGAACAGAAATTCTCGTTTCTCACCTTGTATTTTGTGCTTAACATTCATCCCATTCCTGTGGCCTCTCAAAAGTCTCTGGGGCTTTTTTTCTGCATTATCCCAATCCTCTTTTGTATTAGTGCCTCAAATTTTATCAGCATACTCCTCAGCTTTGTGCTAGGCTCATCGAAGTAATAGGCAACGTGAGTCCCAAACCCTGTCCTGTAGGAACTCCATTTGTAACCTCTCCCCTGCCTGCTACCTTTCCCTTTCAGCACTACCATCTTTGCCTTGCAGGTTTTGCGTTAATTCATATCTTTTCAGCTTACCTAAATTTCCCATGTGGCACTAGAACAAATCCTTCCTGAAGCTCAGATAAGATATACCATGATTCCTTTGTCTAGAAATATTACCTTATCAAAGAGAACTCTAGCGTTACCTCATCACTTTGGTAACACCGAGTTGCATTTTCCTTGGGGTTCTTTCTCTCTGAGACTGCTGTAAAGCCTTACACAGTGCTGGAGTTAGGCTCACAAATCACTTTTTCTTCCCTCTTACATGACGGTGGTGCATTTGGTGTTATGCACTTAACTTACCTGTCCTTATGGCTTTGAGTTTGTTAGGGGATCCTGGCTACTAGATGTGCTGTATTTTGGCTCTGGCTATTGTGCCATCTCTGTGATACCGAGTACATCAAGTTACTCTCTTTTTTCCTTCTGCTTTGGCTCTCGCAACCTTGTTCTCTGAACCCTGTTCTCTGCTTCCCTCTGCCCTTGCCCTGCATTGTCAGTACAGTCACTAATGAGAATGGAGCAGCCAGCATTTATTTTTAGGATTGCAGTTATTACATTTCATCTCCTCCCCTTCCCCATTTGTTGCACTCCTACTCTTTGCCTTAGAAGAAGAAATTTCCCTCTAATTTTCCTGGAAGCCCCTATTACTGTGGAGGCAGTAGGATGCTCCTGAGGCTGCTGCTGGGGTTGGTATAACTGCAGATGCATGGGGTCTGTGACAATGAATGGGCAAGTCCTTGCACCTAATTTCCACCAGGAAAATTTTGAGTAAGCCCAAATATGCTATGTCACAGGAGGAGGCACTGCCATTAGTATTTTGGAACTTCTCCCAGTATCTGCCTTACATCACCAAACAAGTGTCCACACACCTGGACTAGAGACTGTGCAGTGCTTGTCTAAATCCTGTCCCCTGACCCACTCCTCCTTATCAACAGAGCCTCACCGTGGTTTTCCGGGAGCCGTTCCCAGTGCAGCCCCAGAACAGCGAGAGCCCTCTGCCACAGCTTGTGTCCACATACCACCACCTGGAGTCAGTTATCAACACTGCCTGTTTCAACCTCTGGACAGGCCTGCTTTAGCACTGGCATGCACCTCCTGGAGCAACACGCGTACTGGACCTCTCTGGGCGCCACGGATGACAACAGGGAAGAACAGGCCTCTGGGAGGAACCTGTGCTACAGCACTGGAGGCAGCGCTGCTAGCGGCATGCAGGGAAGGAGCCTGGGGAGATGCATCTCCAGCCGACTGGCTGGTGTGGCTCTTGCTGTGCTGCTTTCAGTGGGGGCTCAATACTGAGTGACCTTGAACCCAACCACAAGGCAGGAACTTGGCTACTGTGGCTTGCCTGAAGCAGAGCGACTCTCAGGGACATGGATTTGGTATCTGCAGGTGAGTTCTGTCTGCCAGGAAGGCACAGAGGAGCACACACAGCATAGCTTCTGCACAGGGCAGCACTGCACAGCGCTCTGGCTTTGGGCAGAAAGACTTATGGACTGCAGGGCTCTAAGCCAGTGAGGCAGTAAGGCCACTTCTGGCCCTTTGTTTTCATGAGGAGAGCACCACATGGGCCAGGAAGGGTGAACTGGACCAGGGGAATATTTTATGGAGGTGTACATTAAAGCCATTGGTGTATCTGTGAAATAAATGAAAGTGGATCTCCACTCACGTGCCGTTGGCGCCGTTGGCAAGGCTGTAGAAAGCCTCCCTTAGGGGATGCAGAGGCGACCTTGACTGCACGGCTGGCTGAGCTTGCACCAGAGTCTCACCAGAGGCTCTGGAGCAGGAGCAGCAGCAATAAGGCAGAAACCCCCCACCAGCCTGTTCCTTTGGTTTGAGCAGCTTGCAAGAAGGGTGCTTACTTTACTTTCCCCACCTGCTGCAGGGTCAGTGCTAGGTAGTGGAAGCAGCCTCCATAACTGCAGCACTTAGAAGCCTAGAGCCCTCTTTCCACAACTCAAGACACCAGCTGGAGCCAGAGTGGGAAAACATGTACTCTTCCCCAGGAGTGAATGCTCCCCTCAGCAGGAGAGACTAGACACTTCTCCCTGGGCACCCTTGCAGACTGGAAGTGAAAGTTCCTCTGTGTACCTGAAGTCACCTGCATTGCTGCCCACACCACCCTCAAATATGGCATACTGTGGATGCTACTTGAGTAGATCAGGGTCCAGCTCCTAACATCACTCTAGGAATCATCCCACCTACCACTACACAGTTATAGAGAAGACAGACATCCTCCTGTTAAGCCATTGCTTTGACTTTTATTCCAATGTTCCCTTGTTTTACTCTGTTGCCTTGCTGGTCCCACCATGCTGCAGCCCTCAGCTCTCCCAGTATGAGTGCAGCCAGCCCAGACCTTCCAAGGTGTCTCCTGCAGTGACAGACAAGGTCTCCTGCTCTCAGCCCAGGCAAGCTTGAGCAGCTTCTGCTTTAAACAGGGCTCTTATCCCTAGGTGGGGACACTACGTGACAGCCCAAAGGACCTGCCTGCCTTTGCACAGTACCCAGCCACCTGATCCATGCTTGGATCTGCCAGTGGGGCTCAGACCACTTATAGGCCCTTACCTTTTGGAGCATACTCGCACCCCACATAACCACTATAGCTGAGGGACTCCAGGAGCTTGAAGATATAGGGGAAATTTAACTCCCCTGGGCTGTCAGGCTCGTGCCGCCCTGGCACCTGTGCAATCTGGATGTGACCTAGGGAGGGAATGGGAGATGCTCTGCCCAACACAGTTCTGCCTGCAGCCTTCTCTGGACGTGAGACAAGATGACCCAAAAGCAGCTCCATGCACCCAGCCAGTCACAGCAGAGCATGTGGCCAGAGGGCCCCCATCTCAAAGACCCTCCTGCCTCATGGCTACAGAAGAGCCAGTTTGTGTGCAGGGCATTACCAGTGAGTGGGAAGTATGTTTCCAGGTTGTGTGACAAATTCCCATCCATGATCTGGCAGTGAAAGAGGTCCTGTGGGAGAGACAGGAGATGGATGGTGCTGCTGTGCAGCAGTGAGCAGTCAAAGATGACTCTGCTATGTTCCTTGTCTCTCCATATGTCCTCAGGAGGGCATAACAAGCCCACAGTCCCTGGGACTCCTCTGTGGGCTATGCAAGGTTCCCTGGGGGACAGTGGACTTTCAGTGCTGACTCACCAGCTGCAGCTTCAGGTTGGGCCGTCCCACCTTCTCCAGGATGGCAGCAGCTAAGCGTGCAAGAAAGGAGATCATTACCCCTAGGATGGAATCTTGATGTGAAGTCCTGAAAACCCCTTCATCAACTGCTCACTTGGCATCTCCCTGCAGGTGTGGCAACCTCCTGCCTTTCAGAGTTTGGGGATCCTTCTCCTCCCCTGAAGGAAAGTGGGGAGGCAAGTCTGCCTTACCTTGGTGTGGGGTGTTCAGGTAGTAGCGAGGGTCAGTGATGCGGTTGTTAATAGGTTCCACCAGGCCAATCATGTCTTCCTGTAACAAAATGTCACCCTGCAGAGCATCCTCTTACATCTGCAGCTGTGTCCTCCTTCCCCATGCTAGGCTGGTGGGGGATTCTCCATGCTGGGTACCCAAAATGCTGCACCCATAGAGCAGGACTCTTCCCGTTTACCTGGGCCAGAAGATCAGCAGCGTATCTGAGATTCTCAATGAAGGTGGTTTCCATCTTGCCTGCTACTGCTGCTCGGTCTGCACCCTGGGGAACCCGCCCAGCCATCAAGTGAATCCTACGGACAAAGAGATCAGCCACGGTTAGCAGCTCTGGTCACTACATACTTTTCTCTGCTGAGGGGAAATGGGGCCAGACTCAAGGAGCAGACACACGAGGAGGTGAAACCCATCTCCCATGCAGGAGCCAATAGAGGCAGCAGTGAGCTGCCGGGACACACACCTCCCATCTCACCTCAGTAGGTTGAGGGATGTCTTTGAACGTTTTGCCTGACAAACTGCAGACCTGATTCTTCTCCGCTGCCTCCAGTTCTTTTGCCCCAAAGCCGGAGCTTTTCCAGGGTGGTGAACTGGGGGTGCCCGAGGTCAGTATGATGGGCAGCAGGAGCGCTTGTCTCTGCCACGGGCGGGTCAGATGCCCTGTCTTACTGCTTGCTAGCTTATAGCAGGGAGGGGATGGTTCTAGTGCTGGGCTATGCCTGGCTGCAGGCAGAGCTTGAGGGCCAGGCAAAGAGCAAGGCTCTTCAGCAACCGTTGGGGGAAGGTGTGCAGTGGAAACAAGAAACGCCTCCATCTCCCTGTTACCGGAGACTGCAAATGGTTCTGGGCAGCTCTTGGCCTGCCTAGCCTGTGCTCTCCACAGGACTCTGGACTGTATCTCTAAGGGAGAGAATGGCACAAAGTAAATGGAACAAAAAGGCCATGTCGAAGGGGTTGTGCCAGGCTAATTGCATCTTTCACGGTGTCTCTGCTGTGCTGTAATCAGTGTGGCTTTCAATACAGCTACTGTTGTAGTATCCTGGGGAAAACAACTGCTATAACTGGGGAGGAAAAGGGAAGGATTATCATGGGCGCTGTAGTGTGGAGGTGCAGATAAGAAGCCTCCACAGTGAAGGGCAGGGCTGGTAGGGTCAGACTAGTGTCTGGCATCTTTGGGTCAGTTGCCAGAGCGCACAAAACGGCCGTGGGGGCTGCAGCGAGCTGGCTCCTGCCCAACACTGCCAAGAAGGGATACGTTGCCCGGGAAAGGCTTGGTGACCCAGCGGGCTGTCGGAAGGGCGGTGCAAAGGGCGAGCTCCGCTCGGAAAAGCCAGAGCAGAAGGGCTGCGGAAGAACGCTCTGGTGCCGCCGGGGCCGGGAACCCGGTGCCGCGGGGTCCGGGAGAGCTAAGGCGCCGCAGGGGCGGGGGCCCTGCCTCGCACCTACCTGGGGCAGCCCACCTCCTTGGCGTACTGCACCGCCGCGGCCAGGCCCTGGCGAAAGGCAGGCTGCCGCCCGGGCACGGCCGCCAACCCCATCTCACCCATCTCCTGGTCCCCTAGGAGAAAGCGACGGGGTCAATGGCACCGGGGCACCCCTGCGCCTCCCACCCGCGCACCCCGGGGAGCGCGGCGGTACCGGGGGGCATGTTGAGGAGGACGATCTGCACCCCTGCCCGCTCCGCCGCGGTCCGGAGCACCTGGGCCGGGCATCCCGCCGGCCAGGCCGCCTCCACTGCCCGGAACCCGGCGGCCGCCGCAGCCTCCAGCCGGGCCGGCAGCGCCGGGAGCTCCGGGAACAGCCACGAAAGGTTGGCGGAAAAGCGCAGCGACATGGCGGTCGACGGGCCCCGACGGGGCGGGGCCGTCCGGAGCCGAGGCGGGGCCGAGGCCGAGGCCAGGGGTGGTGCCCGGGCAGCCTGGCAGCCGGGACCCGTGGGGCCGTGGCTGTCGCAAGCAGTACCGGTACGGCCGTGGGGTTGCTAGGAGGCCACTCAGCGGGCGTAGTGCAGGAAGGCGGCTCTAAAGTCCGTGGCACTGTCCTGCGAGCGCGTAACGCCGTGATGGCCCCAGCCCGTGCCTACGGCCGTGCCACTGCCTGGTGCCACGGGGCAGTGTGGAGCAGCAGCCCCGCGCCGCACCCCAGTAAGCAGTGCCGGCCCCATGCTGCTTGCAGCACCGTAAGGGCTGTTGTCAGCGGACTGCGGGACAGGGTTGTGCTGGGAGGGGCCGTGGCAGGGGGCGGCTGGCATCCTCTGGGGAAAGGTGTTTGTGCCAGATGTTGGCCTGGCGCGCGTAAAGCGCCTTGCTAATTGGTTTCCTGGGGAGCTCGTCTCTAACAGTGTCTCCTTGTACGAGAAACGCTTTGCTTTTGTCCCACGCTCTGCATATTTTACCATAAAATGCTCATATCCAGTTTCTCAAAGCTGTGGCTTCCACTTACAGGAGTGTGGTGGCAGTGACTGGCCGCGCGTCCCCGGTTCTTGTCCCCCAGTGCTTTCCGCACCTCCAGGCAGAGCTCGCAGCCCCACGGTACTAAGCCTGTGCCCGGCTTAGTACCGGGGGGCCCACCTGCCTGCCCATCTCTGGGAAGCCACAACCAGAAGTTTTCGGTAGGACGCCAGGGCCGGTCCCACCAAGAAGAGAGCAGCAGCGAAACTCTCCGTTAAAGAGTCTCAACTCAATTAAAGCTATTGATTAATCAGAAGAAGCTTGATTCAACTTCTTGCTAATAACCTAAACTGTTCTCAGAGACAGACAGCTGTGTGTGGGGTGCACACGCATCCCCAGTGAGTGCACACACATCCCCAGCACACACATCCCCAGTGAGTGCACATGTCCCTAGCTGATATCCCAGTGCATATCCCTAGCAAAGGTGTCCCCACTACACAGACTGCTCCCTACCCACAGCTGCTGAGCCAAGGGACCACTGGACCTTCCACGTGTCCTTCTAGAGCCTCACTGCATGGTGCATGGGGATTGTCATCCTCTTTAGCACTGCCCAGAAGGTGCCTGAGTGCACTGGGCTCGGTACTGGCTGGTGGGTGATTGGAAGAGCGGAAGAGCTACGCAGACACTAGGAGCCACAGAACAAGGTGTGGCACCTGCTTAGTCTGGGGGTGCAGCCTTGCCAGGTCCTTGCACCTTCGCACTGGAAAGGCTCCTACTGAAGCCAGGCACTGCTCCGGCATTGCAGTCCTGACCACATCCCCATCTGAAGGCTGGGCACTGGGCAGAGGCAAAGACCAGGAGGCAACAGGTGGGAGCAGGATAGGTTTGCTGAGGGGACCAGCAAATAAACACAGTGCTGAGCCTCAGCATGCAGGTGACCTAAACTAGGAGACAGGAATGCAGGGAGCCCTCACAGCAAACCTGCCCTGCCAATAGCAAGCAAAGCTGCTGCGCTCTCTGCTGAAGCATTAATGGCGTCTTTATATCTCTAGTAATATATCGCATTGATTTTCTCTTGTTATAACTGCGGTTCCTGCATTGCAGGCTGGTGTTTTGTCACTTTACCTTGACAGGGCACAGTGGATTTACTCCCAGCCATGCCGCTTGCAGCTCTGGGGCTGTGTGTCATGCTGGCGCCTGCTGTTTGAAGGAGATGGCATGAGCATGGGATCAGACTGGCACCCCCGTGCCCCCAGGGCAGTAGGGAGGACAACACACAGGATGCTGGTGCAGGAGGGCAGCTTGGAGCTGAGCATCCTTGCCATTGCCTGGGGGTTTTACTGACCCAAAGCAAACATAGATTCTGCATGTTTTATTAGTGCGCTGACATTTCGGCATAGACCCAACTATGGCCTCTGAGGGCTGGGGTAGTGGGGCAGCAGGTGGTACTCATGCCCCAGCACAGTGCCTTTTGACCCCTTCACACCCAGAGGGGATGGTTTGGGGAAGACCATCTTCCAGTCCCAGCACACTGTGACACCCACAGTGGCAGGCAAACCATCTCCCCTCCAGAGCTCACTGCAGTGGGGACACCGTCCTCAGAGTACCTCATAAATCCCCCAGCTCGTTTTGCTGCAGGGAAAGGTTTATCTTTCTCCTTCTTTATGAAACATGTTTTAATTTAAATTGACATTTCTGTGTTTTAACTACCTCTCCCTGTCCACCCAGCATCTTGGCTGGCACCCTGGGGGCCAGGAGGGCTGAAGTGCTTTGGGTTGGGGTGTCTGGATGTCGACATTTCACCAGGGCTGGTCACATCTCTTCCTTCTGGACATCCCTAGACTCATCCTGCTCCCCCTGCACCTTGCAGCTATGTGAAGCAATTCAGGACTGGGGCTGGGAAGGGTTCCCCAGGCATCTCTTCACTCCTGGGCTTTCTTCTTCGCTCTAAAGCGCCTCAATATTTTACAACCATGTGGTTATGGAAGGTATCCTTGATGTTGCAGAGGGTTTGGAACTAGGTGACCTTTAAGGCCTCTTCTAACCCAACCCATTCTACAATTCTTTGATTCTATGTGTGGTTTTTTTACTTTTATAGGTGAGTAAATTCTAACCTTTTTATGTGTAGAAAAAGGCTGGGCAAAACAATCCACACATGATCCAGCATCTCATGGAGGCAGCTGCAAGAGCTTTACTTGTATTAAACCTCATGATTTTTCACCAAAGATGATCTTCCCCAACCATTCCCTCTGGGTGCAAAGGGACCAAAAAGCTGAAAGGCCTCTCCAGCAAGACCCAGCACCAGCCTAGCCCCTCCTCCATACCTGTGTCCGTGAGGTCAATGTGTCTCCTCAAAGGCCATGTCCCTGGTGGTGTTACCCCCAGTCCCTCCAAGACACCTCCAAGTACCTCCCAGTTCCCCTGTGCTGAGGCAGGCTTTGCTGAGTGGTGTGACCTGGTCAGCTGCATGTGTATCCCCAGCTCTCTTGCTTGCCCAGAATCCCACTTGAATTTCCTGGACCTTCTGTTTTCATGGCTCTGAGCACCACTGGGAGTTTGGCTCAGGGACCTGGCACCAAAAGGACACATCAGCCACCAATGTCCATTTGGGATTCTTTGGACATGTCCTTCTTTTGCATGGTCTATGCATACTATGCAGAGTCAATTTGTTAATTAGCACCGTGTCACTGCTGAGCTGCCTGCTTTACTGCCATCCAAGTCTGCTGAGCCCTTTGCAGTCTCCTCTGCTGCTCAGCACATTTACACCCTCTGAAACAGAGAACCTGCCTGGATTGAAAGTGGCTAATGATGGGGTGCAGCAGGGCTGTGCCATAGGCTTGCCCTGTTCCTGTGGGATCCTTATCTCCCGTTGGGAGCCCCAAGTGAGTGTGAATGTGATAGAAACCTCAGCGGAGCCAGGACAAGGAGGTGAAGCCCAAGAACCCCTCCATCCCTGCAGCTCCCAGCATGGGCAGGATCTCAGTTGGCCAGACAGGATTTTCTCATTTTTACAAGATTTCACAGAAAATTAATGGGGAGGCCAAAATCTCCTCCAGCTCTTGGAGGAGGCTGGGGCAGGCAGTGCCTGAGCCCGCTGAGCTGGCAGATGTTGTTTAACATTCCCGGCAGTAATTAATAAACGGCTTCATCATTCTTGTATGATTCAAGCATGTTGTCCCTCTTCTCTCCAAATACAAAGCAGAAATATTTGTTAAACGTGGCTGACGTTTTTGCCTGATCATTAGTGCTTGAGCAGCTCCAGCAGCTGTGGGATTTATTGCCTTGCCAGAATTTCTTTTGGCCTCACAATGCCATCGCCAGCTCCTCCTGGCAAGAAGCTCCTTTTATCACTTTCCCTCTGATTTATATCCTGCCAGTTGCAACCTTTCCTTTACACCAAGCTTATGGATTCCCCCCTTTTCCATTCATTACATTGCAGCAGGATGGACTTTACCAAACCATCTGCCTGCCCAGAGGTACCCAGTGAAGCTCAGCCCTGCAAGCCTCTGCAAGGATTGCTCCCATCTCCTGGCACCTGTGGTGGGAGGTAGGGGAAGGGTGCCCCTGGAAATCCAGACCACCCAGTGCCCAGATGGACTGGCAAGGCCATCCTGAGCAGTGACACATGTGGGGACGCTGCCCAAGCTGAGCTGGACATGGGGACAGCAAGTGGTGGCTCATGGAGCAGGGGCAAAGCTGGCTTGAGAGAGGTAGCAGCCTATTAGCCAGCGTCGCCACTCCAGGGAATCACTGCAAAGACAAATTATTAGGATCCTCTAACTCATTATCACTGTCAAACAAAAAGCAAGTGGGGTCTCCCAGGAATGCCCCACTCATGACAGTAGTATGGCACAATGTCGGTCTCCATGCCCAGAGTGGGAACATGGTGGGGACGCAGGGGACAGGCACTCAGCAGGGCCCCAGTGGCCACTCTTAGCAGGAGTGTGGGCCCCAGAAAAGGAAATGAATGCTTCCACTGCCACCTGCTCGACTGAGCTGGGGCTGCCAAGGTGCCCAGCGTCAGGGCTCAGCCCTCCTCTGTCTGAAGAAGCATGGGTCCCATGCATTCTGGCCTCTCCAGGGCACAACCTGGCCCTGTCTCCGATCCCTTCTCAAGCCCCACGGGGCCGAGAGACCAGCCCAGCTCTGCTGACCCTCTCACACTCCAGCCCCATGCCCCATGCCCCATGCCATGGGGTGCAGGAGCTGGCCTGTGTGCCACTCCTCCCGAGCACAGCCCTCTGCAGCCCGGTCACTGTGTTAAGCCATTTCTTAATTAATCAGGCTGATTGTGATGTGTTTTTAGGGCATTAAAATTCAATTGTGGAATTCTCCGCTGGCTGGGCTCGCAATGAATACAGAAGTTTGCCTAATTAGAGCTGACACGCAGCCGGCGGGAGAATCAGACAAACGGCCCCGCCAGGGCTGCCTGCCTCACGCCCCTCGCCCGGCCCTCAGCATCCGTGTCCCTGCCGCTGCGGGGACTGGCACCGACAGCCGCTGCCCTGAGCACGGAGAGGGCAGCGCTGGCCGGCCATGGTGTCTCTGGGGACAGCCCAGCCGCGCAACCGTGCCAACTCGCTGGCCGGGTACCAGCCAAGAGCAGCGGAGATGTTTCCTTATCGGCAGCATCAGGTCTTCACTGTCATTACCACAGCAATTATCATCTCATTTGGAGTCTTTACTGCCATAATCTGTCTCTTGAACTGATTTATTCCGCGGGCCTCTTCCCCAGCTATGCAGTAGGGAAAGAGCCATCAATAAGGAGGCAACGAGTTCTGTCTCCCGGGAAAGCCTCTCCCTGGGCAGAGTGGAGCAGAAGTGTCCCTTGGCCAGACCATCCTCTCAGCAAGAGTAAGGCTCACTCTATGGCAGCATGTGGCCAGAGCCAAACTGAAACCTGCCACCTTCTTGAATTGGTTTGGAACCAGCTACCCAAAGCCTTGTTTGTGTTTATTATTTCAGCTGATGGGGCTGAACCGGCCACTCACACAGGTGAGTGGGAAGCAGAAGAAAGTGTTCACTCTGTCGGGATGGGACACCTGGAGCTGTTTTTCTCTCCATTTGCTGCAGCTGGTACCTCCTGTGACTCTGGCAGTCACCAAGAGTTTCACTGAGACTTTGCTCACCTGCGTTTGCTGACTGCCAACTCATGCTATCTGCTCCCAGATTTCACACTTCCCTGGGCTCTGTGCAGCTCTTGCCTTCCCTTTCACATCCCCTTGCAACTGGGACATCTGGGGCTAGCATCCCCAGGGGCAGTGACAGCTGCTGGGCAGAGTTTCCCAGACACCATAAGCTGCCCCAGAGGAGAGACAGAATGATGGGATAGGGATGATGGGACAGTGGCAGGTGACTGCCAGTCCTGAATGGGCTCACTCCATGGCCAGAGTTGCCTGGGGACTGCTGTGTGCAGTGCAGTTGGTGAGGTACCCTGAACCAGGGACATCGCTCCTGCCTGGCTCTGGCACACAAGATGCTGTGGCTGTGCCAGTAAAGCCCTGCTCCCTGCTGTGTCCCCTTGTGCCTCCCTGCCATCCTCTCCAATCCTTCCAGGAGTGAGTTGTGCTGGGCCAGGTGCAAGGCAGGCTGTGAAGCTTGGAGCTGGTACATCCCCTGGGAAGGGCCCAGCAGTGACAGGTGACACAGGGAGAGGCCAACTGCTCACAGGGGTCAGCGCTACCACCCTGCTCTCTGCGGGCACCACTACCTTTAGCATCACTCTGGGGCATGTCATGAACCCACAAACAGCCAGCCCAGATGCCCACACATACAAGGCATGGGTGCTGGTGGCAACAGTCACACCCACGGCATGTATGGAGCAGGATGTCATCCCTGCAGAACCTGCAGGAGGGATTCTCTGTGCACCCACAGCCTCGTTCACACCCCAAGCAGGGCAAACCCAGCACTGCAGGAGCCCTGGTGCATCTTTGCTCCTACCTCCACCCTCATATCTGTGGCAGGATGCCTGAAGCAAATACAAGGTTAGTGGGACACGGGGAAGACAGGTCCAGGCACAAGTAGGAAGCCACTGGCCAAACCCATATGCCACAGCTGAGCCTAGCTTCAGGGCACAGCAGGTTGGGGCAGGCAGGGTGACAACAATGTCACAGGTCCTCGTAGCTCCATCCCAGTCTGGCAACATGGCTCCTGTCCCAGCTCTGCACCCACCACAACTCAACCTGCCTAATGGAATCCATTTATATGCAAAATCCCTTGAAAAAAGCAGTAATTAATGAAGTCCCTTTCATTACCATTATGCAAATGCGATTAATTTCAGCTGTTATGAATATGCAAATATTACAATTATGATCTAATTGCCAATGTGTGTAAGGGAGCAGGCAGAATATCAAGTCTTAGTCCAGGCCCCAAGAGCTTTGGGGTGCAGAGCTGCTCCAGGACTGCGCAGGCAGGAGTGGAAGCCAGGGAAGGTATGCCCAACTGGGAGGGCTCTTACCTGCTTGTGCGGGCTCAGCAGGAGTGTGTGTGTGGGACCAGGTGGCAGGGACATGCCTTGGCCACTGCTTGCTTGTACTATGGGTCCTCCATAGGCCACTTCTACCCGCCCCCAGTGCTCTGAGAGAGGCTTCCCACTGCGCTGCAACCCCTAATCTCTGTGCTAAGTAAGCCTGCACCAGGATGGGGGCTGGAGGGCTCCCCCAAAACATCGATCTCCAGCCCAGTTCAGCCTTATAAGACATCCCTGGGCTGCAGTGAGGAGGAGGATGAAGGAGGAGGTGGAGAAGGGTTACCAGGCAACTTGGTGTAACAGTACTACAGGAGATAAACAGAAGCAGGAGGCAGAGATCTGCCCTGACCCTGCTCCTTCCCGGCCCAGGCAATGGTGGCCACGTGCTACCTGTGGGATTCCACTGCTGTTAGCAAACCCCAGATGTGTGTCACTGGCCCCACTCCAGTGTCAACATGGAGCCACCGTCACACTCACCACAAGGGGGTCCTGTCGCTGAGCCAGCTGGGCTCCCCAGCCCCCCATCAACTGTCCTTGGGAGGGCTGTTCAACAGCCCTCACTGTCAGGGACGCTCTGGGCTCACGACAGGGCTGTGGGCAGCAGGCAGTACAGGCGCTCTGACAAGGGACATGCCTCGGCGCACAGGGAACCTGCACCAGGCACGCTGAGCTGTGGGGATGCCATGCATCGGAGTGCCCTGCGTGGGACCATGGGCATGCTCTGTCTGAAGTCATAGGGGTGCTCTGTTTGGGGTTATTGGGATGCTCTGCTTGGAGCTATGGGGATGCCTCACGTGGAGACATGGGAATGGTCTGCGCGGGGCCAGGAGGACGCTGCTAGGGCAGGCAGGCTGCAGGCCGGCGCTGGGCTGCGCAGCTGGCAGCCAGCAGGCTGTGCTCCTGCATCCCACAGCACGCAGATGTCACCAAGGAAAGGCCAGCAGCAAGACACTGCCATCCCCATGCCAGCTCCGAAGCCGGGGGCAGCTGCCGCCAGGAGGATGCTCTCTGGCCCGCACCACTGCGTTGAACCCTCACGCTCCGGCGCGCAGCCCCTGCTCGGGCTGGTGTCAGCCGCGGCTGTGCACAGGGCAAGCGCAGCAGCTGGTCCCAGCTGTGCCCGCAGCTGGCAAAAGCACCTTCCCCGGGGGCAGAGCATCCTACATAAACGCTTCCCAGCCCTGTCCTGCCTTCCCTGCTAGGCTGACAGCCCCATCCCTTCCCTCACAATGACCCCGCATACCCCCGCAGAGCAGAGTGGGGGGCCCTGTCTGNGTTCTGCCACAGAAGAGAGGTCCAGGGAGGCTTTCTTGCCTTGGGTTCCTCGGTACCAAAAGGCCCAATCCTGCCACCCCTAGCGCCCTGCTCCTGGCTTTGGAACACCTGTCCCCACCCTTGCAGGGGGAGCCCAGGCTACTGTCTCATGGGAGGAGTCGAGCAGGGTGGCTGTAAGGACACTGTCATCCCCCTGAGGACCCTGGTGCCTGCCTCCCACAGCCCCAGCAGCCTGGCGTGGGGGCTGAGAACCTTTTCCTCATCCACGAGCATAACCCAATTCATAGTGGCAGGGACCAGCTAGAATCCACACCTCCCTCCTGTGCCCCTAACACAAGACCCTTCTACTGCTCATGCTACTTCGAGCATCGTGTGCTTTAACTGGGGACTTCTCACACCCAGGGAGGAGGAATGAGCAAGCCAGCAGGCAGTGGGGTGCCCAGTGGCTGGCACAGGTAGTGGGGTGTTCAGTGGCACAGCCTCCATGCCTGCACTCAACAGCCTGGGCACCCCCTCCAACTTATCTCTAGCCCCCAGATCCCTCAGCCTCTTCCTATGGGGCTCAGCTAGGAGGAGGTGGCGGAGGAGGTAGAGGAGGTGGAGAGGCTTCTGAGAGCTGCTGCTCTGTTTCCACGGCAATGAGACGTAATGGCTGTTCATCCCGCCAGGGTCATCCCTCTGTGCTGGAGCCCCAGAAGAAGGGGCTAGCGAGCAGCTGCGGACCTGAGCCGTCCTGACTCCCTACCCCATCGGGACCTGCTGAGCACCCGCAGCCTCGTCCCTGCTGGGGCCAACCTTGTTCTATGCAGGTCAGCGCGGGTCAGGCACCGCTTGGGGATGCAGGCAGTTTCACACAAGCTGTTCCCTGTCACTCACCATCAGTGCCAGGGATGGAGCAGGATGTTCAGTTCTCCAGCACAGCTGTCACCACATGTCTTGCAGATGCTGGTGGGGTGCCAGACCCAGGGTGACCTCGAAGGGTTGCAAACCAAGAGAAACACCAATGCATGTCGTTTCTCCCTATCTCTCCAGGGCAGCATGGGCACCCATGGGGTGCTGTCATCACTGTTTCCCGTAGCCCTCTGGTGACTTGCAGCAGATGCTAGGTGCTCCATCCCCCTGGGAATGACGAAGGCACACAGCACCATCCCCACTTCCCGCACCACCGTCTGTGTTTTCCCAACTAATTGAATTCAGAGAGACTTCTTCCTGGCAGTGCCAATCGATGAACCCTGTGTTATCAGCCCCCCTGGCCCTCAGGATGGATATGGGGGGGGGGGGGGGAATTGAATTTGCGGCCGTTTTCATTGAGATTTAATTGGGCAGTCTCACCTCGTTGCCTTAATCCCGGGCACTGACGCGTGCAGCCAAGCCAGCAGCTCCCCTTATTTATCACTTTTCAAATATTTGCCTCTTTGCAGTTGTGGGAAATCAATGCTCCTGCCTGTGGCATGCCGGGAGCGACCTGGCCAGGCAACCGGGCGGCCAGGGATCCATCAGCTGCTGCCATCGCTATTGACAAGGCGATTGGGGTTTAAGAGGCACTTTGATAGCAGAACCGGCACACATTAAGTGCTCGTCATCAGGGGATGATCATGACTTATTACTGCTAATTCTCCGTGCGCAGCAGCAGGGCTGCAGGGCTCTTCCTCACTAATCAGCGCATGGCTCCTTGCTGAGGCGCCAGCGAGAGGCTCCCATCCCTCTCTCCAGGGACGGGGCACTGTGCCACCCTGTGCACTCCCAGCTCGGCCCTCAGTGCCTTTGAATGCAGGGTGTTGTTAGAGGGTCAAGGGTTTTCTCTGCCTGCACACCACACACCCAGCCTGAGGGAGGTTGAGCCTGGTGAAGGGGCTGCAAATTCTGCTTGCAGCCACAAACACAAGTTGTCTGTGGAGGTACCAGATGCCTGTCCTCTCCCTCTCACCCCTTGCTGCGCAATCTCCAGACCCCTGTGCTGCCTCCAGCTCCTCTATCTTGCACTGTTGCTCCCCTCAAGCCATCAGCATCTTGGTCCCTGGAGGTCTCAGCTGGACAGGAGGCAGGAACAACACCTGTAAGAACAGCAGCACTGTCAGCATGACCCTGTACAGCTGCCATGCCAGGCCAAGGACAGGGAACAGATGGACTATGCAGTGCCCACTTCTCCTGCAGATTGGCATGCCAGGGAAGCTGTCTTCCCAAGCTTGTTTCATGTGGGTCTTGGTGCTGGTGGTCACAGTCATGCAAACATAGCTCTGGCCTCATGTTCTCTTTCCTGGATTCCTCCCTGGGATCCCTAAACAAACCTGGGCAGCCTCCAGCCCTGGTGGCCCTGCTCCCTAGTAGAGCTGTAGTGGGGCAGTCACGGTGCCCTTTGCCAATGTGGGCTCTTGCTGTGAAACCAGCCGGATTAGTGTCATCCAGCCCTGTTGCTTGGAAGGCATCCAGTAATGAGCAGCCAGAGAGAGAGATCCTCAGTGGCAGCAAACAGATGCCGCTGTCACCACACAGCAGCCCTGCCGCATGCGGGCTGCCAGATCAGCACTAGGAGCAGGACAAGGGATAGGAGCAGCAATTGACCCTGTCCCATCTTTTCTGGGTAGGGAAAGAGGTCTTAGTCTCTCTGCAGTAGCACTGGGGCAGGTGGGGAATGCTTCTGGGTTGCACAGAGGTCCCCTAGATCTGATTCAGAGGACACCAGAACCTTGCCAACGCCAGGTTAGGCATAGTCAGGAGGAAGGGCATATGGAGCTGGGAATAGCCCTGTGCCCGGCTGCTGTAGTCTCGCTGGCACCTATCCATCCCTTGGCTCTGTCTCCAGCCCACCTTGAGTTTGTACCCTGGGCAGTCCCATCTTGGGGCAGTACTGGAACCAGATGCTCTGGCAGTGGGACTCTCCTGCTAATTTGCAGGCTAAATTTATTCATGGCCAATTCAAACCAATCTGTGTGCCAATGCTATGCTCCAGCCCAGCAGTGCTGTGCTCACTCCTGCAGTGTGCTTGGAGGGAAAGAACCTGTCCTCTCCAGCTCCCAGGAGATGCAGGTCTCCATGGGGATCTCCTCAGATAGGCTATAGGATGCATGCCAGAGGGGCTGAGCCCAGCGTCTCTCCTCAACCTCTTGCCCTGCACCCTCAGCCAGACCGTGTCCTCTGCTGCCTGCCCTGTGGTTGGAGATGTGTCTTTCCTGTCCCCAGAGCCACCCCGGGGTGATATGCTTCTCTCACTAATCCTCATTGTCATGGCAATGGAAGCTCACTTGCCTCCATCCCACAGGGTATCTGTAATAAGAGGCCTAATGAAATAGAGAGGTCAAACCATGCCTAATGGGGCTAGTGACATGCTGCTGACCCCTGGGGCTGTGTCATTTGTCCTGGATGCAAGGAGCAGATACAGCCCATAGATACTCCAGAAAGGGTGCAGGGACTAGCTCCCCACACTGCAGCTGCCATGTGAGAGTGGAGGCTGAGCTGGGATGTGGAGCTTTGCAGGATGGGAATTGGTTTCCTCGTTAAGCGCTGAGTTTGGTTTTTTTTCAGCAGCCTGTTTATGGGAATGGAACCGCCCCAGTGTGAATTATTCATGACCCCTCTCAAGCTCATTCTCAAAATATCAATTTCTCCCAGTCATGTCAAGCAGCACTTAAGCCTAAAAGCCTTGTTAAAATGAACCCTGAGCAAGAAAAGGGACAGGAGCGCTTGGTAGCAGGGCTCTGCAAGGGAGTCCTATCCTCAGCCCTTGCACACGCCATGCAGGTCCAGGAGCTGTGTGGCAAAACACAGTAAGAACTGCAGGAGGAGGCCTGGTGGAGGGTAGGCAAGGGGATGGCCACATGAGGAATCAATCAGATGGAGGAAGAGGTACAAGTGCAGGCACTATTGGAAGATGCTGCTGGAGCAGGCAGGAGGGGGTGAGCTGCTGCAGCACTAACCAAACCAGCTGTGGCTGCAGATGGCACAGAGGTGCTCCTCTCCCTCAGGACTGCAGCCAGGACACCAAGATCCCATGCACCCACACAGAGCCCTGCTCAGCAAGTCACCCTTGCCTGTTGGAGGCCATCAGTGCTAAACCCCCTGCTTCCCTGCTGGTGTGGGTAAGAGGGCAGAGTGTACTAGGTGACGGCATCTCTGGCTGCTGGGAGCTCAAAGGGAACTGACCCGCACCCCAGCCAGGGCACTGCACTGGTACCCAATCCAAGGCCACCCTTGGTGCCTGCCGGGGGCACCCAGTATGAGGCCAAGTGCAGTGCCATGACCCTGGTCCTGCCCCAGCATGGGCAACCCTGAACAGCAGCAGCAGGGACCCTGCAGGCAACATCTGGCCAAGAGCAGTGCTGCTGGTGATTAGTAACTAAAATGCAGATGCTCCCCAAACTGCAACTTCCAGTTTCTCTAGCAACTGCTAAATCAAGAACAACGAGGCTGGGAAACGCCAAGCCATGCAGCAAGTGCCACTGTGCTGGTGTCAGTGTAGGCAGGGGAGGCTGGTCCTGCCCAGCATCCCCTAGCCTGACCATGCAGCCACACATGACATTTCCAGCCTTGCTCCTGGGGATCCTGCTGGTGGGTGCTTCATGCCAAGCCAGGGGCTGAGCCCATGGGGGCCAACAAGCGGCATCCTGCCTTCCCTCTGCTTTACCCCAGCCCCTGGCCTCTGAGTAGAAGGGGCTCAGCCCCTGGGTAGATTCCTTTCCTCTGCCTAGTTTTGGCCCTAATTGTACTGCATGTCTTCTCCCTCCTTGGTTAACCTCTGCTGGGCCAGTGTAGCCTGCCTTTGCCCTGCATTCATGGTAGTGTTGGGCAAGCAGAAAACGGTGTCCAGTCTGTGGCCAGATTAGGCATCCCAAAGTGGCTCTTTGCCCCCAGGATCATCCTTTCCCGTCTCTGAGAGCAACTGCTCACAAGAAGGCAAAAAATCCAGACAAATAGAAAAGTCAGAGGTTAATGTGCCCTTCCCACAGAGCTGTGTTAAAAGGTGTTTTAAGAAGGACACCCCTTTTCTCCTTAAACCCCCATCTAAACAACATCCTGGTATCACCCCTTGCATTGTGGCTTGCTTTGTGATGGAGTTGTGACGCTGCAGCAAACCATTTCCTTGTCATTATTTCACAAGTCTTCTCATGCCAGTGAAGTTTTTGCATTCTTGCATTTCCTGTTGGTGCAAACAGGAAACAGTTTTGATCTCCAGAGCCTCTCCTTGGCATAGATGCCTCCCCTGATGCCTCCCCATTAACAAAGCCATTTAGGGAATCTGTCCATGAGTAGGTTTTTAATCCATCTACCGTGCCCTCTTAATTCCTCATAAACCAAGTTTTTAATCAAAATGTCTGGTGGCAGTAAGTGAAACGCTGGAGAGAAATCAGTGGGGTTCTGCTGGCACTGTTACCTGTACAGGCCAAGGCTCTGCTCCTGCTCAGAGAGGCAGCAGGTCTGTTGTACAGGGCTTATGTTGTTTCCCTCCCAGCTCTTTGACATGACCCCAGATGAACCCTCCACTGTTTTGCTGAGCTTGGCATCTCCCTGCCTGGTCTTTGCTTTTTGGACTGTCCCTTTGCCATCCGGTCCAGAGGAAAGGGACTCTGCCTCCAGCATGCACTTTGGGCCAGGCTCCAGGCTTTGGCCATGGCTTCGTTTTTTCATCATTATAATTTGTCCGTATTAGCAGCTGGAGGACTCATCAGCATGACTCTTTGACAATGGAGTGGGTTACCTGCACCCAGAAGACCTGCCCCAACTGCACCTTGCACAGTTCCTGCCACATCCCCTTCCTCACAGTGCAGAGCTGCAGGCTGCCTGCCTGTCAGCTTTGCCAGCCCCAAAGCAGGTACTGAGAGGGCCAAGAGGTACCTGCGTGCCCTGGGCAGAAGGATGTCCGTGTGTGACAGTGCGATCATCTCCATGGCAACAGTGTGACAGCGCAAGCACCTGCTGCTCCACCGTGCTGATGCTGGAACTCAGAGTTAGTGTTGCACATCAGTATGTTTCTCCTAGAAGGAATCAGCATGCTGTGGGCACTCACTGCTCATAGTAGGATGTGCAGGGCTGCCATGAACCTGAGCTCCACCCAAGCTACCCACAGCCCATCCCTGATCACTGCTCTGAAGAGTAGGGCAGAGCTGTGCCAGTGGCCAGCTCAGTGCAGGCAGTATAGAGCAAGAGACCCCCTTGCTCTGGTCCTCTTGCCCTGCAGTGAGGGCAGAATCCACTTGGGAACATGAGAATGCAGTGGATGCTGCAGCACCCCCTACAACATGAGCTCCTGTCCCTGTCAGGCACAAGGCAAGGCAGCATCCCTGTATGCCCAGCACCTTTCCCCAGAATGGATGCACCAGCATGCAGATACTAAGCACAGCATCCCCACTCCGAGTGGAGCTCAAGTAGCCTTGGGGCGTGGGAGCCACACACTCCCCACTCCCTCAGATGCAGGTGGCGCCACAGCCCACGTTGCATGTAGAATGAGCACCCATGGGTCCAGGGCTGGCACTGAGTGTGGTGGGAGCTACCTGACCAGCTGGAGACATAGTGGAGAGGGAAAGAGGGAGTGGGGTGCCCAGCATGCGAGTGCTCCTGTCCCCAGCACGCCTGTTGCTCAGAGAAAGCTGCCAGGGAGAATGGAGTGGGCACTTAAACTCCCCCTATAAGTTTAATTAATGGGCTGCAGCGCTCATTCTGTGCTGCTGCCTTAATTGGTACAAGCTGCAAATGCTGTGGAGCCTGGAAAAAAAACATTTGAAATAAAAAAAAATATATTAAGCAGGAAACAGATCAATGGCTCTTAACGAAGCCGCCTGCCATCGAGGGGCTGGCGCCTAGGACATGCCACTGCCACCCAGGCTCCATGGCCCTGGCACCCACCCTTGTTATTGCTAATGAGCAGCCCTCAGGACGGAAGCAGGAGCCTTGCTCCTGTCTGGAGGAGAGTGATCCAAGGCTGTGCCCTCTCTGTGTGGGGCTGTGGGGTTCTTCCCCTACATTTTGGGGGGCAGCTTGAGTTCTTGCACAGCCGGAAAGGCACCCCAAGGCACAGCTGAAAAATTACCTCTCCACCTCTGCAGTCCCTGGCACATCTAGAAGGGCTACTTGGGGCACAGCTGGAAGGGTCACCTCAGCGCATCTAGCCCATGTGCGGCTTCCCAAGGTCAGTCTCACCAGCACTTCCAGCCCCATCTGTCCGGGATGGGGTGGCCAAGGGCTGTGGGCAGCACTGGCCATGTGTCACAGTGGTGGTTTAACCAGTTTCTCCCTCACACAGGGCATGGGGGCCAGGCTGGTTTGCATGAGGGGGGCGGGGGCATAGTGGGGCTGTGCCGAGGGCTGTAATTGCCTCGGCTGTGCACAGCACATTAGCTGTGCTTCCCAGCTATTTACACAGGGGAAAACAAAGCCATAACTCACCAAATAAACAACCTCCCAGGCACAGCACTGCTCAGGGAGTGGGTGCCCCCCACACACACAGCCACCCCATTACAGAGCATCCTCTGGCATTCACTGAGGGCTGGCAGCACCCCTTGGGCCACACACTGGGAGGCGTGGAGCATGGGAGTGCTGGGGTGCAGTGATGCAACCCTCCAACTGGGGACAGAGGGGTGAGAGGCCAGGGACTAGGTACAGGCAGACCTTCCAGCTCCTGTGCAGTGTTTGGCAACTCCCAGTTCCCCCAAATCAATGGGACAGAGGAGTCCTCCAGATGTCCCATATGCCAGTGCACAACCCAAGGGCACCCATAATCCAGGGCCCAGTTCCACGGGAAATATAAACCACCCTGAATCCTCCCTGGGAGCAGGATGTGGTGTGGGAAACCAGGACTTCAACACCAGCTCATTTCAAGCAATACATTTTATTTAATATTTGACATTTTGCCTTGTCTGCCTGACAGCCAGCTAACAAATTAGCACGGCATGGTATCAATAGCTCCAGACTGTGTAGATTAAAATCTGTTTAACCAATAGATCCTGAGAATAAAATAGCAAATGAGGGCAGTGCAGCTGCCAGGATTGGGACTCTGCCAGGGCTTCAGCACAGCTGGGAGCAGAGCAAACTGTGTTCAGGTGACATCCAAGGAGGCTTAGGTGCCACCAGGTGACCAATCAGGGGGACCCTGTGGCTCCCAATGCCAGCAGGAGCAAGGAGGTCCCCTGAAAGCACAACCTGGTCCACCTGTGAGCAGGGAGCATGTAGAAATAAGCAGCCCCTCAATGCCCCTCAGCTGCCCAACTCGCTCAGCAACGGGCTAGGGTCTGCAGGGACCACTTTGTTTTCCTGCTGCTAAATATCAGCTCCACTAATGTGATTGCTAACGGCACACAGCCCCTAATGGGGAAAGCATGCTGCAGCCTGCCTGCCTGGGACAAATTGCAAATCTAGTTACAGGGTTGCATCCAGATTTTTAACGTGGTAATATCTCCCCAGCTCAATTGTGCCTTTGGCTCAGCCCGTTGATGGTCCCCAAGAAAAGACTTAAACAGCTGTACTGTGCTGTGCTCCCGGGGTGAGGGCAGAGGCAAGGGGACAGGGTTGTTTAATGGAATACCTTTATGATGCCCCTGGGCACCCAGTGCTGCCCTTTGGTGGCAGTGGTTCCACATGTTCCTCTGTGATGCCTGGCCAGGGACAAATGTGTGCCAGCCAGGCTGCCCCACGCTCGGCCACTTGCTCTATAGGTCTAGCTCTCCATGCTCACGCCAGGGCTGGGCAGCGGCAGCAGCGGCAGCAGCGGCAGCAGCAGCAACCCAACCCTGCAAACGTTTCCCTCCCGCCGCGCAGGGGCACTCGGCCCCCGTCAGGCCCAAGCGCCGCTGCGCTGCTCCCAGACAGCCACGCACGGCTGCTCCTCATGGCATCTAGCTAGAAAAAAAAAGAGAGGAGAAAAAAAAATCAACCCTGGATAAATAATTTAAAACATGACATCCTCTGCACCTCTTTAGTGCTATGCACTTTCAAAGCCCAGCGTGGCCATTAACTAATGAACCACATCAAACCTGCTCTTGGCTCACATCTTGTGGGCTTCTCTATTAGTACCAGCCTCTCCTGACTTGCTGCCCCTGCTGTCCCCAGCCCTTCCCGGGGCCCCTGGTAAGTCACCACCAACACTTTCCTGGCTTGGGGCTTTGTGGTGGCAGCCCGGGGCGGTCCCAATGCAGCACCGGGGGTGCCTTCGTGCTCCCCGTGACTCCCTCCTGCTGTGGGCTGTGTCAGTCACTGGTCTCATTGTTGCTGGGTTTACTAGTGAACACCCTAGCAGAGGGATGGTGAGACTGTCACCTTTCTGCTGTCATTACACATTCATCACTCAGTATCTTTCGCAAGCTTTTGAGCATGTTACGGAGTTAACACCACGTTAAGTACAGGGATCATTTTCTTTCTCCCACCTCGGTAACGCAGCCGCCCTGCAGCAGGGTGTAATAGCTGTTTAGCGACACGCAGGGATGTTACTCAGCAGGGGGAGAAGGATCCCACGTCCCCGAAAGGAGACAGATGCGTAAGTGTAAATTGCTCAGATCAAGTGTTCATCTGCGAAAAGTGGTGGGCTGGGGCACGGAGGTCGTGCT
Source organism: Ramphastos sulfuratus (assembly GCA_013399055.1). Taxonomy (NCBI): domain Eukaryota; kingdom Metazoa; phylum Chordata; class Aves; order Piciformes; family Ramphastidae; genus Ramphastos; species Ramphastos sulfuratus. Next base: position 453,294 of record WBNM01031619.1, on the reverse strand, counting down.
CAGCCCCACCATGAGATGTTGCTCTTGGCTTTACCCCTCCTCCACAGCCGTCCCGGCTCAGGAGCCACCCCTGCTCCCAAGAGACATATAGCCGCATCACCAGCCAGCCCTGCTTCTGGTGTCACAGCCCATCACAAGCGATGCTCAGGAGTCCCCGGCCCTGCTGTGGGCAGAGCAGCAGGAGCGGGCAGGGTTGGTTTTAGGAACAACCCTCTGGGCATGCTGCCTGTGGGATAGCAGAAATGGTGTTTAGTTCAAACAAAGAGATGTTTTCAGAGGGCTGAAACTAATAACACAAACCCTAATTTAAAATTATATTAGGCTATCAATTACTCCCTGAGCATCCAAGAGCTCTGCTGGCAACATCAAATTGCCAGCTGTGATAAATGGTTTTATTGGGATTTCATAAGGTCTGAATTATTTGCAGATAGGAAATTTTCATAGATTAATTAAAATTTCGTAATGAACTGGAGCAGTTTGAGACAGTTCCCCTCACAGCTGGCCTGGGGCAGGGTCAAGCTCTCCTGAAACATGTCCCCAGGATGCCTTCAGGAACTGCAGCAACAGGGTGGCCTTGGCAGTGCCATGGAAGCATCTCAAGGAAAAATCCTTTGTGTTTGGCAAATTGGTGGAGCCAGTTATCAAAACGAGTGTCTGGAAGATTGCAATGTGGTCGGCTTGAGCCAGCATAGCTTGTGCACAGGAGTATCCAGCCTCATTTGTTATGTTAGAGTTCTTCTAATACTTTAGAAAAGAGTGGGTAGAAGAAAAAAAACACTCAACATAGTTTATCCAGATTTTCAAAAGGCCTTTAGACAAGATCCAGCACAGGAGGTTACTATAGAAATTAAGTTGTCGTGGAGTGAGAGGCAAAGCATTGCCGCAGATCAAAGGCTCACCAAGAGAGAAAAAGCAGAGAAGGAATAAACGGGCAGTTGTCATCCCAGCATAGGGCAGCTGCAGGGGCTTGCAGGCTCTGCCACGGCCCTGCATCATTTAACATATTTGTGGGGTGTCTGGGGAGAAGGAGCAGCACTTTGAGAGCCAAGATGTTGGAGGTATATCAGTGTCCGAGAGGCTGTTGAATGCAGTAGGTATGGTGCTGCCATGAAGGTCACGACAGAGCCATGGGGCCATGCCACGCTGTGGCAAGCATCCCTTTGGGGGCTCCTCATGGGCAAACACAGCCTCATACCTCATCAGTCCACCACAGTGTTTCTTGACTAACAAGCTATAAGGCCTGGGAGGACACAGCCCAAAGGTGGGAGTTGAGAGGGGTGGTAGTAGCTGCAGAGATGGGGAGCTGGCACAGCTGGCCAGACCACCCTCTACCCTCATGTTCTTCTCAGTCCATGCCATGCTGCTGTAGTTACTCCAACAGGGTTTGGGGCAGAGCCATCCCTTCTGGGCTCTGTACCCCTATCCTGGGTTTCCTCACAGTGTGTCACCCCACTGGGTGGGTGATATCTTTGCTTCTATGGCAGCAGTGCCTGCAGGAGTACCATGCGCACAGCAAGGCACCACTGCGCTTGCAGGCAGGTCATGGCAAAGCTCCAGTGCCATAGCCAATGCCTTTGGAGCACAGGTGAGCCCTCCCACACTGCCCATGGAGCATCGTGTTCTCAGACGGCATCTTGGTGCATGGCTCCTGTATGGGGCCACCGGCGGGTTAAGTGGTGCACCTGGGGCAGAGCTTTCGTGGCAGGGGCACTCCTGGGGCGGTGCTGCAGGCACCGACGGGGCAGGGAGCTCATGGGCAGCCCACACGCGGGCGTGGGCGGGAGCGTGCAAAGCTAGCACCACACTCGCGTGTTCCCCAGGGCTGCAGCGCCTGGTGCCGTGCGGCGTGGTCCCGGCAAGTCTTTGTTCTCTTCTGGGCTCCGGGAGTCTCTGCCTTTCCCGCAGCCACCTCTGAATCTGCACGCCAGAGAGGGTCCCTCCTTCGTCTGGCAGCGCTGCCCGACCTAGTTTGCCGCTTTGCAGTCATTAGACCAGGCAAGAGCGCTGCCAATGTGGCCGCAGATCCCTCCCTCCCGCTCGCAGGCAATTACCAGCGGAGAGCAGAGCCGGCCGTGATTATTGCACGGCTGCCTGCTCCCCTGCGCTGGAGCCTCGCTGTGGGGAGCGGGCTCAGCCCTGACCCAGCTACCCCACCTGTGGCTGTTGTCCCCGTGGCTGCTTCACCAGTGGGGAGCTGGGAGCCTGGGGGACTGCGGAGTTGTGGGGTGCAGGCAGTGGTAGTGGTATTGCACGGGCCCCGGAGAGCTGAGCCATGAACTCCTGCGTGGGTCCAGCACATGCTGCCTTGCCAACCCAGACGTGCCAGTAGTTTGGGGAGGCCCCAGTCACAAGCAGCAGCAGCAGCTGACTTCTCCCAGTTCCTGGACTGCAAGCAGAACATGCTCCCAGGACTAGTAAACTTTTGGGTCAAGTCTCGGCTTGGTGTGCCAGCGAGCTGGTGATAATGCCACTAACTATGCAGTGCTGTCCCATCCCTGAGGCCACCCTCTGCCCTGCCAGTGCCTGAGGTGGGAGCGGCTCAGCATCCAGAAGTGCTGCGTGTGCCTACCTCTGGAACAAAGCCACGGGCCCCCTGGCTCAGGGGACAGCTCCGTCTGCACACTGCATGACAGCAAAAGTGACATATCCAGGGATGCTGCAGCCCCATGCTCATCCATGGGATCCTTCTGCTCACAGGTTCACTAGGTGCAAGAATCAAAGGGGAAATTACACCCTGCCAGGTGAAGCCAAGTGAGGAAGACCATCATGGGCACCCACATCCCCAGATCCTGGCCAGAGAGCTGCAGACACAGGAGATGAGGCATGCTCTGGGAAGTCCCCAGCCCTCCCACCCCATGCACACACAAGGTCAATCAAACTTTGTCCCATGGTTGCCTCATTCTGTGTCCCTGTCCCCACAAGTCACCCAGGAGGGTACAGTGTCAGTGCTGGCACCCACCTCCCTGATACCACCCCCACCCCCCAGAACCTGTTCAACGGGAAAGGGGCCCCACGGGTGCTTGTGTGCAGATAAGGGTGGGAATGTAAACACCCTCCCGGCTCTGGCATCCCAGATATCTGAAGTAGCAAGTGCCTCCAGAGCAAATTCCTTCCCCTCCATCTCCCACCTCAACTGGGGGCCCTCCTGCCCTGATCTGCAGAGACCTGCAGGGACCTGTGGCTGCCCCTCACTGCCCTGTAGCTTCCCATTTTCACTCACCTCACATGTGCGCTTGTCTCCCTCCTCTTTGTCCCAGCCTGGCTCCCTGGAAGCCTCCCAGGACACCCCACGTTGTCACACCATCCCACCAAAAGCCTCAGTGAAGGGTGGTGGATATCCCCCCACCAGCAGCCTTAGAACTCCTGCTCAGACTGGTTTTGCCAGATGAAAAGTCTTCACTGCCAGAGGCCAAGGGGCATTTCTCACTGGTTTTGTAAGCCAAAGCACAGCTGTGATGTAGTGGGAGAGGCCTTAGAAGAGGCTCAGGGTGTTGCAGGGCATCCCAGTACAGGACACTGAGCATCGCTGCTTTGGCTGATGTCTCAACAAATCTTCATGCTCTGAAATCAGTAAAGGAAGCTCCCATAAGCTCCCTTCTTCCTTTCATGGGCTAAAGTGGGGAGGGGCAGCCCTATTGCAATTTTAGAGGAGAGGATTCTGCAGGGCTTTGGGAGCAGCCACTGGTCCCCACTACTCCCTCCCTTTTGTAGGTATGAGCTCAGTGTCCCACCTAAGTCCTCAGCACAGAATACAGCTGCTCACGCTGCTGCCTTGCGATCATGACTGGTTGCTGTTGCATGGCAGGGATCTGCTTTGGCATGCTGGTGGCAGGGTGCAAACCAGCAACACCGGGATATGCAAAATGCGCTTGGGGACATGACCTGGCAGAGTTCCATTGAGGCAGAGAGGAGAGGGCACCTGAGGGGATGTGCAGCACAGCAGCATGAGTGCACCCTGGGAAAGCTCACATCACAGCATCCCAAAATGCTGCAACTGCAGTATGGGGCTCCACCAGAGAACCTGTTGATATGGCAACCCTGCGTGGAGAAATGCCTGCTCTGCTCTCCTCTGCATCCCTCTATGTCCTCTCTGTGTCTCCTCTGCATCCCTTCTGCACTCAGGATCTCCTCCACGCTGGTGTCTCCCAGACCCCCTCACAGTATCCCCAGTCAGCGTCGTCTCTCAGGCCTGCAGAAATTGGCCGGGGGTGGGGGCAGTAGTGAAATGCAGTCAGATGAAGCATTGGCTGGGGGTGGGGGCAGTAGTGAAATGCAGTCAGATGAAGCAAAATGCCACAAAGAGCAGAAAACCAACCCCAGTGTTCGTATACAATGCAGGGCTTTCAATTGCCATTCGGGTAAGAGACCTTGATCCCTCTCTGCATTGCCAGTGATGCTCACAAAAGGCAAGCAGGAGAAGGATGGATGGATGCTGGAAAGAAAACAGGAATCTCTCTGGCAGCACGTGCCAGTACAGCAGAGCCACATCCTGAGCTGCATAGCCTGTGCTGCCTTGGCTTGTTGAGGGATCAAGCACCATCCCAGAGGTGTGGTGAGCTGTGGTGAAATTTTCATTTGAGAAGAAATTCAGTAGTCTGGGAGTTTCCATCAGTATCCACCATGTCTTTCAAAACAAGGAGAGAACCCAAATTAGGTGGCCTGGCAGGTTCAAAATCAAGGAAATATTTTCCTAGGATATACAGGGAAATTGTGGATCTCATGGCTGCTGAGTTGCGTGGGAGCAGAGGAGGATTACTCCCCACGTGCCCCATTTATTGCCCTTTGCCTTTTTTTTTATTTGCAGAGTCCTCAAGCCAGACAGCCCTGGCAGTGCCCTCCTGCTTTATTTAGCCTTCTTGGGCTGCTTTCTCACCTACACTACTCCACATGTCCACCAGTGGAATAAGCTTCCGAGCAGTCATTTTCCCAGGACTACCCCTATTTGTCAGGAGACAGGCACTGCTTGGCAAAGCCCCCTCTACCACCTCACCTCTCACTTGTTTTTGGAAACGTGAGAGTTTTCCTGACTCTGAAAAGTCACAGCTCAGCAAAAGACTTCTCTGTCCCGCACCGCGAATGCTCATGGTTTTGGGGGCGGGGGGGCGGACGGACGGACGGACGGGTAGAAGCCTCCCCACAACACCCACCACCACTGTTTGGGAACATTCACAGGTTTCAAAGAAATTGGTGGCAAACATCACTGAGCACGCTGGGCACTGGTTTGCTGGCTGCTGACACCGGTGCTGGAGGGGTCGGTAGAGACAGGCGCAGGGGGGCAGCCCGGAGGCACTGCCAGCCCCTGAGGCTGGCTTTGGAAAAGGTGCGCTTGTGCTCGCCTGGGAGTCGCTGGTGGTGGCAGACTCTGGCTCTTCAAAAGCAAACGATGCTTAAAATTAAATCTCCTTGCTGATGACTGAAGTTTGATGAATGAGCAGCATTTCACTGCATTTCCAAATGAATATTTGGTGGCAGTTCTGTTGCTGGCCTCCTCACCCCAGCCATGGTGATGTTCAAGCTGCCTTTGGGGACACCCAGAGCACCTTGGCTATGGCCCCAGGGAAAGGTGAAAGCAGATATCAAGCAAGGAATAGCTGTAGGCTGTAATTAAATGAGACAAAGAGCAATTCCTCACTGCACATAGTTGCAGCGAGCTGCTTTAGAGCATAGTCAGATCCATCTCAAGAGCTGCTGTGCCTTTAATCCCACCTGCTAATCCCCTACCTGAACCTTTCCCTTCATCTCCCAGAGACTTTGGTCCCCCATCATTGTAGGATAGTTCTCTTCGGAGACACTCCCTGAAGTCTGACACCTCCAGCCATCCTTTTTTGTAAGTCAGAGCCAGTGCTGGCATTGCTCCAGAGAGTTCTCTCTGTCATAGGGGAGCAGGGTTGTGTGCCTGAGACCCAGTGCCACCCCAGCCTTTGCAGTGATGCTTGAGCTGCTGCTTTGTGATGCTCTGGGGTGCATTCACTAACAAGGGATTTCCCTTTTCCTGCCTCACTGTGACCTGCCGTGTTCAATGTTACTCCCAATCTTGGACATGTTTTAACAGCTTGGAAGTACTTGAGGAGTCACATGGATGCATCCTCCAGGCACAGGGTGGCAAAGCCAGCATGTGCAGTGAGTGTGCACATGACAGCCTCAGCACAAGAAACTGCGAGCCCATGTCGAAAGGCTTCTCTTAGGTGGCAAAATGAATTTGGATGAAATGTGGGTTGCCTCTTTGCCAGCAACTCTAGCAGAATGGTTGGTAGATGAACTCCTGCTTGGTTTTCCCCAGGTTCCCCATGTCCTCCCACAAGCACTGAGGTGGCTGCAGAGTAGGTGAGAGAGCCATCCCAGGGGCAGAGTGTGATGTGAGACGTGCAGGCTCTGGGGGTCTAGCACAGCCTGTGAGAGGGGACAGGGCCACAGAGATGACCTTTAAGAGCAGTGGCAGTATCAGTCACCAGCCCCGTGCAGGAGGCCAAACGAGGAGGCCATTAGGAGTGTCAGATGTCTGTGGTGTCATTGCACTTGTGATGCCTGGCTCCACACTCAGTTAATTATTAATGGAGTCCCTGTTGCTGCCCAGGCAGACACAGCCAGGCTAATGCAGCACCATCGCTCTGCGCAGTGCCTGCTGCCAGCAGTGAATCTCCCACCAGAGCTTGGCCCTTCCCACTGCAGCCCCTGCTGCCTGCAGCGCAGCAGTGAGGCAGCCCTTGGAGCAGGGAATTCCACATCCCACGGAGGAGCTGTGCCACCAGCCAGGGACAAACACACATTCACAATAACGCCTCCCTTTTCTCCTCTGCAAACTTCGTGCCTTTTTTTCTCTTCTTCTCTCCTCCTGGCTTTAGCATATGCAATAAGGAGTAAATAAAGAACACTGACACAAAAAAACCTTCCATAACAAAAAAACCAAAACCCAACACAACCGAAAATACACAAAAAATCCCTCCCAAAACAAAAACCAACCACCCACCAAAAAACAAAAAAAAAACTAACAACCAAAAACCAACCAACCAAACAAACAAAAAAAACAACAAACCAAGCCAAAACAACAACAACAACAAAATCAAGAAAGGAGCAAGAGAAAGGCTGGAAGTTCTTCTCTGGGGTCTCATTCACACCAGCCCCAGGGCTCTGAGTCTCTTTGCACATGTGCCCTTGATGCGGCAGCTGGCAGGGAGCAGACATAGCTAGGAAAGCACTGCCAAGCCCAGCTGGTGTGGTGGTATGGGGATGCCACTCAAGGCCATGGTGGGAACTAAAGGAAGGAAGTGACCTGGACAGGCACAACAGGTGACCCTCACTCCAAGGAACACATTCAAAGCACTATTTGGGTATTTCACAGTGTTTTCCCCCACCAAGCCCCAGTTTGTGTTTCAGCTGCTGTTTGAGTGCCTGGGGAGAAAAGTGAAAAAGACTTCTAAATTCTGATAAGAACCCCCTCATGTCTTGGCCTTCTCCATCAAGGCTGCTCCCCATTCAACAGTTTACATGGCAATGGCCTGTTCAGCCTATGATTATATGAGAAATTTGCACCAGAGTCCAGCTGCCAGCTTGCCCCTGGGGCAGGGGGCATGGCAAGGTCTGCCTCAGGCCCCTGCCCACATCAAGGGTGCAGCAGGGAACCATGCTGATTAGTGCTGGTGAAAGGATGGAAAACCCTGGGCACGCAGGTGTGGGGGTGCCCCAATGCCACTCAGCACACCCATGTGTGTGTGATGAGGGGATGGCACGAGCCTCCCTGCAGGGCTGCTTGAGCTTGGCACTCAGCACCGCTTCTTCCCAGCTCTTGCCAGATGGTGACTGGTGCAGAAAGGCAGAAATGTTTAGTAGATATTTCTGTTCTGTATTTGGAATGAAGAAGGAGGATATATTCATCTCCAGATGATACTGTGGATGGAATATAAATCCTGCCATCTGTAACAATGGGGGATGTGAGGCATGATGTCCTCAAATTCACCATTTGCGGATCATCTGGACAGCTGATGCTCAAGAGTCTAGAAGCAACTAGCTCAAGCCAGTGCTATAGTTCAACAGATCTTAGAAAAATGGGCAAATTCCACAAGACTAGAGAAATGTCAGAGGAGCTGCACTGTTTAGAAAAAATTAGAGGCACAGCCCAGACACCTGCATATCAGGTGGGCTGCTCATGGAGTTTGTGGGGTCTTTCTTTTGGACAGGTTCATAGATCTGGCAGATAAAGGCAAGTGTGCCAATGCAGCAAACCTGCATTTCCTCAGAGTGCTTTGCTGATTACTACATGATGTTTGGATTTAAAACCTCGCGCTATAGAAGGAATTATCTGGGCACACACTAGATGGACTAGAGTGTGTCTCAGACAGATCTCATGGTGTGTTGATTATGGGGAAGACTTCAGAGGATTGGAGGTGTCCTCAGTGAGGTCCCTTAGTCAATCTGTTCCTGCTGCACCAGCATGTACATTTTCAATCCAGCGATCAATCTGATCAGGAAAAAAGCTGTGATGGTGAAGTCTGCAGGTGATGTGGTGACTGCTAGGGATGATAGCAATGAACAAGCCAGGTTGCTGCTCTAGTGTCTTTGAAATTGCTTGGTAAAATGGCCATAGTCCAACTAAATGTATTTTAATACAGCAGCTTGCAAGGGAAGGCATCTGGGAACAAAGACTGCAGCCTTTATCTCCAGGACAGGGCTTGGAAAGCTGGAACTCAGAAGGCTCAGGAATGATTGCAGGTAACTGCCACTACATGAGCTCTCATTTCAGCAGTGCTCTGAAAGCAGCTAACACCTTTCTTGAATATATAATGGGAGAATGTCAAACAAATGTAGTGAAGCAATCTCACCGCTGTTCATGTTATTGTTGAAATTATACTACTGATGTTATTGCCAACTTGGATATCCAGAATTAAAAATGACACCAAAGTTCTGCAAAGAAAAGGCTTATGTACTGTCCAGGCATCAGAAAACAAACTGTGATATGAGACAGGAATTATACAAGCTGTTCAGCTTGCTGGAGAGAAGACTGAGAGATGTCCTGACCTCATCGCGAAGAGTTCCTGACAGATTAACAGTTTCTGTCTTGCAGAGGAGCAACAAGATCTGAAGACTGAGACAGAAGTCAGAAAAATTCAGCCTGGAAAGAAGAGACAAGAACCTATCAGGAGGGCAGGAGATGCTGGAAGAGCTGACCAGAATGCAGGAGATTTACCAATTTCACAAAAATTCATATATGTGAGATTGGTAAATCCTATTCTGAGGAGGCTCCGTAGTCCTGTTGTGCACAACCTTTCCAGTGTCGAGAACTGTTTCAGCAGTCCTGGAGATACCAAGACTGCCCATGATGGCCTCAAGGTGTTCATGGCTTGCATACCATAGAAGACAAGAGGTGGCTCCCTCTCCCTCCTTTCCCAGGTTTCCAGCCTGGGAGTCCAGGTCAGCAGGGTCAGGCAAGATGCTCAGCACACTCGGGTTGGACACCATGCAGAGGTGGTCTTGGATGCTGAGCCCTTGCCTGGGGGACATGGAGAAGAGCCACTGGCAAAGGCTCCACATTGCAGGCCACTGCCTCAGGGCCTCCACCCCCATTGTGTCACTCAGCACCCAGTCCCTGCTTTTTGATAAACAAAGCCCTGAGTCAGTAGCAGGACACCTTATGTATTCCCCTACCCAAGAACCTCTCCAAGAATGCTGTTCCTCTATGGAAGATAGAAGTGTCTCATTTGGTGAAAAAACGCTGTGGATCAAAAGCAGTATTTTTTCCTTAGTGTTTTTGGGTTTGGGTTTTTTTTTTGTTGTTGTTTGTTTTGTTTTTATTAAGAAAATGTGCACCTATTTGTTTGAAATAAAAAAGTTTGGAAGTTTGCTGTGTTATTTCTCCTGCCTCTCTTCCCATCTCTTTCCATTAGTTGTTCCTGCTCCTGAGCGGAGCAGAAGGATGGTGGGCGGGGACTGCCTTATGACTTTTCCCTTTCTAGCTGGAATGGGGCCAAACTTCCTCAACTTTGGAGAAATTACAAGAGGAAGAAAAGAAGCACTAATTTTGGTGATCTGGAATGGCAGAATAAGACAAACAGTAGTTTAAGGTTTGCCTTTAGTTTTTAGTTTGGTGGTTTGTAGGGTTTTATTCTTTTGTATGTTTGTTTGTTTGTTTGTTTGTTTTAAGAAGCCAAAGAGGAAAGCGAAAGGCAAAACCACGAAGAAGCAAGCAAAGAGAATGTGGATGGACAAAAATGAGAGGGTGCACAGAGAGGCTCAGATTTTCAAAACTAAAATAGATTAAGGAAAAGCTTTCATTGGAACCAAGCAAAACAAGAACAGGATTGAGATTTTTCATGAAGTTGCTTTTCCATTTATCACTGTGGGTATCAGCTAGAGCCCTGGTAGGGTGGGCACACAGCATCCGTTTGGGAAATTAACTCATCTCCTTTGCCAGGCAAATCTGTAGAGCCCCTGTAGCAGGCAGCCCTTCCAAGAAGAGGCTCAAAGGGGTCTGGAGGAGGCATTTCACTGCATTAAGACTCAGTGTGAGGGTTTGTGGTCTGCACAGGCAGAAAAATGAATCTCTGACAAGAACAGCAAAGTTAGAGGGAGGATTAGTGAGGCAATAAGCAAAATATGTCAGAGCTGGCTCTGTGTTGAGGCTGAAAACCAAGGGAATAGGCAGGAGGAATGAGAGGTTCTCATGCATGAAGATGGTTGTGATTTAGCTGGCGTTGCAGAGGCCTGGTGGGAGGGTATGTGACTGAAATGTCGGTGGGGAATCGCGCAGAGGCACCACCACGGCAGAGGGAACCACAGGGAGGAGTGCCAGACTGCCAGCCCAGCAAGCAGGCATGCCAGAGAGGGGGAATTAGCAATATCCTGGAGACAACAGCAAAGGCAGCCACCACCATTGCAGCTGAGGAGCCCTTTTACACCAGAATGGAGCCTTGCTGCTGATCACAGAGCTCATGGGAGGCTCTACTGTTGTTTAGACGAAAAGCTCATTTTTATTCATAATTAATTGCAATGCAGATCAGTGGATGCACATCTGAAGGGCTTAAAACTTAGAGCTCAAACACAGGATTGTGAAAACTTAGTGACTTATTAATAACAGACAAGCTTGTATAGAGAAGATCATTAAATAAGTGAGTTACAGACAGCTGTGAGAAGCTGCCACAACCTGAACCACAGCCAGAGGCTTTTGCGGTGAAATTCAGCCTGGGCAGCAGGTCAGTTGCTGGGGTGTACATGTCTCTTGCCTAAGGATGGGGGCATGAAAAGGCTGGCAGGCACCAACACAGCTCTAAATTCCTCTCTGCAGAATAAGCAGCTATTCACACTACATCATTTCCAAACCAAAAAGCTAAAACTGAAGAAAAGAAAGGAGGAAATAGACATTTTCTGACAAGTGGGAGTCCCTATTTGCTAAAATTTGTTGGAAACACAAAGCAAAAATTGTTTTGTATTTAGTCAAATATGCCACAAATGAAGCAGAAAATATTTCTCTGTGGTAGTGGGAGAGTGGTGCCAGGGTGCCTTCTGGCAGAAAGGGCAGAGACAAGAAGGCTGCACATGCAGTAATGTCAGCAGAGCATTGGCCAGAATTGGTGAATAAGTCTAAGACGATGAGCTTATGGAAGTATCCTTGAAACTGAAGCCCTGGATGGTGCTGCACTAAGCCAGCCCTGCCTTAAGGCACAAGTGCAGGCATGGAGTGAAGGGCATGGGGTGATGGATCTGGAGTAATGGGCAAGAAGTGATGGGCATGACGTGATGAACACGGAGCAATAGGCCTGGGGTGTTGAGCACAGGGGCAAGGGGCTGCAGAGCCAAGAGCCTCCTGGAGGCAAGGCAGCAGGGATCTCAGTGGGACTGGGGAAAGGCACAGCCACTTCAGAAATCACAGTCTGAAAGCAGTACAGGGTACTCTAGCTAAGGGAATCAATCAGGAGCCTATTAACAAAGACTGCTTTGCATTTAGAATGTAAAAACGGATAACACACAACAACATTTGTCTTTAAACAAGCACCAGGTGATAAATTAACAACAATTTGACCCAGATAAACCACTTGAGAACCTCTCCTAATTGTGAAACTAGAAATATTTTTGCTATAAATGCCACTGGATGACATATAGGGAAATATTCACCCTGTGCCACTCCACATTCTTTGAGACAGTTGAGTCCCTCTTTATTTTAAAGGTTGGTGCACAGAATGTCATTTACATTTAAAAAAAAAAAAATCAGCTGCAGAGGAGCTGTAATAGGCTTGACCCTGGAGGATTCTCAGATATCTGGATAGGCTGAAGCTGTCTGGGAAGGGAATACCACATTAAACTCCAAAGATTGGTTACTTCAATGATCTCTCTGAAAAAGAAGTAAAAAAAAAAAAAAAAAATCCCACTTTTAAGGGGTAAGGCAAAAGTGTAACATAATACAGAAAAAATCTGGGAGTTGTTGAGAGGATAGGAAATTTTAGATGGATCCAATTCTGTATCTGTCATTGAAAAGCCAGATTAAGGAGGGAGATGCTTTGGTTTACATTATTTAACTGCAGCTGCAACACAGGAACACCATTCTGTGAAACTGCTGCTTGACAGGCTGGTTCCCAGCAAAAGGGGGAAAAAAAATCACTGTGAAATGAAGGGCATTTGCTTCAGCAAATAAACTGTGAAGAGACAAGCTTAAATCTAACATCAACAAGATCTTTAATATGCTATTTGGGCATTGTAAGGGTATGAGAATGCCCTTTGATATTAGTCCTGCTTCTGAGATATTTTACACAGTAATTGCCTACGTCTTTAAGGTACAATGTATTGAAGCTACGGTGATTGCTATTTTAAATTGGGCGATGGCTTTAAACCAGCAGAACCGAAGAGCCAGGCAAGAACTGCAGAGAGTGGAGAAGATACTTCAGAATGAACTTTAAAAGGTCAAAATTTGGTCTAGCAGAATTACCTGTACTGGCTCTGAGCTGAGGCATGATGGCTTTGTTGCCAATTTAGATAAAATAGAAGGAATAATTAGAATGTCTAGCCTCTAGGATATAAAGCGGATCTATGGAGATTTATGAAAACAATATACTATTTGGCAATATCTGTTCCTAAATCTATGGCCAGTATTTCCTCAGGAGAGAAGTGCTGCAGTTTGAGATTGCCTAGCATCAGGCAGGCAGAGAAGCAAGCACTAGAAAGGCTAAAACTGTGGTGATGGAGACTCTTCAAGCAGATGCTGGGACTGCTGCCTGGTGCCTGCTCTTTCCAGGTCCTGCCTGAAGGTGAACCCCAGGGGAGCCATACGAGGGCTTAATTTAAAAAAGACAGCCAGGTGTTTGTTGCTGGAGTGGATTATCATCTGAGCCTTTGTGGCTTTCTCTTGTGCCCAGCAGACAGATGTGGCATGCAGTATGTTTCACTATGGGTGTGGGCAAAAGTGGGGTAGAAAGGTCTGTGGCAGGCTTCTGACCCCCCCAAACCTGTGCTGCCTTGCACGTCTGCCTACAATAGCAGTGTTGAGCATAGAATAGAATAGAATCTGTTAGGGTTGGAAGGGACCACAAGGATCATCTAGTTCCAACCCTCCTGCCATGGGCAGGGACACCCTACCCTAGATCAGGCTGCCCAGAGCCTCATCCAGCCTGGCCTTAAACACCTCCTGGGATGGGGCCTCAACCACCTCCCTGGGCAACCCATTCCAGGTTCTCACCACTCTCATGATGAAGAACTTTCTCCTCATATCCAGTCTGAACATGACTAAACACAATCCCACTGAGGGTTTGGCACAGAAGGAGGAGCCTTTGAAGACCCTGTCTTGCACAAAACCTGTTCTGCCAGTTCCACAACAGCAAAAAATATTAAAATAAACTGCAGATTATTCCTTCCTTAAGAAACCCTGCAGTTGCTTAAATCCAAGACATGCTATAATGTCTCTCAAGCACTTCTGTAGTGTCCTGAAGGAAGAGCCCTGCTCCAGTTCTGTGGGACTGTGGGACACACAGACTGGTCTGTTCCCTTTGGTCTCTATAACCATGGTAATGCAACTGCTGTTGTCAGTACCTAAATTTGGGCTACCAAATGCCATAAATAAGCATGGCATACATAGGTGTTCATTTCAAAGGCTCAGCTCCAGGAGGTGCCAAGTGCCAAGCCTTTCCCACAGCAAAGCCCCTGTGTGTTTGAATTCTGACATATGTACACTGGATGTGTGGATGTGTCTGATGCTCTGCTGTGTTTATGTCCCAATGTTCAGCATCTCACAGAATCATGCCTGTGTTGATCAAAAGGAAACAGTTAAGAGGAAGCTCCAGGTTGAATATCCTTTCTTAGCAATACGGAGATGCTCCTGTAGAAAGGAAAAGCCATGCAGTACTTTCATTATCGCTTTGGTGGTAAGTGGTGGTAGATGGAGGTGGTGAGCCCCACACCTCCCAAAGGCAGGGAGTCATCACGAGTTCTCAGCAATCACTTACCTGTTTTTCAAGTCCATCTCCCTGAAGATACTGCTGCACCTTCATCAATCCCCTTGCTAGACAAAGCCAGTGGGTTGGTGGCAGGTCCTATCCCCATTCAGTTGTAAATGGCTGACAGATAGTTCTGTTGCCCGTGGGCAGGAACAAGCTGGGATATATCATAGGGGGAGAACTCTGGTGTGAGTGGCCGGCAGTGAGTGCAGCAATTCAAAGATAACCCACAGATATGAAATGCATACCTAGGAAAGCATCAAAACCATCATCAAAATTACAGGGCAGAGTTAGGAACCAAGAAACAAGAAGCCAGCCCATATGTGTGGACAGGGCCATGACCTATTCGCTTTATCAAAAATGTGAACAAACCAGACCCACACGAAGGCAAGCAAGTGCCAAAACAAGGTGTATCTGTGGCAGTATATGCTTGAACTCTCTGTAGTAAACATCCTCCACATGGACAGCTTCACACTAGTCACACTGCAGTGTTTGTACATTAATATTTTTATTTAAAAATAAGAACAGAAGGGCAGAGGAATTAGGGAATAAATACAAGTCCTTCAACAACTGAAGGCTGAGCTGTGCTGACTCCAGGGTGGTTTGGGTTGGGGAGAACTGCTCTCATCTACCTTCAGTAATGATAATGAAGAAATTCGGGATTCTTCCACAGGAAGCAGAGGATTTATGAAAGAGCAGCTGGAGAGGCCAAGAGCAAAGGATAAACACAGAGATGGTAAAAGAGTATCTGACAAAACTCAACCTACATATTGTAAATCTGCAGGTCCAGACACAGTGTGCCTGAGAATTTTAAAAGAAATCTCTGAAGACAATTTTGAAAAATAATCTTCTTTTCATCACAGGAGTTATCTGGCCCCTGGGAGAGGCCAAATGTGAATCCCATTACACAAAAAGATTGAGAAGATGGGGCAGGAATCTGCCACCCACCTGCCTGCAGCTCTCCAGAAGGAGAGTTTCAAACTGGGTTGGTGTTTTTCACCCCTTTGTCTCCTCCTTTCCTGCTTCTGCTTATAACTGCCTTACCAAGCCTATGGCCTCTGCTCAGGGCTCCACAGAACTCCTGGGAGCTGAGAGGCAAGGCAGTTTGCCTGCAGTGCTCATTGCTCACCTGCATATGCAGCTCTGTTTCAGACCTTCCCGTACATCAGGAGCGGATATGTTTCATCCACCTTTGCTTCTGTACATGGAGACTTCTTCTTTTTCCTCTATCCAAAGGGAATCAGTGGGGAAGGAAAGCTAACTCCACATCTTATTTTCAAACTTCATTGCTTCATACAACATAACTCACAGCCCTTTTAAATGCAGGCCCTGGAAAATAAGAATTTCGATAACCTCCATTCTCAGCTAACCTGCTGAGCAGCCGCTCATCTCTCTACCTCATGGGGAAGCAGATGTGTTGCTTTCCTCCACATCTCTTTCTTGTTTTGAGAAAGGATTAAGATGTGAGAGAGCTGGTATGATTAGGGAGAGCAAAAGCTGAAGGGATCAGTAGTATGAAGTTTCCCAAGGATGGAGAAACTCCCCTTTGCCCATGTCTTCCAGTCCGCAGCTCATGCCAGGGATGAATCACAGAGAGCTTGGAAGCTGAGCACATGGAAATGTGGTAATGAGGAAGCCAGTGTGGGATGCACCTTGAGCCTTACAAGCAGCTTGTTGTTATGGGACCTCTGCGGTAATCGGAGATGCTTTTGCAATCGGTTGCTTCAAGGCACCCCAACCGCATGCTCTCTCCAGCCCAGAGGGACATTCAGCAGGTGTGGAGCTGGGACTGCACTGCCTCTAACCCACTCCCTCCGTATGCATTACAATTAATTTTCTTCCATTTTGGAACACATCATCCTCATTATGCAGCCTGCTTCTCCATCTCCTGTGTGGCCAGTCCTCCCAGGGTCGTTTTTTTAGTGCTGTAACTAAGTTTGCTTAAAAATTGAATGGGAACTCTATAGATTTAAAGAATTTGGTGTGGGCTAGAAATTGGTTGATGAATCACAGCCTCAGATAGTAACCATAAAAATGAAACTTCAAAATTGGGAACAATTTCAGTGACATTACCACAGGAGACAGGACCAGCACTTCCATTTCAAGTTTCATTAAGCAGAGAATGAGGTAACACCGTTCATATGGGCGTCATCAGTGGGCACTGAGCACTGAGCACAGCCCAGTCTGCCTGGGAACACTGCAGCCATGGGCTGAACACAGCAAGATGAGACCCAGCACTGACAAACAGCAGGCTGGAGCCTCGGGGAGAAAGTGGAATAGCTTGTGGGGCTGGAAAGCAGTAAGGTCAAGGCTAATGGATGAGAGTGAAGCAAGTACTGTCTATTCTTGCAGTTCCACAGCCCAGAACAGAGATGATGCCATTGAGCATGGAGGGCTGAGAAGAGAACTGCACAGCAGCTGTCATGCGAGTGCCTGCTCCAGTGACACTGCTCCCTTGGCAATGCTGGCAGCATGGTCCCTCACAATGTCCTTTTGTCCCAACAGCACCTGAGGACCTCCCAGCTGTGCACTCATCCTGGGGCTGGACACCTCTTGCACTGGGCTCATCTCTCCTGCCTGCCCCTGGGGAGAAGGACCTGAGCAGCAGAGGTGCAGACAGCATGTCATATAGTGCATATCTGCTTGCCTGAATGCAAGTTGTCCCATGTTTTAAATATGAAAAATGTCCTTCCATTTTGAGAAATACAGGTAATAGGTAAGTAAAAGGAATTATGTCAAGATTAAAGCACATGATTATGAAAGTCTGAAGGAACCAAGGTTTTATAAATTAGCAGTATGAAAAGTCAGAGGGGATGTAGTCTTGCTCTATAAATACCTTCAAGGTAACAATATAAATGAAGGAAGGGAATTAATTCACAGTCTCAGAAGATGGTAGGACAAGGAGCCTGAAGTTAAGGAGGAAAAGCTGAGGCTTGAATGTAAGACCTGGGCAAGGCACTCAGCTCCCCATGGCACATAAGGCTGGAATGATGCAGCAGGCAGGATAGTAGCAAGGAGCTGCCCACGAGTCTGCTCCTCACATGCTGTTAATTGGTGGTGGATAAGGTCAGAAAGACATTTGAAGCTCTGCAGAGACAAGCAGTGAGTGGGAGGGTTTGTGTGTCTGCTGTGGCAAGAAGCTCTGCTGGTTGCCCCGGGGCAGGGACTGTTTCCTGTCCCATTCCACGGCAGCAGTGGCACAATATCCAGTACTGGGATATTCAGGTTGGGTTAGTATCTCATTCGCAGACCAGCCCCTCCTCAGGAAGCTGCTAAGGTGGCCACCAGGGTGCTTCCCCACTCCATCTGGGGCAGAGGGCAGCAGAGAGACCCCAGCAAGACCTGCCAAGCATTGCCACCCATTCCAATGGCCACGTTAAGGCAGCTCCTTGGAGGGTTGGATCCTCCTCCCACTTCCATAAATGCAGAGCATATTCTGTCTAGGACAAAGGTGAGAACAAATGCAGTATCTAGTACTGCCACACAGTGGTGAAGAGGCATTTCCTAAGGTAACATCTGCAAAACCACTACATGAAGAATTTTTGATTGGAGCTCAAAACAACCCTAGGTGGACCTTAGGGGACACCTGGGCAGGTGGTGGGTGGCAAGAGCTCGCAGCCACAAGCCAAATCTAAAGCTATGTGCTGACCAGCTCAACTCTTCTCCAGTAGACACAATTTCTTGCATCTCCCAAAGATGTCCTTTCCTTTCCACTGTTGGTGTTTGGGACACGCCTTTCATGGTAGTAATATCATTGTGGGGAACATTTTGTTATTATTAAGTTACTTCTATTTGATTTCAAGTCAGAATTCCTGTTTATATCCTCTCACATAATTCAAAACAAACAGCCTACCACACTGGGCTCCACAGACTGCACAGACTCACAGCTCAATAGTTCATCCTGTTTTGGCCATGACCATGGAAAGTGATGCTATACAAAACTAACAGGTTCCACAGCAGGTTCATACAGTAGGTTTTAAATGTCGGTGCTCAAATAAGCAGAGAAGTTCCAAGGAGGACTCTCATTATATATATCCAGGTGTCTGGCTCACACCTCTTTGCAAGGCTCAGAGCCTTCCAGCAAGAATCCTGCAGAGATTTGCCTTAAAAATGTGATCTCTTGATCAGGCATGTGCTGGTTTGAGGCTAATTGGAATATTTTAATAGAGAAAATTATACTATAGGCTGTGAAAAGGAAACACTGGTGATGTCTGCTTCACTCATAGGCTTGCTGAGATGGATAAGAAAAGAATACAAAACAAAGATAAGACACTCGGGCAGACACTCTCAGGCAGACACTCTTGGGCTGCTACTCTCTTGCTTTCTCCTCTCTACTGAGTAACCTCACTAACCACTCTCCTTCTAACTCCCCTGGCTGATCCTCCAAACTCATCTTGCGCATAAGCCAAACCCTGGGGGTAAGGTATAGGGGTGGGGAGAAGGTGGAAGGGTGGTTGGGAGCCCCTACTGGGGTCTCTGATTTCTGGGAGGGGTGTTGTGTTTCTGTATTACCTTTACCTTGTATATTTCTGTAAATATTCCTGTATATAGTGTATATATCTGCTTGTATATTGTGCTAAGCTGTAAATAGAGCTTCATTCCTTCCAGCCAGCTGAGTCTAGTCTGGGTGATTTTACAAAGTGTGTGGGGGGCAGGGAACTCCAAACCATCACAAGGCAGAATGTACTAATCTTTGAAAAGCTGAGGAGGGATGAATGAATCACAGGACTCAATTTCCCCATGGCCTGAATGGCTCCTCCCAAAACACCTGTGACTCCCTCCAAAATACTTGTGTCTTTCAAGGGTGTAGCTCACTTACTGCGGTAGCTTCTGCCTGTATTGCTGAGGTTCATCATCCTTTTGAGTTATTTACATTCTTTTACTAATGTGCACAACACCCCCAGCTTTGGGATGATCTGCATGCACACAGTGTGCTGTTAATACTCCATTGCAGATCATTACTACAGAAGTTAATTAATACTCTGCCTAAGTGTTAGGCCTGTGGCAACCTGCTGGAAACTCCATACAATCAGCAGGCTGCAGTTTACTGGCTTTTGTTGTTCACCCCGCTGATGTCCCACTTCCCCCATTTCACCAGCCTCAATTAACTTCTGAGGCATGACAATAGACAAGATTTAGGTGAGTCCATTACCCAGTGGCTGTGAAATTTGATCAAAAGGAATAATTCTTTCAAGGGAAACAATAAAGTTCCATGTAATACGTATTAGTATATTAATCTTTGTGTAATATAGCTATATAAATATTATTTTATATAATAATAAAGAGGCCACACCATGGCAAAGCACAGAGGCAATGGGATTTCCTGGCCAGTACTTGTGCACTTTAATTTAGCACCACAGAGTTTACCAACCCACTTGGGCACTTTAACACCACAGAGTTTACCAACACTTTTGGACCCACATCACACTGACAGCTCATCTGCAAGTGGCTCTCTGCCAAGACCTGCAAGTCCTTCTTGGAGCTGCTACTTCCAAAGTCCACATTCCTTATTTGCATCCATCCTTCTTTGGTTTTATAGAGAGACTTTACTATTCCACCTACTGCGACAGATGATGCTCGTCTGCCCCTATGGTATACGCAGTGGTCTGGGTTGCTTTGCTGATCATCACCTGTGATGCCTAGAAGGGTAGCTGTGGGGTAGCAGCCACTGCTCCTGGCAGGCACTGCAATGGTTCATGCCAGTTGGAGGGACCTTCTTCTCCGAAGCAGGAAACTGGCAACGTGAGCTCTCACTTTCCTCCTTCACCACCCACTTACCCTTGCAGGCTGGCAAACACCATTTGCTGGGTTCCCTCACTCTGTCACGGGCACACAGGTTCTCGAGACATCTTTGAAGGAGTTTGGAAGCAGAGAGAGTAGTGAGATGACACAGTCTGAAGATGATACAAGATTATTCAGGTTACTGAAATGAAGCTAAACACAACTAAAGCTGACTGCAAAGAGTGGAGAAGTGATCTCAATATTGAGTCAGTGAATTTTAAAATGAAATTCAGTGTTTGTAGCTGCAAAATTATACATGGGTGAAAAAAGCAACCTCCATAGAATCATAGAATCCACTAGGTTGGAAGGGGCATTTAAAGGTCATCTAGTCTAATCCCTCTGCAGTAAGCAGGAACATTCCCAACTAGATCAGATAGCTCACAGCTACATCAGGCCTAACCTTGAATGTGTCCAGGGATGGGGTCTCCATCATCTCCCTGGGCAACTTATTTCAGTGTTCCACCAACCTCATAGCAAAGAACTTCGTCCTAATGTCCAATCTAAATCTATCCTTCTCTAGTTTAGAACCTCTTGTCCTATTGCTACATGCTTTTGTGAACAGTCCTTCCCCAGCTGTCTTGCAGGCACCCTTCAGGTACTAGAAGTCTGCTATAAGGTCTCCCCAGAGCCTTCTCTTCTCTAGGCTGAACAAACCCAGGTCTCTCAGCTTGTCTTCTTAGGAGAAGGCTCTTAGGAGAAGGCCCCAGCCTTTTGATAATTTTTGTGGTTCTCATCAGATCAATGTCCTTTTTGTGTCAAGGGCTTCAGAGCTGGACACAGTACTCCAGATGATGTCTCACCAGAGCAGAGTGTCAGAATCACCTCTCCATCTTCTGGCCATGCTTCTCCTGATGCAGCCCTGGATGAGATTAACCTTCTGGATTAGAAGTGCACATTGCTGGCTCACATCTAGCTTTTTGTCCTCCAGTACCCACAAGTCCTTTTCTGCAGGGCTGCTCTCTATCACATCATGGAAGGGCAGCTCCTGCCTGACCAACCTNTGTTGAGGTACTGGAATGTGTCCAGAGAAGGGCAACGAAGCTGGTGAGGGGCCTGGAGCATAGCCCTGTGAGGAGAGGCTGAGGGAGCTGGGGGTGTCAGCCTGGAAAAGGAGGCTTAGGGGTGACCTCATTACTGTCTACAACTACCTGAAAGGAGGTTGTAGCCAGGTGAGGTTGGTCTCTTCTGCCAGGCAACCACCAACAGAACGAGGGGACACAGTCTCAAGTTGTGCCAGGGGAGGTATAGGCTGGATATTAGGAGGAAGTTCTTGACAGAGAGAGTGATTGGCATTGGAATGGGCTGCCCAGGGAGGTGGATTTGCCATCCCTGGAGGTGTTCAAGACAAGACTGGATGAGGCACTTAGTGCCATGGTCTAGTTGTTTGGCTAGGGCTGGGTGGTAGGTTGGACTGGATGATCTTGGAGGTCTCTTCCAACCTGGTCGATTCTATGATTCTATGATCATCTTCCAACATGTACTGATAACAAGGATTGCTCTGACTTAGGGTCAGGGCCTTGCACTTGGCCTTGCTGAGCCTCCTGAGGATGACTTGGACCCACTTCTCCAGCTTTTCGATGTCTGGCATCCTGTCCTTATTGGGTGCGTCTTGAATGTTTCTTCTTTTTTCATCATCTTTCTTTCCTCCCTGCTTCAAGGTCATGCCAATGTATGAAAGCTTATGCTATCAGCATAGTCTCCAGACATTTGGAAAAGGAAGGTTGGACAGTGAAATGACAAAATTTGTTGTCAGTAGTTATTCAGGATTAAAGGACAAGAACTTAATGTGAAGAGATTAGAAGCATCTTACAATTCAGAATGACTGGACAATAAAATGCCATTAAAATCAGTGTAGATACCTGCAAAGTGCTCTAATGAGAATACACAAATCTAATTTCAAAGGCATGTGTTGGTCTGTGTGCTGACTTTTACCACATAGAGAAAAGATCTTGAGGTTACCACAGAGAAATGCTTGGAAATGTCATCCCAGTGTTCGGCAGAGATCAGAAAAGAAATTCAAACAACAGAGGAAGGAATACAGACCAAACCATTAAACATCATCAAGTGCACTATGGGTGCTGGGTGCATTTCTTGTCCCCACCTGGACAAGCAAAGAGCAGAGCTAGAAAAGAGGGGAGCAGAGTAACAGGAGCAGTTCAAACCCCCAAGTAGACAAGGGTGTAGAGGAATGGCTGAAGGGACTCCTTACTTGAACTAGCACAACTGTGCTGTGTGTTTATAAGCTTCTGAACAGTCAGAAAAAGCTGAACTGGGTTCAATGTTTCTTTTAATACAAGAGCAAAGCATGAGCAAAGCAACCAGATGGAGATTCAACACTGAGCAGAAGAGATACCCCTTCAGAGGAGAAGCAAATTATCTGAGGAACTTTGGTGCCAGAGGATGCTGAGCATGATGAAAGATCACAGCGTTCAGGGAGTAATTTGAGCAGATAAATGAAAGGCAATTTTATCATAGTTTATAAATTGGGGGGAAAAAAATGCTCACCTCTTCTGATTTAGGAAGAGCCTGAGCTGTGACTGGTGGGATGGGGGAGAGCAGACCAGGCAGGCACCTGGTGATGTGGACTGTGCTTGGACTCCACGAACCTCTGGTGCAATAACCTTCTTGAGGTCTGTGAGGGCACCAAGTCGTGGAATGACGCCTGTGCAAGAAAAGATGAGGATTATGTATCCTGTAAAAGACAGAGCTGAGGATATGTCATACAAGTCTATAAAATAAAAAAAAAATACATAGAAAAAGGAATCCAAGATAAACTCCTCACTCTTTCTCACTACAGAGGAACTGGTAAAGCTTCCAGCTGAAAGGGGTCACAGGTGTAAAATGAACAAAAGGAAGTCTTTTTTCTCCACTCTGTATATATAAAATGGTGGAATTCATTGCTACAATATACTGCAGAGTATAAACGAGCTTAGGATGGGATTAGACAAATTCCTGAAGAGTAGGCACATTCGTGGCTATGAGACAGAATTCCGTGGCTGCAAATTTTCTTTTAGGAGCTGGGAAGGGCTGGTGTGTTAGAGCTCTAGCTAATTCCTCCTTGGCCCGAGCGGCTGAATACACATTCTTAGCTTTCTATAAACTGTATAACATTCTGCATACATATTATAGAAAGTATTAAGCGTAAGCGTATGGTTTCTGGTATATTCTTAGCCTTTGATGGAGAATGCAAATGCTATTTTAGGGCATGCTGTGAAGAAGGCACATTGCCAAGACAAGCCTTTGGTGCAGACTGTCTTCTTTCATCTGCTATCAGGGCTTTCCGCATTCCAGTATTTCCACAATTTTTGTGCCATCAACAAACTAATGATTAACAATTTGCATTTTCTGTTTTCTTCATTGCTAAAACTTTCAAAGTGTGCGTGGCCAGGAACTGATTTCTTTGGGCTCTTTAGTCACACCTCCTCCTGCAAGCATTCCTCCTTTACCATTACACTGCCAAACCTGTGTCAAAGCTGTCGAGAAGCCACCCCCTGACTCATGTAATCTTTAGCATGTTTGCTTGCATGTTTCTAATTTATTAAGGAGGATGTTTAGTATTAGGCAATTAGAAGTCTATCTGTAGATGGTATTAATAGGCTTTTAAAAACTGAACTTGTCAACTATTCAAAATTATATGAAGTTAGCTTGGTATTTTCCATAAATTCGGTGGGGATAAGTTCTATTTGCCAGTTTTAATTCTTTACCAACGTGCTGTAACAGCCATTTCATTCTTTAGCTGTGGCTAGTTGCCGAGATGAAGGGTCTAGAACTGTGTATCTCTTTAAATACTTGAACATTAATAGTTTTTAACAGATCCCTGAACTTTTTTTAGTTCTAAAACTTTTTGAAAACCAACAGTAATCATCTGGACAGCTTCCTGGCTGGCTCCTACAAAATTCTCAGATGCAGATTATCTAAGCTACTGATTTAAAAAAAATGGTTCTATGCATTTGCCTTCCACGATCAACGGGAGTTAATTATGTCTCACCATCATTTAACATGACAATGTCATCTATCTCTTCCTCTGAAGATAGAGGATGATGATTTCTAAAAAATTGTGCTTTTACAATTCCATCATTTCTAGTAATAGACCAATATTACTGTTAGGATTGTTTTCATTCCAAATACACTTATCCAAAAAAAAAAAAAAAAGGTTTTAAAAATTAATTATGTTAGGCATAGCTTTCTAGTTCCATCCTGACTGATTCTCCTTTTAAAAAATGATGAAGATTAGTCAGGATTTTGGGTTCTTCTATGCTGTTTGGCTTGTGATTATCTTCCGGTAATGAAAAATGTTTGTCAACTCAAACTGAAATGATCATTTGAAATAAATAGGCAATGGAAGAAAGCATGCAAATGAATCAGTACTGGTGAGAGCTTTCTCCCACTTCTGATTGTGGCTCTGATTTTCAATTTGTCTCAAATTCTCTGTACCTTATGGAAAAAAAATACATATATTTTAGTAAATTCATCAGTTAGTTCTGGAAATTGTTTCGGGAAAGGGTGAATTTAGTTGTCAGGAGGCCACAGAGAAGAGATATGGCACACAAGTGCTGAGCAGTGGGATGGAGGCAAATGGCCACAGCTAGGAAATGCTGGAGGAGTTGGAGATGGACTTTGGGTCTCTGAGGAGGTGGGAGTCTGGCACCAGCCACCCATCCCAGATATTCCCAACGTGCAGTGCCACCCTTCATGTTATGGTGAGGAAAGACAAATATTATGACTTAAATACATTTTACATCTCAGTCACTCTCTTTAAGTTTCTCCTAACTGCCTCACCCAAATTCTGATGGCTCTTGAATCCTATCTCAGATACCATTTTCTAACCTCTCATCAAATCCATCCTGCCATTTTGCATTTTGCATGGGCATTAAAAAAACACCGACATGTCATACAGCTTTTTTACATCATAAATTTTGCAGAGGCATAACAAATTGCATTAGAAGGAAACAGTTTAGTCAGCTTAAATGAAGAAGTTCTGTTTTTCTTAATAATGATGACTGAAAGATTAAAAAATATCAGGTAATTCATGTTTGAGAAATGGAGTTTATTAGCCTCTATATAATATTAATGATAGATTTGGTTCTCCTTTCAGTTAAGTTAGTACATTAAATAATACTGATGTTTATCGTTCTGAAGGTGGTCTCAGAAATGTTCTCTATGAAATTAGTAGAATTTTTGCTGTTGACTTCAATGGGCCAAAGGTTTTACCCCTAGCAATTAGCAGTCATTCTAGTGTGTAACATGGCTCCCTGAAGGGCTGCAGAGCTCAGTGTAATTATAACAGGTTGTGTAATCAGGCTGGCAGGACATGTAACCAGTAAGGAGAAGTATATATCCCCCTGTTTTGTTTTGGGTTTTTTGGGTTTTAATTTGAAAATATTTCCCAAAAGGAAGAGTAAATTTAAATGAAAACATTTGCATTATAAATGTGTTAAATATAAGCTAATGATTAGGATGAGTTATAGAAAACTACTCAACAAAACATCATGTTTGAAAATATTTACATGTTCTTTCTCATCTCCATCGAGGGAGAAGATGATGTGCAGTTAAGGCTGCCAGGCCATTCTTTGATGTGACTGGCATAGTCTCTGTAAAAAGAGCAGAATAAGAGAGAGAGGAGTTGGGAGAGAAAGAGAGAAAGACAAGACTAAGCCCTGTGAGTGTAAGAAAGTCAGCCTTACACCAGAATTTCCTTTAGCTTTGTGAGTACATTAGACAACTGACTTTGCTTAAAAAGACATTCTCAAGGTTCCTGAGCCCGACTCACTTCCCTCCCCCCTTCTGGCAAACTTCTTAGGATTCTTAGTATTTGTTTGCCTTACTCTCAAATGCTCCAGTGCTCTTAGTTTAAACCAAACACATAACAGCCCTGCCCGGAGTTTCTCTAACCTCAGCAGCCACAAGTGACCCTGTCGTGGCACTCTGGGCTGAGCAAATCCCCAGCAGTGTGTCTGTGTGTGCAAAGGCAGCGGGTGCAGCCCTGTCCTGCCCCTGCCAGGGAAGGATGGTGCTTGTGCTCAACACCCAGGACCAACCTTAAAACCGATTTTCAAGGAACAATCTCAGCAGGCTGAAATAGCTGTGCCTTTGCTGGAATTTCAGAAGCAACTCCATAAAAAGCCAAAAACCAAACCCATGTGCACACGCACCAGGGGGTGGCAAGAAGAGGATTGGGGAGGGAAGGGAAGCAGATGGGATATTTAATTCAGGGAACAAACTAATTTAAATCTTTCAAGGAGTTTGTTATTATTTCCAGAGTGTTAAGAATGCATTTTCCCCCCTGTATATAGATGTAGTGTCCCTGCTCAGAAAAGCTCTAGGAAAAAAGTCCAGCAGCCTAGAATGGAGAGAAAAAGAAGAGCAGAATGTTTTGATGATATCCTTCAAGAACACAATTATTTATATATTTCACAATTTGATATAAATAATCGTAAATGTACAGTTGGTGCAGGCCTCCTGGGTAAAGGCAAAAGCAGGCAGATTTATAAAATGGGTTTATGTGCCAGGGTGATTGCAATGGCTCCTTCTGTCAGGTAAACACATAATTAGGATGTTTTCAAATAAATGTATTATGCACATGATTGAAGGCAATCCAGGCTATGGGATAAATATTATGCCTTTTTTTTAATGTTGTATAATTACATACCAACCCATGGAGCTTCTCGCCTGATAGGCATCTA
Organism: Ramphastos sulfuratus; assembly: GCA_013399055.1. NCBI lineage: Eukaryota > Metazoa > Chordata > Aves > Piciformes > Ramphastidae > Ramphastos > Ramphastos sulfuratus. Next base: position 426,419 of record WBNM01031619.1, on the reverse strand, counting down.
TTTATGCAACACCACACTGTGGCTTTTCCACAGGTGCTGTAGCAGATACTTGCTGAATATGCAGCCTGGCTGAGTTTTAAACTGCAATATCTCAGCTTTCTCTCAAAATACCAATTCTGCCTCAACCCCTTTTTGCCTAATTGCTTCTTAGATTTATTGTTTAATTAAAACCATTCTCCGGTTATACAAACAACAAATCCCATTAATGTGTGTTTTTTTTCACATACAAATTATTTTCCAAGGGGTTATGTATCTTCAGCTCAGGGAAGGATTCTGTCCCTCTTGGCTGGGCTGTCATTGCCGAGTGCAGCCTCGTGGTCAAAGCTGTTATTCGAGGTTTATGATGGCAGCATGACAAAGCTGTATCTGTGGAGTCAAAGTGGCAATACTAAAACGCCATTTGAAAGACTGATGCAGTCTTTAAGCTGATGCAGTAAAAACTCTTCTTTACTTTATAGCATTTTCATACGGACTCTAATGGCATGTCTGGTCATGCACTAGGGAAACATAAATAAGATGCGAGTGATGAGTTGGATGAGGAAGCACCCCAAGAAGACTATGAGGGATGTCACCTCCATGGCAAGCCTTTCCTCAAAGCCTTCCTTGCCTGGCAGTGTCCTGGGAGGGGACAGCGTGGAGACACACAGCAGCACTGCCCATGCACTTTGTAGCATCAGCTGACTTCTTCACCACTGAACTGATGTTTCTAGACAGTCTCAGGCTGGACTGTCTCTTGACTTCCAAGTGGAGGTCTGAACTCCTGTTTGGCTAGATTGGATAATATGGCAACTTCTGCTAAAGTCCATGCACCTGGGGAAAGGTCTAGCCAGATACTCAAGTCTCAGCAGCATAACTGCTCTTCAGAAAAAAAAAAAAAAAAAGAAAGAAAGAAAAAAGAAAAAAAAAAGAGAGATATTCAGATATAGACTTGCATTTGCATGTTTTACAGGAAAAAAAAAATAAATAAAAAAATTTGAAAGCTTTTCTGCAAGGAACATATGCTGCAGTTCCTGGAACAAGAACCCAGCTCTTGTGAGGATTCTGGCTGTCTCCAGTTTTCCAATATTAAAGGGCTCTCTAGCAGATTAGAGTAGCATAATAAAAGCTAATAAAGATGAAACTGGACAAATTCAGTATAGAAATTAAGATGAGTGTTTTTAACAGCAATAGAGTTACAGAGGTTCCAAAGGGATGTGGTAAATTGCCTGAAGCCAAACCCACCAAAGACGTATCAGCATTGCCAGTGATCGGAGCAGGTTCACAGGTGGGATGGAGGACAGCTGGGAGTGGGCAGCTGGGCTTAGGGAAGCCCTGCACTGGACTGAAAGGCTGGAAAGGGCAGTGGAATGGAGGAACACTATGAGTGGCAGCCTGGTAGTGTAATGCAGCCATACGGAGGGAGGTTTCTGGGGACTGAGCTGCTAATTGCTGTATCACTGTGACTTTCTCTTATTTCTTTCTCCATTCTCAGCTCACATTGCTTGGGTAAGGAACCTTCCTACAGCCCAGCCCTATAGCCACTATAGCCTCCTTTCTTGCCTTCAAGTATCATAGAATCATAGAATCAACCAAGTTGGAAGAGACCTCCAAGATCATCCAGTCCAACCTATCACCCAGCCCTAGCCAATCAACTAGACCATGGCACTAAGTGCCTCATCCAGTTTTGTCTTGAACACCTCCAGGGATGGCAAATCCACCTCCCTGGGCAGCCCATTGCAATGCCAATCACTCTCTCTGTGAAGAACTTCCTCCTAATATCCAGCCTAGACCTCTCCTGGCACAACTTGGGACTCTGTCCCTTTGTTCTGTCAGTGGTTGCCTGGAAGAAGAGACCAACCCCACCTGGCTACAACCTCCTTTCAGGTAGTTGTAGACAGTAATGAGGTCACCCCTGAGCCTCCTCTTTTCCAGGCTAAAAAACCTCAGCTCCCTCAGCCTCTCCTCATAGCTCCCTTTTTCCTTCTGTCCCCTCCAGCAACTGTCAGTGCCTCCAGTCTATTGCAGACGGCAAAGTTCAGGTTCTGTATCCTGCTGGGAATTTTGGATAGAGAGTTGAATAGGAAACAGGAGGCAAAGAGGGTGCTTGTTACCAAGGTTGGGATGGAGGGATTGCTGTTGCCACAGTGAGGGGCTGCCTCCTTGCTCAGAGATGGGGGAATTGGAGGGTGGAGATGAATTGCTGTCCAGCATAGAGGTTCTCTCTCCTTTTGTCTCTCTAATGTGATTTATAAAAAGATGAAGTATATCTCTGACTTACCCCAGTGCTGCTGTGCTTTGCCCCAGTGGTAATGCAAAGCAGCTACCTAAATTTACAGCTGCTTTACACAGCCAACAGAGAATGTAGCAACCAAAGCATGCAATGCTTTCAGTCCTACAGCTGGAAGTATTGATACAGGTTTTAACCTAGGGAAACCTTTTAAATTTGAAGTAGGCACAAAGAAATACTCTTTACATTAGGCTGTGATTTTAAATATAATTTAGTCCATCATAAACCATCACTGCTGCAGAAAGAAATGTCAGTTGTCTAACAGCACAGGTCTAAAGAAGACTTGTCATGGAAAGTAGCCCTCTCTTCCCACCACCACGTCTCTTTAGTCATGCCCTTGCACACCTTCACCTTGTGCTGGTGCCAGCATATGCAAGGCTAGGAGGACAAATGCATCAAGAATAAAACTGGGGTTTGCTAGATTAGTTTTAATCCAGAACTGCCCACTGATTAAATTCACAGTGCAGCCGCTTCTGTAATGCAAGGGAAAGCATGGTATCGGGTAGGAATAAGATGACGTGGATGTTTAGTTGGGTGGCATGACCAGCATTTTCTGCATTCAACTGTATGTGAAGGTCAGGTCCTAAAATACTCTGTGCATGTGTCTGGCTATGCATGGAGATTCTCCTCATCAGAAAATGGGCAAAGGCTGTTTCAGTGGCAGCTATCATCCACCCCAATGCCGGGGAAGCTGGCAATGGGTGGGAGGAACACATGAAAGAGAATGGGTTCATGTTCCTCCTGGATGCCTGCAGCAAATCCATATCTGATCACAGCAGCTGAAGCTGCCTTGTATCACCTTCTTTGTAGTTCCATTTCATGAGTTTTGATTGCTTCACGTAGATTCCTAAGAGAGTATAGAATCACAGAATCATCGTTTGGAAAAGATCTTTACATTATCTAGTCCAGCCATCAACCCAACACCACCATGCCCACTATACCGTGTCCCAAAGTGCAATGTCTACATATTTTTTGAATATCCCCAGGGATGATGACTTCACCACCTCCCTGGGTAGCCTGTTCCAATGCCTAAAGACATTTTTTTCCTAATATCCAATCTAATCTTCTCCTGATGGAACTTGAAGCCATTTACCCTTGTCCTATTGCTAGTTACTTGGAAGAAAAGACTGACCCTCACCTCACTACAATCTCCTTTCCAGGTAGTTAAAGAGCAACAAAGTCTCCCCTCAGTCTACTCTTCTCCAGTTCCCATAGCTGCTCCTTCTAAGACTTGTTCTCTAGACCCTTCACTAGCTTTGCTGCCCTTCTCTGAACATGCTCCAGCACGTCAATGTCTTTCTTGTACTGAAGGGCCCAAAACTGAACCCAGTATTCAAGGTGCAGCCTCACCAGTGCTGAATATAGGGGCACAATCAATTCCCTATACCTGCTGGCCACGCTGTTCCTGATATGGGCCAGGATACTACTGGCCTTCTTGGCCACATGAGCACACAATTGTGTGTGATGCTGTGGTGTGAAACAGAAATGCCTCAGGGAACTTATTTGTACAACAGCTCACTTTGTATCTCATGAGAGTGAGATTTTGAGTGGTGGTGTTATTTCTGGATCATCAAGAAAAATTGTTTGGGAATTTATTTCCTTTTTAAAAGTTACCTGGCTTGTTACACCCCTCCTCCTGAACTCAGTTGTTCCTTTTCATTTCCACTCAGAACTGGCTGGAGGATAGAGAGAGCAGAAACTGAGTCCATTGTTTAACCTAAATATAAAATTGGTGATCACACTACTTTCTTTCAATGTATTTTCTAAAGTGAAGTTCTTACTGTAATTAAAAAATATGAACTGTAAATAAGAAGGACAATAGTCATTTTGAAGAAGCTAGAAGCTAATAATTCATGGAATGAAAAGTAGGAAAAAAGCCACAACTATAATTTTCCTGGTTTTGTGAATTTTAGTGGGTACACAGAACAGCATCAACAAAGATTTTGAGGAAACAGGAACTGTTCATCCCAGCCCAATGTAGTCCTGTGTCTTGCCATGACCAACAGCAGTTGATACAGGAAAAGGTGTAAAAACTGATGGGACACGTGAGGACTGCTCTGTTCTCAGCATGTTCTCTGCTTGACCTTGAGTACTTAAAGGTTGACTTGCACTCAAAACCAGAAGGCAGAATACTCTTGGATGGTTTTAGTTATTAACTATGATAATGCCAAATATTCTTGGTATCAAAGGAATGTAGTGCAGAGATAACATAAAAATTGTGAAAGTCTTCAGCACATCAGCAGAGTACATTGAAGGGATGCAAGAATGAAGATTGCAGGTGACACTCCCAGGCTCACAGTCTCAGGAAAATCACACAAACTGAATTTTTACCCAAACAAAACAAAGACTCCAGCACAGCAGGCACAGACCTCCTTGGGAGAGAAAGGGGACAGAGAACAAATCATCTGAGCCTGACATGAGTCACATCACTTTATGCATGACTGAAAGGTGCTTAGATACTGCAGCCATGAGCCCAGGCCAAGAACCTATATAAAGAAAATTTGGCAAGTGATGTGCTAAGGCTGTTTCAAAGACTTGTAAGTAGGAAAATGCTTGTAGGTAGAGAAATAAAAGTGTGGGTGAGCTCAGTACTTCTGTTGTGAGGTTTGACTTGGAGGCAGTCTGAGCAAAGAGAGCTCAGACGCATGGCAAGGATGGCCAGTCCCCAGGGCAAAGACTCAGCCTCAGGAGCAGTCAGCAAGGGAGTGCTTTGAGGGGCTTTGTGTGTGTGTGTGTGCATGCAGGTGTGTTTCCGAGAGAGAAGAAAGACACGGACAAGCTGAGAGACCTGATGAGATGAGGGTTAGCAGAAGGGAAAAGGCAGGAAAGGCTTGATTTAGGGGAAGGCTAAGGAGGAAGACTTGCAACTTCCCGTACAGTCCATGTTTCACATGTAAGACAATCAGGAATGCCCAGCCAGCACATTTCTTTTGCTGAACACACCTAACCCTTCAGTTCTGGAGAAATGCCACCTTAAGGTGCTTTTGAAAACAAACCCAAATACCACATTATTTGCAGAGTGACTATTGGAGCCAACTTTCCCACGCATCGAACAGCACTGCAGAAACCTTTTACTCCCAAATTATAAGAGAATCTCTATCGTGTTTATAATCTGTTCCTCACCCACTTTATTGCTCTTACTTAAACTTGCAGACAGTCATCTTCAAAGTCAGGACAAATTTTTCAGGAACAGGTTTCCACATCCCTTGCTCTGAACACCTTAACGGGACCAGTGCTTAGAAACAGCCCTGGCATTGTCACCACAAAAGCAATTGTTATGCTGATGGACTGCACCTTTCTGCCAGAATCGTGATGGGAAGGTTAGTTAAATTTAAACGAAATTTATTCCCTGAAATTCCTACCACCTTTAATAGGAAAAGCTATAACATCCTTGATGCACAAAACAGCCCTTGCAGCTGATGTCTGAAGTCTGCACCTGTTATTCCAACAGAGGTGACCTCTGAAACAAGAAAGCCATTCTATATAAACTCCAAGTTAAGTGACTTTCCCCATGTCTCCTCAAATAACACCCAAATATCTTTTCTTGTCAAAATCTTGCACTTGTCCTATAGTATACACGGTAAATCATGACAACCAGTGACTTATTTGAAGGCTGGAGCCCAAAGCAAGAGGTGCTGGTGCTGAAAGAAGTTTAAGCAGTCACCAGCCTCTAAAACATTAAGCTATAAAATACAAATCTATTTCTACAAAGGCAGTTTTAAATGACCTGTCAAGGCAGCTGGTCCCTGCTGGTTTTTTTGCTGTTATTGTTTGTTTGTTTGTTGGGGGGTGATTTTTTTTTCTTTTTGGTTTGGCGGGGGGGGGGGGGGTGGGGTTTTTCTTTTTTTTTCTTTTTGGTTTGGCGGGGGGGGGGGGGGTGGGGTTTTTCTTTTTTTTTCTTTTTGGTTTGGCGGGGGGGGGGGGGGTGGGGTTTTTCTTTTTTTTTTTTTTTGTCTTTTTGTTTGGTTTGGGTTTGTTTTTTTTTTTTTCAAGATGGTAGAAAGAATGAATTGAAGGAGGAAAAAATTGCTAGGAGATTGTTTCATTTTACTTCTATAATATGTGCATGTCCTGCAATAGAGTAGCAAAACTCTGGGAAGCATGTAAGTCCTGTTCAAGCTTATGAGATTAGGTGTCATATATCCCTCATTCTGGCCTCTTCCCAGCTGCAAATCCTGCCCTGTGAGCACTGTGAGGATTAGTCCCACAGACTGGAGGAAGAATGCTGCTCCACACTGGTATCCACCACTACAAAATGATCATCACACCACTGTCACACTGACACCTTCCCCAGGTCCATGGCATTTCTATGCTGTTCACATGGACCAGCCACTGCAACCTGGTTTCTGCACAGAGCTCAGATGCTGAGCTTCACACTGGGAAAATTCTCTGTTGGGTCTAAGAGGAGGAAGTACTATTCAGCTGCAAAATTCTCCTGCCAAGTTCACAGCTGCCTATAGCACTCCAGATCAGCTCTGGCACCTGTAGTACTTCAACCAGGAGATCTCAGATTTCACCTGTGTAGCTGGGGAGGGGCTCAAATCCCTCCTCTGTGCCCTTACCGTAGAAGGCCAGAATGCCCAAATGCTTCTGCTTGATTTCTTTGCAGAACTGAGCTGTGGAGCAGAGCTATAGTGACTGTGCTGTGCCTGAGGGCTCCTGAGACCTTTCTAAGGCCACTTTTGCCATTCACATACAAAAAGGCTGAGATTATCTGATCTGGGGGACAATTCTTTATTCCCATCACCTTTTCAAGACTACAGTTCTAAAACTCTGAGGCAAGAATACAGGACTCCCCACTTACTGCACCTTGAAAATTTCTGATTTTCTACATTAGAATTTGGTAAAGAGCAATTGTGTCAGCTCCTTTGGGGATATAAACATCAATCCAATATATTTGTCCTGTTTTCCTGTCATCTGTTGCAGCAGAGTCACGATCAGCGTGATCCTTCTCCCAGTTATGCTTGCTGTCTCTGTTCTCTAAATCACCTTTTTATCTTATGTGGCTGTTGTCAGAAGGTGCTGCTGAGCACAGAACTGAGGGCAGAATCCATCCTGCAATCAGGTCTGAAGCCAATCACGACATCAAAGAAAAGCAGGAGCTTTGCGATTCTACAAAATATTAAAAGCTGGTAAGAGGCATAATTCTGTGAGGGAGGAGCAGCTATTTGGGCAGAATAACTTTTGGTGCTGGGGAAAAGTATTTTGGGATACTTGACTTGCTTTAATGTGAAACATTCAGCATTACTTCATCTGCTGGTTGGTTGTGAGCAGAAAATTTGAGGTGGATTTTTATTGCAGAAAGAGGGTGTGGAAAAGTTTAGTCAGCACAAAAGTTTAACCTCACTAACAAGGTCTATAAATTTGCTGCAAGGATAAGGCACTCCCCTTCCTGTCTCAATGCTTATAAGGACAAGTATTTAATCAAAGCCCACTCCTGTACACATGAGTTGTGTTAGCGACATTCTTAATTTCATAGTTAAAATGCAACCTGAAATTTATAAACAGGATTGCTTTTAAGGTCTTTGAACATAGTCTCTGGTATTTTCTTAACCGTTTCATGGCTTCTTTTAAAATGGTTTCAGTGTGTTCTGAAAAGTGAACACAAAAGTAGGCAGGAATGAAAATTAATATGAAGAAAAAAAAAAAGAGAGAGAAAGATTGATTTAAAATTTGCTTCCAGAAGCTCCTGCTTTCAGCAGTGTGAAAGTGAGGAGGTGAGCTCTCAGCCCTCGGATGGATTTTCTGACAAGGCTAAAATCAACTGAGAGCTTTGATCCAATATCAGGACTCACTTCTCAACAGTTGTTAGGATAAAACACCAGCTTCTTCCCCAGAGCAAGTCCAAAAGCCTAGTCACTCTGCAAGTCTGGGCCAGGCTGGTATTGCTGCCACTGCCTGACTTGGATCTGAGTGCAAATCTGTCCCTTCCTTCCTGGGTTGCCATGACCTGAAAGCTTTGAATTTTCTGCTCTGGGTTGCAGAGTTTTGAAAGCTTGTGCTTTGCATTTCCACAGGGCTATAAAAGCCTGTGGGCACTGACCAGGCTTTCAAAACCGTTTGAGCCGACCTGTCCTCCGGCACATGGCAGTGGGGCCAGCAACTGATCTCATTTCACTGCTCTGCCACCGGCTCCTTTGCGACATTAGCTAAGTCAATTAGCTTCTGCGTGCATCTGGTTTTCGTCTCTAAAAGGGGGACAGTAGTAATTTACTACCTCACAGTAATCCTGTGAGGATAAATATATTAGCTTAGGAAGTGCTCAAATACTGGTGTGATTAGTGCTCCTCTCCATCTCTTTGACAGCCTGTATTTTGCAGCCTGGAAGCCTGTGGTCTGGCAAACCATAACGGATTGGAGCTGAAGACCACCAGAGCAACTCTTGGACTAGCTGAGCACAGATGTCATGGCAATGAAAGCCAGAAAAATGCAGTTTCTCAGGGATCTGACAAAAATGGAAAGTAATGGAGGAGAAGCAAACTCAGGCAGGAAATAAGAAGAACCACTCCAGCAGCAATACACTGCATTTTGTGTATTGCTTGTTTTAACTTACATGTAGATGATGTGCCTTAGTCTTTCCATTATCATTCATTTAGGGTTAGAAAAAGACAGTGAGATGATATTTCCGGGACTGGAACACTGGAGATCATGCTGCAAAGCAGAATTATTCATCTGTAGGTCTGCTTTTCTGAACCAGCAGTTGTGTTTTCCATGAGCCAACTGCTATGAGTATTCCAGATTTTGGTGATTAGGGCATGCAGGAGGTCATTTCAATTTCGTTCCCAGTGACCAGCATTCCCAGGGCCTTCCTCTGTCACACTATTAATCAGGAACAGAAACTTTTCCCATGTACTAATGCTCAAAGTATGTCCACACACAAGGGGCAAATTATCATGTAGTGGTTCTTCTTTGGTGGTTGTTTGGGTTTCTTTGTTTTCCCTCAAATGAACTTAACCTTTCTTGGTTAGTGTGAGGAGGAGGTAAATGAACTATGAGAATTATTACTCATGTTGATGGACTTCATAGGACCTCTAGGGCACCAGTCAAGAGAACAGTCTCACTATGCTACAGTAGGAGAGGGCACAGACACTGATCACATGTGGTCAGGCAGCTGAGACAATGCAGAAAGGGAAAGATACTTGTACCTGTTTTCCAGAAAGGCACTCAAGGAACAGAAAACTTATGGGCCTTGGCCAGGAAACAGAATCAAACACAACCTTAATATTGTGACTGCACTGCTATTACAATGCCAACTTCTTCAATCTAGTAAAGCAAAACTACAGGCAAGTTGTTATCCTCAGCTTAAGGATTTCTCAGTCCAGACAACCTAGTGGTGTGGATGAGGAAGTATCAAAGTTGTCTCTCCAAGGCTCCTTGAATTGGAGAAGAAAAATGGGCAACTTTTTTTTTTTTTTTCTATTATTTTGAGAAAACAGAGTTTCTAATAATGCTGTCTTACAAAGGAAATGAAAGAGTCTTGGGGGTAATACTGAAAAAAGGGTGGGCAGTCAGAGTCATGGCCATATGGTCTTCAAGCTGTGCTGTCAAGCAGATGGAGATGTACTATCTTGCGTGAGCACCGAGTATTGCACTAGGCACTTGTGAATCAGATGATGAGATCTGACAATGCAATTGACAATTACTACAAAATCAGGTGAGGAAAAGTCACCAGCAGTAATGCTCCCTCAAAACAAAAATAAACATTAAAACCAAACCAAACCAAAACCAGAACAAGAGAGAGGAAGGATGAGAGGATGATCTTCTAACAGGATCTGCAGTTTACAGATTCAGTGCAGAGCATTTATCAAGTTGAGTAACACCTGAAATGAGAAGGGAAGTTGTTCTAACAAGTCTTGTAAAAAATTGAGAATCTCCAGCTTTTGATTTTATACTGATTTATTATGTTAAAGGCAAGCAAAACTCATCCCACAGTACCTATACACTAGTTGGCTATCAAGTGGGACATGCGACAAGACTATGTTTGTTCTTAAGAAAAGAGAAGGAAAAGCTACCAGAAGCAGTGATCTCCAAACCAAGTGCTACAAATACACAACAAGATTTTGCTTTCCAAAAAGAGCACCACTGAAATGGCTGGGCACAGTGGAGCCATAAGAGCTACCAAGTAGACACAAATGGATGTTACATATAAACTGGCGATCGGTCTCAGGGCTTTAAGACTGTTGTACACCTCCTTCCAGAATACATCTCTGTTGTCAAGAAGCCAGTGTATCCTGTATTAAGCAAACTTCTCAAATGGATGCCTTTGCTTTGAGGGACAGCGCCCCACACCTGCAAAGTTCTCAGGTGAAGGAGTGACAAACTGGACACCCCATATTTAGAGGAGCACAAAGCATCGGTGCCTGTTGGGCTCACACTATTCATAGTCTTCCAAGTGTTTACATCATGAAGGCATGGAGGGCACAGGGGAATAATACAGTTTTGAGTGGTAGGTGTATGTGAAAACTCTTTGTTTTGTGATCCAGATGATGAATGGCTTACACTCATGGAACAATCACTTACCTTCAAGTTTTGCCTAGAAGCTTTAGGGCATCAAAGGTTTATGAGACAGTTCTGTGTCAGTCACATGAACACATGTTTGTGAAGGTATTCAGGAACCCACACCTTTAGGTGTCTAAAAATATCTTAAAAACCTGTCCCCATAGAGTGTCCTAACATTCCAGTGTCTCAGTTCAAAAGCTCTCGAGCATCTGACAAGACTAGCAAAGGAGCAGTAAGCCACTAATCTTCTATTTTCCAAGCCAACTTCAAAAACCTGGTGCTTTCACAGAAAATGAACAGGGGTTGGGTTGACATGACCTGCCTTAAACTTCTGAATATGACAGGGAATAGCTCTGTGAATCCCTGCTCTGGATCAGAGATCTCCTGGCTTCCCCATGGTCTTGCACTCAGTGCAGCCTGAAGCTGATTCAAACTTTAACATGGAGAGCAGGGCCCATGGGCACTTTGGCAGTGCTGCATGGCACTCAGCCAACACCACTTACTCTAAGCTCCATAGCCTTACTGTGTAATGCACAGAAGGGCTATTTTGCAGTAACATTTTGAAAAATATCCTCAGAACCAAATGCTTTCAGTGCCAGAGCTTTCTGCCATGTGGTAGGGGTGTAAGACTGGCTTTTGGTGCTCAATTTATGGTGGAGCCGAGTGAGGCCTGAGGGACTGGACATCTCATTCTGAAGTATGAGGATCAGAACTCCTCAGAGTGCTTGAGTCAACCACACTGGGGTAGAGGAAGAACCTCAGCAAACTATTTGGCTCTCACCCACCACCCTGGCTGAACAGAGATGAGAAGACAACAGCAGATCCTCAAAGGAACACAGTTAACACAAAACAGGAAAAATGCAGGAGACCACAGAGAGGAAAAAATTAACGTGCTGTAAGAAATGCCGGAGTGACCCCAGTACAGCGTGCTGAGAACGGCAGCAGGGCAAAACCGGCAAGCACTGTGGTGTGGTCCACGCTGACGCAACCCCAGCTCCTAGGAAGGGGTTGGGCAGTGAGCCAGGGATCACCATCACAATCGGTGTTAACCCTTCCACCATCTAAAAAGGCTGCAGATAATCCCTCGCAGTTTCGCTGCTTCATAGTTCGGGCCAAGGAGGGATAGAAGAAAGGACTGGAGTAATTAATGCGGCAGAAAGGCGCTTCTAGAACAACTGGAACAGCCGGAACAACTCCCCGCAGCCGGCACACGCTCAAACCGACCATCACTCGCAACAGGTCTCGACGTGGCGCTCAGCCACCGCTGCCACGGACGGCGACACTCCTCGGGCGAGTGGGGAGTGCTCCAGTTTCCCTCCCGACGGGCGCTCCTTGCACCTATTGGTTCCAACTCTCGCCGGCAGCCCCGTGCCAGCTCGGATCTAACCCATAACCAAACGCCACAGAGGCCCCGAGTTAAGAGCGGAGGGATCGGGCGTGGGTAAGGGACACCGCTCCGAGGCACGGCAGGGCCCGGGCCGGCGAAGAGAGGGGCGGCGCGGTACCCACCCAGTTGCCAAGCCAGCTCCTTCCGGCGGAGCCGCGCGAGTGCCCGCCCTNCGGCGGGGAGCGGAGCGGAGCGGGTTCTCGTGCAGAGCCCGGAGGCAGTATGTGGGCGGCCGAGCCCCGGAGCTCCGGTAAGTGGCTCGGCAGCGTCGCGTTTTCCCTTCAGCCCCGCGCCCAGCTCCCGGCGTGGCGGGTTCGTCTCCCGGGGAGCCGCCAAACTCCTCTGCCTGTTGAGCTCTGCGGATCGACCGCCGGTTCCACTGCCTTCTTCGGCCCCGCCGCCGCCCCCGGTGCCCCGGGGGAGCCGCTGAACGGTACTAGAGCACCCTCCCCCCGGCTCGCCGGGGCCGCCACGCGGTGCTCGGTGGCCGCCAGCTGCGCCCCGCGGGGCCTCCTCGGGTTGGCCGGGAGCAACTAGGCACCTGCCGACGCTACGAAGCGGTGCCGGGGGCGCCGGGGCTCGCCACCGCGGCGTGACCTTCCCGATGGGCTTGCGGCGCTCGGGGCATCCCCGGCAGGCGGTTCTGCCGCGGAAGGTCGGCGTAGGGTAAAAGGGCTGTATGCCGCGGGGCTCAGCGACGAGCGCGGCGGGGCGTCCCGGGCGCGGTGCCTCCGCCGTGTGGGGAGGTGCGGGGTGGTCGGCGACGGCCCGAAGCGTTTCCCCGGGGCTGATGCCGGCCGTTCCGCGGCCGGTGGAGGGAGGGCGCTGCAGCGGGGCGCGAGTCGGGCGGCGGGGGGCGGCAGATCGCGCCTTCACCACCCCCTCCGGTGGGGCGAGCCGCCGCCTGGGAGAGCACGGAGCTGCCGGGCGGCGGCGTCTTGGGTGGCGAGAACAAAGGGCCCCCGGCGGGAGTGGGCAGGGAGCTCCGCCGCCGTGCCCGGGGTGCCAGCTTCCAAAATTGGGGCGGGTCGAGTCATTCCCTTCTCCCCAGCCCGTCCTCCCGGGGGAGTGCGGCTGCAGCCTGCCCTGGGCCACCTCCTGCCCCGCAGCCGGCTCCGCAACCTGTTGGGCTGCCCGCCTGTTAGGAACCCTCGGGGGATGCCTGGTGGGGAGCGGGCACCCCTCCTCCTGGCTTACCAGAGTGGCGCCTGGTGGGCTCCGGCAGCCTGAGGGGAGCGGGAGGTGAGGCTCGAGGCGACCGCTGCAGGCGGGTGTGTTTCCTTCTCGGGGCTTTCGGCAGCGAGAAACTGTCCTCAGACCTAACTTCAAGCAGTTGAAATACCTGGCGTAATTTAAATTTAATGAAAGAAAGTATTTCCGCGCCGTTAAACAACGATCTGTTCCTGCAGACCTTTTGTGTGGAAAAGATGTGCTCTGTTTCCTGGAGACTGACTGGGGCAGCTGTTTTAACGCGGTTTGGTGTTCTGTATTTATTTCGAATGTAACCAAATGGAGCTGTATTGCTAGTATCAGATTAATCATTCTCATGTCGTCTTAGAATTGAGCTATAAAAAGTGCTTTAGTTTGAAGATAACTGGATAATCAAAACTTCAACCCTAAGTTAGGTTGAATATCTGCAGGTTTAGAATCTCTGAAGGTGGCTAACTTGATCAGGGACTATGAGCAAATAGTTTCCTTACGCGACTTGTGTAACCACCTTTGTTCATTTTTCAAGGTAAATGTTAGAGAAATGACAAATTTAATTTGAGATTGCTGAGGTCTTGTGCAGCAAATGACTTCTCTCCGTGATGGGTTCCTGGGTGATTGTTCCATGCCTGCCAGTGTGGTTTTGAAAACAGCTATTTAAATAAAGTCCACTGCACTCCTTGTGAATACAGGAAATGTATGGCTCATGAGAATGGTTTTATGGAGGGAGCGAGTGTACTTTAATCCTGATTTTATTATTTCTGCCGTGGCGGTTCGCTGTGGGGCTGAGGACGTAGGAGTAATAAATATCTGTACGTTGAAGTGCATGATCAGCAGTCTGAACTTTGAAAGCAAGAAGTAAAATCTACATGGCAAAAATGGCCAGTGTGTGCTCTGAATGTGTGTGGTCGTTGACAGTGTTGGATTATTCGAGTTCTCAGTTTTTACCTCTAATTGACCACCTTAATTTGTGAGTTTCTTAGCCTGTGTCAGTTTCATGCATCCTGCTCATTGAAATAGGATGCAGCATGACCATACACATAAAGGGACTGAACCAGTTTTTGGCTGGAGTTAGTACATCACTTCAGCACAGGAGAGTTTTACAATTCAGCTTAGTAATGAATATTGCCATCTACCCTTTTCTTTGCATGTGTGTGTCTGTAAATATGTCTTTGATAAATACTGGTGGTGGCTGTTAGTATAATAGTAGGAGGCATAGACAACATTTTATTCTCACCTGTGTTGCTAGAGAAAATGTACATTCATGGAAAATGAAAGTAGAAGTCATCCTACATTGTGTCTGCATTTGGTTGTGAATTGAGAGGTATGATTTTTTTTCTTGAAAAAAAACAAACCCAAAAACCAAACCCTGAAGTCCTGCTTTTGAGAATGTGAGTTAACTGTCATAGGCAAAAGCAGAGAAGACAGTCAAAGCTTGTGATTATAAAGAGAGAGATCTAAGCTTGTGGGTAACTGAGAAAAAATGTTTTCCTCTTTGTGTCCACATAATGCAGGGCTGTGGGAAGATATGCTTAATGAGGATGATTATTGCTGTGGCTTTCCATAAATCCACTTGTAATGGAGGCTTTGTACAGTTACTTCTGAATCTGTACATTTAAAAACTGCAAATAGCGATAATGGAGTTGGCTAATAGCAGACTGTCAAGTAAGTGCAATCCTTGTGATAATGTTCAACCATAGATCTCCATTTAAGTATTACTTTTAAGCAGAAAATATTCCTTGTAGGTCATAGTATATGCAATTAGGAAGACGAAAAAACCCACGGCTGTTGCTGCCCATTCTTGAATTTTAACCAGCTAACTTTGTGCCAAGCATACTTTTTTTCTCAAGCTTTTTATCAGATAACAGGGGATCTACAATTTTGTAGATTCATTTGATGTGAATTTAGATAGTAGAGAGGAATAATGATAATAGTAATTAGCTTGAAAAGACTTTCTGAAGAGGTCTACCTGAGCAGTAGATGTCTGGCTATCTCCAAGTTAAAGCTGGGACCTACTCCTTTTGAAGAATTGCAGACTTCCCTGTAAAGCATTGGAGTGAGCTGAATGCCACCAGGCAAGAGTCTCAGCTGATCCCATTAGTACTATTAGCCAGGACAAACGTTTCTGTTTCAGTGGCTTTTTCAGTGTCTCTTCAGCCAGGCTTGAGAGTTAAATTACTTGGCTGTTTTGCAACTTAAAAGGTAAAGGTAAGACAGTAGGGGGAAACTTCTAATGTGTTATCTCACCCCAACACATAAGGATGTAAAAGCACCTATCATTTTCAAGTAAAGCATTAGTAACAGCTGCTGAATGTTTCACTGAATTAAAATTTAACTTATGTAGCTTTTGAAGAAATCTGACACGTGAGAGACTTAGGTTTATGTTTGGAAGAATTAATTGAGAAATACGCATGATGCTGACCATCACTGCTTGCTTTCCTTTAAAAGCAATGCCTTTACTTCCATCTTTCATTTAGTTTGTGAGAGCTTCTTACATGGATTTACTTTTGCTCAAAATCTGCCCATAAAAGTAAGCTTTGTTTCTGCAGATCTCACTACAGTGTTCAAATCCAAAATCTAGGCTTCCTTTCCAGTAAAAACTTATAATTACATGGGGTGGTAGCTAACTGGAAAGTATTGCAAAACATATGTAAGAATACTGTCGTACAAACTCTAAAACTGACGAATGACTCACTGCACCAGTGCTGTATCAAATTCTATCTATACACAAGGTTTAAATGACAAGTTTACTTTTAGGCAGAGAATATGCAATTTTCTTGTACTCCTTCTACATCTAATGTCAAGTGAGCTTAATGAAATGGTACATGTGGGCATACAGGAGGCACCAGTTGTAGAGTGTTAATGAGCAAAGGGAACAAGCGCTGCTTGGCTCTGTGAAGATGATGGAGACCTACTACTCTGTATATTAAAAACCAAGTTCATGATACTGTTGCACATCTTGAAACATTTCTTTCCTTTATTTACCTCATGCTTCATGTGCTAACATTTGTTCTATTTTTATTTTCTATAGGATTGAGTACTTGTTTTTGGCTGTATATATGTTCATGTTTGTATTAGTTGAATTGCTAACTGGCTTTTGAATTTTGGCGATATTTTTGTGGATCTATAGTTCAGGTCACTGCCAAAATGAAAATGGGACGATGTTCAGCATGGGAAAGGTGCCCATGATTGTAGGTTAAAGAAGAAGAGAGTACTTTCCATGTCAACAACACAAGTTTTATTTCTGACTTTGACTTTGTAATTTATTATGAGAAGCTTCAGAGAGACCTCTCCAAAACTCAGGACACAAAAATGTTCTGTAGCTGTGCTTGTGATGAGGAGGGTAGGGAAAAACAGTGGAGTGGAGGCATCAGGGTCTTGTGCTGTTGTGTGTCACCCTTGTAGAAGTATGGGTGCTGAGGTGCCTGACAGAACACCCATGGGAAAGTCTAGCCTGCATAGCTGAGGAGCGCAGTATCCACTCAGCCCTAGGTGGAAGACTTTAAACTTTTCATGACCTCTTTTAATTTCTAATTTAGTTGTAATCCATTGTGCCACAAAGCCAGTCTCTTCTGCTCCCTGTTAATCATTGGCTTTCAGGGCTACAGGGAAGATGGAGTGCACGTCCTTAGCCTTTGCCTTGTGAGAGAGCTGTAGTGACCAGTACCTGCAGATGTTTTTACTGTCTGTAGGAAGGTCCGAGTCTCCTTGGGCTGTGAAAGGAGGCTAAGGGAGGGAAACTGGAGCACTTACACTGCGTGCACACAGACATTAAATAGCATATACACCTTTGCCTTACTGGAAAAAGGAGAAACTGATCTTATGCCTTTAAGGACTCTCTCTGAGAAATTTTCAAGAGATCAGAATTCTTTAGATTAGAGATCAGGTAGGGTTTTTGGAGAAGAGGATGGAAGCGATGTATATTAAAAGCCTGCTTGAGAGCAAAATTGACAAAAGCGTCCCCTAATACCTGAGCTTGGTATTCTGAGGACGTAGCTCTGTTTGGATGTTTTCATTAAGTGCAATCCACAGTATAGCTGAAATACAGCAATGCCATTGATCTAGAAGGGATAGAGTGGTCCCACTCTTATTCTTGGCCTTCAGCAGGTGTAGAAGCTTCCAGTTTGCAACCTGCCCAAAAGACATTTATTTCTTAACACAAATTTCAGTTACAGCTGGCAAGTGGGTAGGTACTTTCTTTGAGCTTTACTGAGAAGGAGAGGAATTACTTAGGTTGGCACAGGAAGCTTATAGTTCAGAGCTGTCAGATGAAATCGAACCAAGAATAATGTGAAGTGTTGGCATGGAGCATCACTCTTTCTGTGATTGACTGTGGTGAGGAATTATCTATTGGCCTATTGGCTCTTGTAGGCCTTTCTTCCCTTTTTTTCCCCCCTCCTGCAAGTATAGTGTTTGAGACCAAACTGCATGTGTACATATGAAGGACAACATCTGGTTGTTTTATGATGTCCATGTCCGCATAGCATGGTTGCTTTTTTATCCCTCCAGTATATGGATTCTTCCTCAGTGTGGCACCCTCACTGCTGAAGGCAGCCAGGCATTTGAGCTTTGTAATATCTCTTCTGTCTTCAGGAGCAGGAAGTTATTCTTGGGGTGGTACTTGGTTCTTCAGTTATGTTTTGTCACAAAATTAGATCAGAGAGGGTTTTGGAAAAGCTGGGGTTTTTGTTTTGGTTTGGTTTTAGAAGGTTTTGCGAGTAGGGATGGAAGAGTGACGATTGTGTGGCTCTTGCTATTTTTCTGGAGGAGTTTTGGTAATTATGGTGACAGGTTAGGTTATTTTGCAAACTTGGGTGTATTTTTGATAGATAAGGTAAATTAGGTCTGACAAGTATGAAAAAGGCTAGGCTGGTGTTTGATTTTAGGATGTGTATTGAAATTATTTTTTGCCTGACAGATACTGTACTTCTGACATTATATCTTGAAGGGGAACCATAGAATTGTTAAAGAGGATCTTTTTTGAACACTGTGTTAAGAATGTGAGATGTTAATGTACTTGGAAGGTATGAAATGGGGACAAATGATCTCTTGTTTTTGGATAGAGTTGTTGCCTTTATAAAAAGTACTTTTTTCTTCAAATACAAAGGAATAATGTTTTTGTATCTCATTAACATTTATGTTGCCAAATTGGATCAAAGGTTTAGTTGTTACAGAATCAATAATAATTTTCTGAAGGAAAAACCTGTTATTTATAATGTGTTGTCCATTGTGTTTTAACTACTTGCAATACAGAATTTTCAATTGACTAGGAGATGCACCAAATATCACTTTCTGTGTCAAAGTTGAGTGAAATACAAAATACAGTTAAGATAAACAATGAAAATTAGCTTCTTAAACCTATGAACTAGAAGGCATGGAAATAGATTTGTAAGATATGTGTTCTTATTGGTTTTGTTGACTGTTCTTAAGCACTACCAACTTCCTTTAGTCTTACATATTCTGATCTCTGTGTTACGTGATAAAAATCCCCATACTTGTAAACGTTTTTAACTGGAGGAGGAAGCATGCATTTCTGAATGTATTTTAAATACTGTCTCCTCATTATAGCCTTGTTCATGGGTAGCTTCCAATTAATGAAGTGCAGACTTGAAGAGTTACACCTAGGGAGACAAATATTTCAGCAGATTGTGGAGTTACTGCTTTTATTCTGCCTCCTGTTATGCAGGTAAAATGATAAACTCTTTGGAGATGGAAGTCTCTCAGTAACAGAGTTGCTGCTCTCATTAGTTGGTGTTTTCTCTGAATTCTTCTACATATTTGTAGCTTCTGAAACTACACTTTATGCTTTGGGTGCAGTGTTAAGGTACAGAATCTGTTTGAGGCCTTTTGGCTGAAAAAAAAAAAAAATTAGCCCTTCCATTAACTTAATTTCCTGAGGTTTGTCCCATTGCAGGGGATTTTTTTTTTTTTTTTTTAGCACAGGTCCATAGGTTCTGCATCCTAATTCTTCACCCAAACAGGTCAAGTCAAGGGGAGCTTGTGAAAACCTGTAGCGTGGCCATGGTTTTAACTGCTTTTTTTTTTTTGAGGGTCGAGGGGAATTGATGCAAAACATAGGTTTCTGTTATTTGCAGTTGAATTTGGATGAGACTGAAGTGAGTGTGGGCTTTCACTGATGCTGTCTTGTCCTTTGCACAGAGATGTCCGCTTCCTGACAGCAAGCATCACACTTTGTTTTTTTGTCTTTGCTGCTGACTTCCCTATCTGTCTGGGTCTGCAGCCAAGGCCATGATGGCAAGGGACACTTCTCAGTTCTGCACAGGAGAAATGCACCGAGTGTAACACATGTGCCTCGGTGGTGAAACTGCAGCAGCTCTGTAGCAGCAAACTTACTTCTGATCATTGTGTTTGGCTCCTACTATGTTTCCTTCTTGAAGCTTTTTCTTGGTAAATTACATAGTAATAAAGTGTGCTGCTATGCTGCATCTCTGCCAATCTCTTGCTTTTGCCTGTGGAAGGGGTAGGAGCACAATTAATTGCAAGGTGGGAGCATTCTGAAGGGTTATATTGCAGGAGGTTGCCATGGTCTTCTAGTGGTCCCTCACCTTGATATCCCAAAGCGGGGTATCCTTTAAGAACAGTATTTCACTAAAGAGTGATCAAGGGTTTCTTCATTGGCCCAAACCACCTAGATAGATGAGCAAACATTTGTCTTTAAAATGACTTGTACTCAACTGCTGCGACCAGCAACTTGACTGCTGCGACAGGAAACATCTTAAATGCTCTAGAAATTGTGAATCGTGTTGTGCTCGCTTATTTCATTAGGTGTTCAGGGCAGGCACTGTGAATTGTATAATGTTAAAGAATGCATTGCACAGCAGTTATGTTTCTGGAAAGCATCTGTACATGTATCTTTGAATTAAAGAGCTGTTGGGTTTTTTTTCTTATTAAACTTCGAAGAGTTGTGCTTTGAAGACCAGTGAATTTTTGATGCTCTTAAACATTGTCTACAAGGAGCCGGTGAGTGATCTCCTGACCTTCTGTTTTTCTTTCTTCTTTTTGAGCTGGTACCTCTATTGTGTGTTGGTTTTGGATGTTATGAGAAATGCAGACATTCTGCTTTTTGGTGTTTAGTTACAGGATGAGCTGACAACTGCGTAGGTTGTAAATGGAGGATAACCTCTCAGATACTGCCTTTCTTTGTATCTGAAGTGAGTTAACAGCATCTTGGATTCTTGTTGCACAGTGTAATTAAAATAAACACTATAATGCTAATCATTTATGTATTTTTGCCTGTGGGTGAAGTTTTAAATTAGAAGTAGCTATACTTCAGTGGAAGTGGATTTTTTTTTTCTTTTTTAAATTATTATTATTACTGTGTTGCCTGTTTCCAGTCTGGTAATATTTCTGTGAGACTGCATAAAAAATACTGCTAGACAGATTTGTTTTTGTTTTTCATTACCTAATTGTATATTCTAGTAACAATGTAATTATTGCTTTTAACAAAAACTGCCTGACTTGAGTGTTTAATTCCATCAGACTCAAGCAGTCACTGATGAGGTAATAAATGATAGGTTATATGTAGAAGTGGATTTGTAATTATTTGCTGCTTTGGGAAAAAAAAAAACCAAAACAAAAAACCCAGCGATGTTTTGTTTCTGTCCAGTGACTAATGTTGAAAATCAAAGCAGCTCACCAGATGTTTTTTCTAATGATTGTGGTTCAAGGTCTTTTTTGTATGGAGGAGGGTTTCCACTGAGTTCATCTCTTGGCTTTGAAGTTTCTCTTGCTTGTTAATGCAGCACTCCTCTAAACCTTTTGCTCCAGACTTCTCTGTGGATGGGTTTTATGGAAGAGCTCCTTTCTCAACCCTTGGTGTATCTCTCAGCTCCCCATTCACGAGGAGGCGGAGGGGCAACGGCGTTTTTACAGTAGGGGCTGAGCACTTCCATTCATTTGTGTTTATTTCGTAGAATTAAATCAAGAGTAAGTGTTTCGCTTTATTTGTTGATGTCTGATTAAGAATTAGTGGAAGAAACTGAATTGCTGGTGTGATTAACTGTAGGTTTTGTTTCTCATGTATGAAAGGACTCATTGTCTGAAGCTTTTCCTCCATCCTGCTCTGCCTAATCCTGCTGAAATCACGCTAACGACGGCAGTGCTTGAGGCTCCTCTTGTTTTCCTGCTTGCTTAATCATACAGCTGGAAAAATTTCCTCTTCCAAGGGACAGTTGCTTCTCGTGCCGAATCTGTTGCCACGTTGTAGGAATGTTGCTAATAATGTGGGCATTAGTTGGAGGGTCTGAGGAGAGAGGCTGGTTAATCTGAATTCTACAAATTGATCTAATTTATGCTACGTTTGGGTTTCAAATCTGGCCTTGATGTTTTTGTTAATTCTCTCACCTACCTCTTTGCAGCCATGCCTACAGGAGACGAGCTGCCTCATTCTGACTTTTAATTCTTCGCAAATTTTTGTTACATCGACTTTCTGTAATTGCTGATGTAGTACTTGGGCAGACAGGATCTTTAAAATCACTCAGTATGTGTTTTCAAAAGCAGATTTATAAACTCAAGGTTTGTAGAAATGAATGCATCTTTAAAGTACAAAGCAAGAAATTATAGCAGGGTCGACTGTTCCTCCCTCAGAAAAACCCTGGAAGAAACACAATATCCTACACTACAAACAGTAGCCTTTCTTTTCCTCTGAATCAGGTTGTCATTCCAAGGTCTCAGTGTGACTTAAAAATATAAAATAAACTCCCCTGAGGAATCTATTAAAAATTATTTGGTTCACTGAACATTCAGTGCACGTTCAGTCTTGGAATCCATTACATACGAGTAGAAAGACTTAAAAAACCCTTTCTGACGAAGCTGGTCTGAGTTGTGTCCCTTTGTCAGGTGAGCATGAGGGAATTTCATTGCTTTATTTTAAAAACAGAAGTTTACGGAATTAATATTGATTTTTATTATGGCTATTTGCTAGTGCCACTGTATCCAAGGGTCGTATGTCAGCTCTGCTTTTGTAGTGGCAGCTTTCCTTGTTCCTTTTAGTTGAAGTGTAGTTGTGGAGCTTTAGAAATAGTTGGGAAATGCTGGATTTTTTCCCCCCTCCTTTAAATTCAATTTGTAAAGGTTTATTACCTAGAATTAAATTCTTATCGGGTTGAAATGGTGCATAAATTCTTGTTGAATGGAGACAAATGCTATTAGAAATCAGTGAAACTAATCTGTATTTTAATCCTAGATTTGTTTTCATATTCATTGTACACTGAAAATACTTTGCATCTACTTTGTCCATCCAGAAGAGGCCAGGAAGATGCTCAGAGGGCTGCAGCAGCTCTGCTGTAAGAGCAGGCTGAGAGAGTTGGGGCTCTGCAGCCTGGAGAAGAGAAGGCTTCCAGGAGACCTTATAGTAGCCTTCCAGTATCTGAAGGGGGCCTACAGGAAGGCTGGGGAGGGACTGTTGACAAGGTCTTGCAATGACAGGACAAGGGGCAATGGGTTTAAACTGGCAGAGGGGACATTTAGACTGGATGTTAGGAAGAAGTTCTTTCCAGTGAGGGTGGTGAGACAGTGGCACAGGTTGCCCAGGGAGGTTGTGGCTGCTCCCTCCCTGGAGGTGTTCAAGGCCAGGTTGGAGGAGGCCTTGAGTGACCTGTTCTAGTGGGAGGTGTCCCTGCCTATGGCAGGGGGTTGGAACTAGATGATCCTTGAGGTCCCTTCCAACCGTACCATTCTATGATCCATATTGGTGTTTTCTTGGTCTGATATTTTTTAATGGTAAAGTGTGGGAGAGTCTATGTGTTAGATTCCCACTTATAGGATGGTTGCTTGCTCTGGGTTGTACTTCCAGATACCTGATGCAGGTGTTGTCAGTTCCCATCAGCAGGTACTGCCTTTGTGCGCTGAAGACTTGTCATGTTATTCAGCAAAAGCATTTCATTTAGAAGAACTTTCCCATGTTTTCAGCTCATTATGGAGAACAGTGAAGTCCGCTTTGTTGGTTTCTGTATGCAAATATTCATAGCTGCTCAGCAGTTGTTAGCTTTTCAGAGCCTAAAGTCAGGTAAGGGCTTGAAGAAAACACAAATAACAGGCAATTCCTCCAGATGTGCAAGTTTATTTGATTAACCCACCTGACCTACAGCATTTGAGAGCAGTTAAATATTTGGACAGTCACCAGTCCGTTAGTCATGTTTCATTAGGTGATGGCCTCCTCCGTTTGGAGCATATTCTATTTTGCTGCTGTTGCCAAGTTTTGTACAGTCTTAAAAGGGAGCTGTACCTGGCGGGGCCTGGCAGGTGCTTTTGGGGTGCTGCTGTACCAGGCTCTCAGGAGGAGCTGGTGATGCATGTCACTGCAACAGCATCATCTGCCATGGCTAAGGGATTGGAGGCAAGGGAGAAAATTTTTAATTGCATATTGTCAACACCGTAAAGGTTAGCTGGAAGATAAAGTCACAAACCTAAGCAGAAATAGCAAGGCTGCCCTGAGAAGTGTAAAAGACTTGTCAAAACCTAATCTAATCTCCTGCATTAACTGTACATTGCAATAATGAATAAATGAAATTCCAGCAAGCTGAGATAGTTCAATTTTAATAACTTCTTAAAAAATCAGAATGAAATATTGCACTGGAAGAGGCATATCACAGTTATCCAAATTTCTCTATACAGAATCAGTTTTAACTTTATGCAAGTGTATTAATGGTTTAAAAACTTATCTCCTTGTCAGCAGCTTGACCAGTATTTTAGTACTAGAGACATGGTTTTATCTTGAACTGGTCTTGTTTATCAATGGATAATGCAGCCAACTGGAAAATTGTTTAACTGCTATGGTTTTGATGCAGTGTCTACCCTAAGAAAGTAAAGTTTATGTAAAACCAGTGTCGTTTTCAGTGGATTCAAGGGGAAAGAACCAGTTGTTTATGCTGAAGCACTCGTTATTGTCCCTTCTTTTGAAGATCTGTGGTAACTGTATGTATGATGACTAGGTAAAATGCCCATCTTCTCCAAAACCTGTGGAGGAAATGGTTGCTGCTATTTTAACTTGGTGCATTTCTTGGATGCCTTGCTGAAACTGTTCTGGTGGGAAGTGCTAGTGGGTTTTATGGGAGACAAAGCTAGTACAAAAGTCTTCATTTCTTGGGATTCAAATGTGGTTTAAAAAATGCTGATAGTACCTTTTTTGCTTATTAGAGCAAGGAAAGAACATGATTATAATGTGTTTTCATCATGCAGGTGTTATGAGTGGCTAGCCTAGACTGAGCTCTGAATTTCTGACTTTAGAGTGTCCAAATGGTGCATAATTATAAGTCAGTTTTTGGAGACTCAGATGTTTCACAGGAAAATTAATGAGAAATACAGCGTAATGTACTAGTCTCTTCAGTATGGTTTTCTGAAATTACTGAGTTTTAAGCATTTTGAATGAAAAAATAGTTCTTAAACTGATTCTGAAATGAGCTATGAACATGTTTTCTCCTGTATTTGTGATCTCAGTGAAAAATATTTCAATTAATAGAGCCATTACATTAGTTTTTATAGTAGTTTGTTGTAACACAAATACAGTTTCTAGATGTGCTTAAAAGGTGTAAGTTTGGCAGACTTCCTGCTGTATCTTTTCACCTAATTGCTTTATGGTTTTGTTAGTCAAAGTGTTTTTGCATGATTGCCAAAGAATCTCTGGATACAGAACTGTTTTTATGGACCAAAAGGTCTGTGATTTGGTATCAGTTGTGTGGTGGGTGCTGAGGTGTTGGGTGTTGCTGTTGGAGGAGGGCAGTGTGGTGTTGCTTTGCACCTGCCTGGGGAAATGTGATTGTCTCAGCCAATGGAAAGGAAAACAAAATAGTTTGGCTTGGTATGAAATAACTTTCACCACTCAGTTTTGCAGTGCTGTCTTTTGTGTGCATCTGTGTGAGGAGCAAATGCATTTGCAGGGTGTCTTTCCCTGTTAATGGTGTGATGGAGGGGTTTATGTTCTCACTCTGACTGGGGCGCAGAGCTGACAGAGGGGATAATACTGAGTATTTGTCAGATTGTCTTGCTGCCTTCTGATGCTGTGAGAACACCTAAGAAGTTGTGCTACAACCAGTGTGGGTAAGTGGAAAAAATAACTTCAGAGGAGGTTTAAGGTAAAGGCAAATGTTACTGTGAAGGTAGCTCCAGGAGACCAATCCAGCTCGATAGTCATGGGCTCAGTTTTCTGAATGCTGGCTGTGACCTTCCATGTGTGCAGGCGAGCTACAAGAGATACTGATGAGTGACAGAAGTCTTGAGTGGCTGCGTGGCCTCTCACTTTGTTACTTTGTTTAATAGTAGTGTGGTATTTTGGTTTTTGTTTTTTTGGTGGGTGTTTTTCTGTTTTGTTTTGTTTTTTTTGAGGAGGGGTGGAGAAGATGCCTGGAGTTCCCAGCTACAATGCTCTTCAGAGCTGTGTTTGAAAGTGTTTTAAACAAGAGACTTCAGAAGCTGAGATACAAAGCAACCTTTTGAAGTTAAAAGTGGGTCTGCATGAAAATGAACTACTTGTCTGTGAAAAGAGTCAAGTGTGAAAGCATAGGATGGTTTCACTAAATGAATTTGATAGTCTGAATAAGTGTGGTGAGGCAGAGAGGAGAATCTGGAAAGGTCAAGACTGAACATGTGACTCTAGAGAAGGCAGTGGAAAGACATGAAAGGAATTGAGTGGAAATGCCTTGGTTTATTTTTTTTTTTCTTTCTTAGAAGTGATTTATTTATTTTGGTGAAGGTGGTCATAAAAAGGAAACTTTAGAAGCTTGCTGTGGCAAAGTGGGGAATCTGATACTTTTGGGATCTTGTACCTTTTTCATTCAACTTTTGTGTGGTTTCAGATAGCTAAAAGATCAAAGCCCAAATAACTCCTTGTTGCATGTGCAGTCGTGTTTGTGGGACTGCTCTATAGCACTCGCTTTCTGACTTAAGTGCTTTAGCATCTTTATCCCAGGTACAAGAATTCATATTGCTAGCTCACTTTCAGTGATCCATGTAACTGGAAGATTTTAAATAACTTGTGACATGTTTTCTAAGTTCCTGATACTGTTTAAAAGCATGAAGTGTGTAATACTTGCATTTGGTGTAGATGAATGTGAGATGATTGCCATGAGTAGCAGGGAACTGCCTCAGCATTTTGTGCAATGTGAGGGGTTTGTGTCACCACTTGATGTGGGACTATGAGACCAACAGTGATTCCATCAGTCAGCTCTGGGCTTAGCAGTGACCAAAGAAAGCATATCAAATCTTAGGAAATGCTATGAAAAGAGTAAAGAATAAGATACAGGCCATTACTGTGTCATGTCTAAATCCATGGTTTGGCCATACCCTAGATATTGTTTCTTCTTCCTTTCCTCTTAATGTATATCTCGACTACACAAGTTGTCCGGAAGTAGTCAACACAAGTTGACTACACAAGAGATCTGGAATGGCTTCCATGTGATAGATAACTGGGAAAGGGGTGGTTGAAGGATATGACAGAGGTCTGTGAAATAATGAACAGCTTGAAGAGAATGTGACTATTTCACTTCCATAGGAGCCAGGTTTAAAATCTCAGCAGGAGGAAGTGGTTCTTCATGCAGTGGTGGTAAGCCTGTGTAACTGCTTGAAAAGGTTTTCTGGGGACTACTCAGTGGACAAATTATACCAATCCTACTAGTGACAGTACTGAAGGCTACAAAGCTGCTTGAGGGAAGTGCAGATGTGTGTATCCTGCGCTTGCTTTTTTTTCTAGCCACATGCATACAGGCTGTGTTGAAGACAGGGTATTAAGGCTACCAGGACCTGCGGTGTGACCTAGCACATCCATTTTTACATTTGTGCTCTACCATGAACTCCATAAAGTTTGTGTACCCAGTTACTTAACATAAGGCAAGCCTTTTATAGTAAAGCCTTTCTCCTGGAACTCATTTTCTTGAGCCACAGCAATGAATAGATAAGCTGCAGCTAGCAGAAGCTGGGGAGTTGCTGCTTTCCCATTCCTCTTCCCAGTTGCTGTAGCCTACCTTACTATTTTGGTGTTGGGCCATTTCACTGAATCAGCAGAAAAATGGTTTTTTTTGAGGGAGGGGAAGAGCTAGATAGCTTTCCACTGGTTAGCAGATTAAAGCAGTTCACAGGTGCAGTGAATGCCCAAGGGAATGGGACTGCACAGCCTGAGAAGTCAGAGGGGCATTTTCTTTTTTTACTGCTAGCAAGTCATGAGATAACTCAGATGTCTCAGGGCACAGCCTACCAATCTCTGAGCTGCATGGTCTTCCCTTCCTTGTGCTGACTTGGATTATTAAAGCAACTTCTGCTGCAATCTTTACAGTTTTTAGCAAGCTTAAGTAGATAACAAATGGTACTTAAAGAGGGCTTCATGGCAGCATTAGGTAAATGGCAGCAGTGCCTGAACAGTCATGAGCAGTCCCTTTTGCAGTGGTGGTAACCTCTCTCGTGAAACCAGACTGCTGCTGATGGAGGTGTGGAGCTGCCTCCCACAAAGTGGTAGTGACTGCAACTCTCCTTGCTGTCTTAAATGAGTGAGCAGTGTAGTTACCTGGGTCTGTCACTCTGGAGTGCTGGGGAAGGAGACAGCAGTCTAGGAGCAGAGTTTCTCCCCTAAGGTCTGTGGATTACAGTGCAGAGATGTTTTCCAGGGAAGAACAAAAAGTCTGTTCTTCAGCTTCTGTGAAAGTGGATTGCTTTCTGTTCTGTTAGAATGAGTTATTTTGTGTACAAAATGCTGATCAGAGTCTTACCACGTTGTGTGTGCAGAAGAGCAATGTTTGCAAATGTGCCAGTTCGTTTTAAAAACAGACAGGTTGTGCCTTATGCCTCCCTTTTGACATCGAAGCCCCCAAAAGGCTGTGAGAAGCTGCGATGTTCAGGGTTTTTTATTTTTATTGGATCAAAAGGGAAGAAGGCCACTGTACAAAATGAGAAAGAGATCCCCTTTTAGATGAAGGGACTTAACCTTGTGAATGTCATAGACACCTATGAGCAATAATGGTAGAGGATAAAGATTTGTGTTTGAATTCTAAGAGAACTAGCACTCGAGATCGATGGAAAAAAATGTTTACTTTAAAAAAAATAATAATACAATATTAATGATTTCCAACTATTCTGCAGATATCTCCATCCTTCTAGATAGATCTTTCTACCTTGCCTATTTCAAAAGAGATTTGCTCTACTGTTTCTCTCTAGTGCTACATGTCAAAATCATTTTTCTTTCACGGACAGGCCAGCAAAATGTCATGTAGACTTTTTTCCATTATCATTTTAGTATGAACAGGTCAGCAGCACTTTATACAGGACTGAAAAATGTCCCTGCTTTTGCAAGGCTGTGTAAATAAGCATATCTGTGGCCTACTTTTCAACACTTCTGTAGTGTTTTAGATTCTATCAAAAACTTAGAATGTTTTTGCTTTTTTTTTTTTCTTCCCCCTTCCAGAAAGCTTTACAATTCATTTTGAAAAACAGTGCTAATTCTGTGTGTCTGACTAGCTGAAGATCATTTTTAGTTTCTCTATTCAGGACAGTTATGCAGTAAAGCTCCTTCTGGAGTGATACTATTAAATAATTCACTTATTTCCCTCAACTTCTTTTTCTGGTGGCCTAGCTTTTAAAAATCTTTACTAAAATGTTGTTTGAAATCCTAATCTTATTTCTTCTTTAAAGATTAATTTCATTAGTGCATAGTTTATGGAGGAAAATGTTCTGTTGTGGGAGAAGCATACCTAACTTTTATGATGGATTTTGAAAACATCAGTAGGAGTATAGGCTGGAGTAGTGACAGAAGATGACTGTAGAAAAGTTAACACCTTTTGTTTGGCTCTTAGAGTGTATATTTCAGGATTGTGGATATTAGGATAGGTAAAACAGGCTACGTAAATGGAAATATGTTTAGAGTGGTGGAAATTAAAGAGACTCGCTCTGTTGCCAACAGGGCAAGGGAGGGGATTCTCTCCCTTTGCTCTGCTCTCATCAAACCCCACCTGGAGTACTGTGTACAGTTCTGTAACCTCCAACACAAGAAGGGCATTGAACTGTTGGAGCGAGTCCAGAGGAGGGCCACAAAGATGCTCCAGCCCTCTGATCAGCTCTGCTATGAGGAAAGGTTATGAGAGTTGGGGCTCTTCAGCCTGGAGAAGAGAGGGCTTTGAGATTTTATAGTAGCCTTCTAGTATCTGAAGGGGCCTATAGAAGGGCTGGGGAGGGACTCTTTACCGGGTCCTGTAATACCAGGGGAGATTTAAACTGGATGTTAGAAAGAAGTTCTTTATGGTCAGGGTAGTGNGTGGAAGGTACGCACCCCGTGTTCCCTGCTCCTTTTATTAACACAGCCCGAAGATCAATTGGACCTTTGGACACGAGATAGCCAATCAAATGGCAGTTAGCCAAGATTTGGCCATATTGGGTGAAGACATAGGCTTGCTTTATCCTTTTTTGGGCAGATCACAGGCCCTGCACAAGGCAACCTTGTGCAACCTGTTTACCGCAGGTGATGGACAGACCCCGGACCCCAGACTTAGCGGCGCCAGGTCCTTTGTCCCTTTTCCCGCAGTTGCTCTCCCCAAAACAGAAGGAGAGAGAGTAGAAAAACATGTCTGCATAAGCCAGGACATTTACAAGCCTAATTTGGCCTGTTTAGGCCTACCACGACAACAACCTCCCCTGCAGGGACAGGCTGAGAATTGAGGTTGTTCAACCTGGAGAAAAGAAGGCTCCAAGGGAGACCTTATAGCAGCTTTCTGTACCTAAAAAGGACTGACAAAGCCAGGAAGGGACTTTTTTCAAGAAGTTGTAGTGATAAGATGAAAAGGAATGGCTTAAGCTTGAGTTAGGGGAGATTTAGACTGGATATTAGGAAGAAATTCTTTACAGTGAGGGTGGGGACACACTGGAACAGGTTGCCCAGGGGGATAGTGAATGCCTGCTCCCCAGAGGTGTTCAAGGTGAGGCTGGATGTGGTCTTCTGTGATCTGGTCTAGTGGGAGGTGTCCCTGCCTATGATAGGGGGGTTGAGACTAGATGATCTTTAAGGTCCCTTCCAATGTAAACTAAACTATGAAAGATTTAAAAAAAAAAATATTTTGGTCATAGTTTAAAAAGTTATCTGTGTTTTAAAATATACCATGAAGAGAATGAGTTATACTGTGACTTCTGCAACTGAGCCACCAGAACCACCCTATCAAGAGTTACTTCTTGCAGGGGATATGACCTGGATTCATGGATCTTGAGCTTGATTTTTGCCTGGGTTTCACACTGGCTCATTTCTTAATCTAGGAAACTGGTTCATAATGAGTGATTTGCAATACAGTCATTTGTTCTGCATTGCCTGATAGCTGCCTTTATTTTACTCCTTGGTGCACTGCCAGAAATAACAATTAAATTTGAAGCTTTACCTGCATTTTATTGAGGGCAGATTTGAACAGATTTCTGATGAGGTCTTTGTTCTTTAAGGATCATTGTGGTGTTTTGGACATTTTCCAAACATGTTTAACAATCTTCAATCCCTTTTCTCCTGGGGTGCATGGAAGAAACTGGCATTCTTCTTTGAGCTTGGTGACAGTTTGCCCAACATTGGTTATCAGCCTGCTAGGACTCTGCGTGTGGGTCTGTGCTCACCCTGTTGTCCTTGACTCCCACGGGACATGGTTAAATGTATTCCCTCATTCCGTCAAGGACATGGTTTTGGTCATGCTGTGTCTCTATGAAACAGTGCACTCAGTATTACTCCGTGGAGATTGTGGAGTCAAATCTGACCCCATATTCTGCACCTGGAGGAGGGTCAGGGTTTTTTCCAGATTAGGAGTTGTCCTAAGCCTGCCTCTCCTCAAGGCTAGGACTGAGTTTCATTGGAACAGACTGATAAACCTGTTTCCTTTTTTGTATTTCGTACTTTAGAGCAGAAGCTTGCCTGGCTTACCCAAGATGTCAGAAGGGCTTTGCTTGACTGGGCAACCAGACCATGTGGATGAATCTTGAGGTTGGTTTTCTTGGTAGTGTTGAGCTCCAGTGCAGTGATACTTGGCAGTCCTTGCAGCAGACAAGAGCCTGTGCTGTTGGGAAGCATCAACACAAGTGATGTAGTTGGGAGGACGTTCTCTGCCTTTGCTTCGCCAGGGGTGTTGCCCATGAGAGCCCTGCTTGTCTTGTCCTGGGTATAGAGCTGCTGGCAGAATGCCTTAGCACAAGGCTGTGCTTGGCAGAGCTATGCTGAATCTTTATTTCCCTGAAATGCATGACTTTTGCAGCTCTTGGAGTTGTGTGTACATATCACACTTGCAGACACCTGAAGTTCAGATGAGTATTTTAATCATACTTAAAGATAGGGACAGAGATTACTTGCCTGTGAGTGCGGAATCATTGAAGATGTGCAGACCACAGATATTCATTTATCCTCTATCTCAGACCCTCACAAACATGGCTTTGTGCGTGTGCAGACTTAAGTGCTGATAAATCTGAGGAGGTCTCTTGTCTGTCCTCCAGAATGCTTTGTGGTTGCCCGGCTTGTGAGTGTAATTGTGGGCTACGTGTGGTACCTTGAGTTGGTAATTATGTTCTTGCTTGACAGTTCTCCATCAAGTATGTATGTACCATTCCCTGGTCCATGGAGTTGCAGATGCAGTACTAGCACACAGGGTTTCATGACTGCCCCTTTCCACCTGTATTACTTATTCCAAAGATTATTTGTAGGTGCTAATGATTTGCTGCAAAGACTTGTGCAGGAAGTGAAACATTGCCTGATTTTATATTTCTTTATTTTAGCTTGGAATTGGACTCCTTTACAGCATGATGCAAAATATTTATAGTACTTTAAACGCTTGCAAATAAGTGTTGCGAACAATAATATAAGGCAAGTCTTAAGCCATGTGGAGGCTTTTAATCTGTCTGCAACTGTTCCCTGGGAAAGTGTTTGGTGTGAATACAGAAGACTGGCTCAGGATGATTCAATCAACATTACTAATTTCTAAAGTAATAAAGATATCATTTGATATACCTCAAAAGTGGCTAAAATACCTCAGTTGGAACAAGTTTCTCAGATCTCAAACTCTATTAATAGTCTAAATAATAAAACACTATTTGTATTTATTTATTTAGAGCTTTACATAAGGATTTTTTTAAAAGGGATGCCAGGAAAGGTAGGCACTGATCCGTAGCTGGGAGGATTTCACAAGAAGAGAAACTTAACTGTTTTGCCTCAGAAGGGGCAAATAGGAATGGGTGTAAGAAATCTAGAATTTATGAAACTAACAAATCTAGATCAGGAGACTGTTCTTGTATTGTGAGAAAGGAAATCTGAAACACTTCAAAAGCAGTCAGATCAAGATGAATGAAACAAAAATCCTTTTTATGGTGCATGCAGGGAGACCATAGCAGGAGTCTGTATGGGAGGTCAGTTTCAAAGTTCAGAAGAAAGTTAGATATTTATATGAATATTGGGATTTACAAAAACATTAAAGAAAAAACAAAATGCTGTACTTAGTTTTTTTTTTTTTTTTTTTTTTAAGCGATCCCTAACATTTAAAAGAAACGTAAACTGAACTAGGCAGCATTTTTNCTGATTATCTTCGTGGCCCTCCTCTGGACCCGCTCCAACAGTTCCATGTCCTTCCTGTGCTGGGGGCTCCAGACCTGCACACAGTACTCCAGATGGGAGTACTGCGTCTTCCTCCAAGCCCTGAAGTCTCTCTGTAAGAGGTTGGTGTGACTGGATTGGCTTTGAGGCTGATCCACTCTTCCTTGTAGCATCTTTTGAGACTGGACCTCTTACTGCAGCTCTACAAGACCTCTGAAGTGCACTGCATAGACTACTGTGCAACGAAAAATCATAGCCTTCTTGGAGGAAACTGGCAGATTGTATTGATTATTTGATAGGCTTTTTATTTGCTAGTAAAAATAATGAATTTTAATATTTAGACGAATATTAGTATCTGGTGTGATTTCTGCAGAGTTGATGGAGAGATTCCCGTTGACTTCTGTGGAAGTTAGGTCAAGTCTCTTAAAATAATTCTATATCTGGGGTTAACTACTGTATTAAAAGGTTTGTCTACCCTTCCTTGATGATTTTATATGTTGAATGAAAATATTTTAAATGCTAAGCAAAAATCTTGTATATTGTTAATCCAGGAGGAATTACCCAATTATCATGAATCCAAAAGCCTGCCTGAAAGTCTTGCTCAGCCAGCAGTATTTTTAGCTGTCCCTGTCTCTAAAGCAGGTCATATAGGTTCTTTTTAGCTACAACTTACTACTAAAATCTGCCTTGTTTTGGGAACACTTCATTCATTTCTCGGAACTGGGGCGACTGATGAAGGTCATCTCAGAGGGAAAAAAAACCCTGTTTTTAAACCTTGAAGTTTAACCTTGGGAGGTGTGATGGTGAAAACTCAATGTGTCAGGCAGAACTGAAGTTGCAGTCACTGACAAAAATCTGTCGAAGCAAGTGACTGAACAGAAAGGACAGGAGAAAACAGGACCTGAAATTTGGTTGATTGATACATTATTATGTACATCTTGAAAACCCATGTGTCAGATAATTGGTGTACTTTGTCCATAAATAACAAAACAGGGTCGTACAGATGGACTTTACTGCAACTATTATTAAAAAGTTTTGGATTAAAAAAAAAATCTCCAGACTTTCAAGATTACAGTGAAGTAAATTGGCCCTTAAATGAGTACATCAATAAAGTAAAATACATTTTTTTTTTTTTTTTGGAGGTGTCCCTGCCTGTGGCAGTGGGATGGAACTAGATGATCTTTGAGGTCCCTTCCAACCTTACCATTCTATGATAATCCACAGTACAAAGGAATATATTTAGAACTTGTGTCTAAACTAATTCTCAGTGGAAACTGGAATTTTTCTGACAAAGTGGCCACCCTTAGGTTCATTACTCTTTTTTCTTTCTTGTGCAGAAGTAACCTGACAACTGTCTTGTATATGAGGAAATGACCGTCCAGAAAATCACTGGATTGCAGCACCATTTGCGTCAAACTGGCAGCGCAGAACTGCTGAGGTGTTGCAGTAGGAGTGTTCAGTAAACATCACTGAGTGAAGTTATGAAAAAGTTCTGGTGGTAGTGAGTTGTAAACTCTCAGTGTCTGAATACACTCGGTGTGGTGTTCTCTGAATAATGCCTGCTGGTGAAGTGACCCGTGCTGTGGAGAGACAGGCTGGCTCTACATGGGCTGGCTAGGCGAGCACTGCGGAAAGGAATGGGGAAACAAAGCAGACACAGCAGCTCAGCCTGGCTTTCACTTACACAGTACATTTTTTCCTTTAAAAAAAAACCAACAACTTGTCTGCACTTGGTATGCTACAGCAATGAAAGAAAACCAGAGCTCTTGCCCTGCAAAGTCCTGTGACGTGCCTCATACTAAATGCCGGGATAGTGTTAGTTGTTTGGAGTGGTTCTGTGGCATTTATGTTTGTTGCTACGCATCAGTGTTTGAGCTGTGCAGGTGAAAATGTGGATTTTGCAGGACAGGTCCTTGACACTGTAGGAGGAGAAGGTGTTGTGCCTGCTTAGCTGTTCTGCCTCTGTCCCAGTGATGAGTGAACTTCAAAGCCAGCCACCCGTGGGGAGGTGCAGTCCCATTAAGCTTGTGTTTCTGATGCTTGGCTTTTGTTACAGAAAGCTAGCAATACACACTGCGTTAAGATAACTAAAAATCTGGAAAACAAAAATCGCAGATGTTAACACTACACGTACAGTATTTCTTCATTTACTGCTCATGTGCTCTGTAAACAAGAGGAGGTTTACCTTCCTGTTCCTTGATACATTTCTATTATGAAAATTGTGCTTGGAAGAAAATATAAGTATTCGTCTAATCATTTGCTGAGAAATTAATGACATTCAGACAACTTGAGAGCTGTCTGGACTCATTGCTTGGCTACAGTGTAAAGTTGCTTTGCACTATGTATATATTCCTGCCTTGCTGGTCCATTCAGAGGTGTTTGCATAACAAGCCCACAGTATTTCCTCCGGGAGACCCTGCAGCACATCTTCATCTTTCTGCTACTAATCTCATTTGTGAGAGTAACTCTTAAACGATCATTTAAGTCTCTCTTGCGAGTCTGGCTGTAATATTGGAGCTTTAGTAAGGCTGTTGCAAGGAAGCTTTCAGACACTTAGACCAATTTTTTTTCTTTCTTTTTAAACGTGCCCATATACTACCACGTAGTAGTCTGAATAAAACCCGTCTCATCCCAGTGGTATTTGCATCCATTTTAGTAGTGCAGTGTTCTGTGGTTATTCTGTCTGTATTGCTTGCCACTCAAAGTGGGCATGTTTAGCTGTTGTTTCTCTCTTGCTTGATGTGGCATTCTTTTTTTTTTTTTTTTTTTTCCATGTGCAGCCAGGGTTTCATTAATCTTTCTTGCTACCAGATCACACTGCAAACCTTGTAAGAATTTCTTGGCTCCTCAGTTTGTCACTCCCACTGAATATTTATTTCTGATTATTTTCCTGTTGGATGTCTTCGCTGCACTTTCCCAAGGAGAGCCTTATTTTTAATTGCCTGCTTCTCAACTTTCTCTGTCCTCGCTGGGGCTTGCAACTCCTAAATTTAGTATCATCCACAGATTTCAAGAACACACGGTTTACTCCTGTTCTACATCATTAGGATTTTAAAGTAAGTGAATTTATAAGAAAATTTCTTGTACCCTTGAGAGATACTTTCAAAGATTCGGTATGTGACTTTAATGTTCTTTATTTTTTTTTGTTGTTCAGTGTTCCGTCTGCATCAAAACTAGTTTCTTAGATAATTTTGAAACTGCATCATTTGATGCAGTCAAATGGTTTGCTGACATCCAAGTGTATTTTATCTACTGTGCTTGCTGACAGTAAGCTACAGTTCTCTAAAAAAGTGATGGGCTGCATCAGATTTTGCACATATTTATCAACCCCATTTCTCATTTTGGTTGAAAGAAGATAATTATCTTCCAGAGCTCTTGGGGCTTCTCCTATCTGAATAAAACTGTTCCTTAAGGAGAACTAAAATTTGCTTGGTTATATGATAACAATTTCTGTATGTTTTTATTCAGTGAAGCTGAGGTCTAGGCATGTCATTCATTTGTAGATATTTTATGTCGTAAAGGTGTCTCTATCTGCTAAGCTTGTTTGCTAATTTGTCTTCACTGGCTCAACTCCTTGGAATAAATGATATTATGGAGTGGTTCTGATACGTATGTCTACATTTCCTAAGGCTTTTACTTGTAATTATTAATGCCTATTTGTAATGACTATCAACTGGTACTTTACTGAGGTAATACAGATAAAAGCATGGAACTGCAGTAGTAACTATTGCCAGGAGTGCTTGCTGGGAATAGCTGTCTGTCATAATTTTTATTTCTCTTGTGTTTCAGTGCATGTGAGTCTCAATGTAAGAGTCTGAAATCTTGCATTTATTTTTGGCGTTGTTCATAATTGTTGCAGATAAATATCTGTACTTCGTTAGAGATGTGTACCTTGTTGTGGTGTGTGTGTGTGTGTGTGTATGTATAAAGTTTAAGTTCATAATTACATTCTAATTGTTCAGCCTTTCCTTTTTCTCTTTTAGATTTTAAGAGGTGGTCAGTGTAGCAAGCTACTTGAGTTTTAAAATTCTTCCTCCTCCATCATTTATTAATGGTCCAGCCTATCCTTGTAATGGCTGCAAAGCATTAGCTCGTTTGGCTTTTATGCTGTGCTTATCTTTCCCTGCAGGCTGTAACTGGCTGTGTAATTCTTGTTAGGATGTCCTCCTCCCTCAGTACAGAGGCTTACTGAGATGCAAATCTTGGCATAGTCACTCTGGAGCCCACATTGCTCACATCTTGATTCTTGCATCCTTGCCTTTGGGAAGGCCTGGACTAACTAAACTCCTGGGTTATTTTGTAGAACTGATGAGGTTGCTTCTTTCACCTCCACATTCTTAATCCTTTTTTCCACCAGTGGTGGTGTCTGTGCTCTTGAGTGTACTGCAGTTTTGGTCCAGGAAAGTTTTTGTGCTCACCATCACCTAGTCTTGAAGGCCTGTGATGAACATCACTACTGTCCTTCCATTCTTCTCCCTGCCTGTCATACCCACCCAGATTGTCTTAAATTCTTTCCTTAAATGTACCAAAATGCTTCTGAGTATACAATTTTTTCTCTGTAGTTGCGTAAAACTGCATTAGCCTTTGTTTTTTTGTAGCTCAGATTTTGTTGGATAGTTAAGTGCTGTGTTCTCTCTCATAATAATTTCATTATAATTCTCATTTGTAGCATCTCTTGGTTCTGCTGCTTTCTGGATTGCTACCTCTTACTGGACACGTGTCGGAATTTTTTTTTTTTCCCTGCTTGTGTTTTCCTGGGTTGAAACTAATTTTCCCTCCCCCCTTTCTTTCCTGCCATAATATATAACCTTATAGTCCCTGATGATAGCTTTCTGTTTTGTAGACTCTCAGAAAATGTGATTGCAAGGTTTATTCCCATCTTTATATTAAATAAAATACTTAATACAGCCAGACAAAATTCTAATCCCTGTGGCAAAGTACTGAATGTATTTGTAAGCATGTAACATAGCTAACTATTTTAGACCTTTGGCCATTCTTCAAACTGCATCATGGGCTTGGTATTTACAGTCATGTTTGTTTGGAGCTGTGTTTTTGGGTGTTATTCTCCCCATTTTTGTGCCTACCTATTTCAACACTAGCAGTACTTTAGATGATCATCTCCACTTGTGCTTAAAAGTGAAATTCAAAATTTTCTTGCTCTGTGGTGGTTTGGTTGTGGTTTTTTTTTTTTTTTGTGTGTGTGTGAAGTTTTAAGTGGAGAGCTTTGTAGCTGAAAGTTAAAGCTTTTGGTTTTTTTGGCCCGGTGTAGAGCCCTCAGGGGCTTTTTGGCTGACCTCATGCTGAAGACAGCCATGAGTTTTGTGCTGTTTCCAGCTACCCTGATTTAGAAGTCGGTTTTCTTTTTCTTTAAGAATAAGGGAGGGGATTCTCCCCCTTTACTCTGCTCTCATGAGACCCCATCTGGAGTACTGTGTACAGTTCTGGAGCCCCTAACACAAGGAGGACATCAAACTGTTGGAGTGAGTCCAGAGGAGGCCATGAAGGGTTGGAGCAGCTCTGCTATGAGGACAGGCTATGAGAGTTGGGGCTTTTCAGCCTGGAGAAGAGAAGGCTTCCTGGAGACCTTATAGTAGCCCTCCAGTATCTGAAGGGGGCCTACAGGAAGGCTGGGGAGGGACTATTTACAAGGTCTTGCAATGACAGCATTGCAAACATAGACATAACATAGATGTTAGGAAGAAGTTCTTTCCAGTGAGGGTGGTGAAACACTAGAACAGGTTGCCCAGGGAGGTTGCGGATGCTCCCTCCCTGGAGGTGTTCAGGACCAGGTTGGATGAGGCCTTGAGCAATCCGTTCTAGTGGGAGGTGACCCTGCCTATGGCAAAGGGTTGGAACTAGATGATCTTTGAGGTCCCTTCCAACCTAAACCATTCTATAATTCTATGAACCTGCTGTCTAGTCATGAAAATAGAGAAGAAAATAAATAAAGGGAAACTAAACAAAGAAATGAAACAAATGAGAGCAGACTATATTCTCTTCTGCATGACAATGGACAAATTGCAGTGGCACCGACCTGCTGTATGTGGGGAGGATTGAAAACTGAACTTTTGCTCTTTCAAGATTAAGTGAAAATGAGCATGTTTTTGTTAAATAAGGAAAAAAAAAAAGATTTTTTCCTTTTGAAAATGAAATGGTCCTCAGACTGACTGCGTGGAAAATTACACCTCATGTTTAAGACCTGAAAATGCAACGCTACATGATTTTCAGGCATTATAGTTTTGCTTCCAGTATTAGAATCATCAAGTTCCTGAACTTGGGAAGGTGTTTGCTTGCCATCTGGATTTAGAGTTAGTAGAAATGTTAAATCAGCTGTAGCTCACTCCACATCTGCAGACAAAACAGTATTGCCCTGGTTTACTTAGTGAATTCCATTCTTGGCCTCATTCATACACTGTTAAGCAACTGAGATCTGGTTGGTTGTTTTTTTTTTTTTACAAGATGGAAAGTTCATTTTCTAGTGTATATAAATAAAAGTATCTTGAAAGATGATGAGACTTTTTGGATATATAGTAGATCTTTAGATTAAACCTGATGGATTTAAAAGACAAAAATATTAAGATAACACCTGTCCATTTCAAGTGAACTCTTTGAAAGAGTTAAATCTTTTAAGTTGCTGTTTCATAATTTTGAGCTCAGTTTCCATCCACATTCAGCTGGAACGAGTCAAGAGAAAAAACTGTTAGTAAGCAAGAAAGGGAAATTAGGCTTGGTGTCAGATGTAGAACTAAAAGTGTGTGCGCATATACATGTAC
The DNA here is from genome assembly GCA_013399055.1 of Ramphastos sulfuratus. Classification (NCBI taxonomy): domain Eukaryota; kingdom Metazoa; phylum Chordata; class Aves; order Piciformes; family Ramphastidae; genus Ramphastos; species Ramphastos sulfuratus. The sequence continues at coordinate 386,751 of WBNM01031619.1, read as the reverse complement.
CTGTATGTACTTATACATGAACATGTAATTTATGTGGATATTTTAACCATGCAACTAGGTTTTTTTCTTAAAGAGGGAAGTGTAGGTTTAAAGGCAAATTAATCCTCACTGGTATCAAGTAATCAGTAAGAAATGGGATTTCTACAAGAAAATAGCTGGAAAGCACAAAAGCAGACACAGATTGAAACAGGTTATCTAAATCATAGGAGGGAAATCCATTCTGTTTGCCTTGTTAAAAACCCAATGAAACGCATACTAATGCAATAAATGGTATAAAATATTGCTTGGTAATTTATTTAGGTATTTGATATGGAAAGCCTGGTCAAAAGGTGAAGGATGGATCTGGTGTGCTACCTGAAATTAGGCTTGTGTTTTATGATTTATCACTGAAAATGTATTCTTCATCATTTGCTTCATAATCTGTGTAAGCAGTCATAAGGTAAGGATTTACCCTATGAGATGCTAACCAGTTTACAGTGTGCAGTTTATATATTGATACAAAGGCCAGATAGGAGGAGTGATTTAGGCATGGCAGGTAAGGGAGAAGAAAACTTTACAGAACCTGCTAATGTTTAGCTCCCTGCTTGAACATAAATGCATATGATGTGTTCAAGGCTGTGTCATAGAGAAGCTCCAAGTACTGATTTCCTTATGTTTACTTGGGCATGGTGGATACTATTTGGAAAGCTTACAAAAGGGCGTTATTTGGAGATTTTTCCTTTTCCCTTTTTTTTAAATTTTTTTTTCCTGTGAATTACAGCTGTTAAGGTGCATCAGGGAGGGCTTTCTTGCAGTCATCAGTTCACACTGTGAAGCTGTGCAGAAACCAAAAGCTTCAGCTTGCTGAGTTGTGCAGTAGTGATGGTAGAGAAGATACAGAAGAGCCAATGAAGAGCCAGCACTGTGAACAGTGTGGCTAGTGGCTCTGGCTGTGCTCCCTGTTGAGTGTCTGCAAAGCTCAGGATGGTTGTGTGTTACTGGATGTCAGACACTCAGCTAATGCATGCACTGACATGCAGCTAACACACATTACCAATCATGAGACTTGAAAGTTGAGAGACTCGAGCTTGGAGCTCCTACAACCGTGTCAGCAAATCTCAAAGTTCTGAGATCTGAGGAGCAACACAGGTGGCTTTAGGAAAGTGGTATGGACACAGCAAACATTTTCTGTCTGCTCTAGAGAGCTCATGTCGTAAAAACACTGCTATGTTGTGTTTTGTGTGAATTTTTATAGTGTAGCCAGGTAGAACATGTGCTTATGAAAGCTGTGAATGAACATCTTATACTTGATAAGTTCTGTAGTGTTATTCTGCATTTGTGATTGTGATCCATTGCCTAGGAATGTGGCACAATTTCTGGAGTTTGAAGTGCTGTGGGTTTGTCTTATCCTTGCTACTGTGCAGCTTGTGGGTTTAAGAGTTCACCTTTCACCTGCAACCCACACTGAAATGCTTATTCCTTCCTCCCTTTCCTGGCCCCCACGTTGCATGTGTAAGAGAAAGAAACTGCCTGACAAAGGCAGGCATGTTTCAATTGTACCTTAGTTTTGTGGTCTGTAACTGCCATCAATTCTGTGATTGTAGAGATCTGGGGACAAGGAACTCTTGGGGAGAGTAAATCTTCTGTTTTCTTTTTCTAAGCTGGAAAAGAAGTAATATTTTTGAGTATTTTCCAGTCCGGTAACTTGGAAGGATTAACTTTACACTCTATTAAATAAAACAGCCAAGCAGATTTTGTCCAAATGTTTCTTCACCAGACCTAAATCCTAATCCTGGTCTAAAATCTCACAGGCTTGTAGTAAAATTGTTCCAGACTAAAACTTGGCAAAGTGAAAAATCTCTGGAAGCAGGGTTCACAATGGAAATGCTGATGCAAGCATAACTGGAGCATTGCAAACACGACGCCATAAGAACAGCTTTGCATATTGCTCATGAATAGCTCAGAGGTAAAAGGATTAACACTTCTTAATACTGCTTTGAATCTGCTAGACTTTTTGCTTGCTGGACTCAACACAGATATTCTGTAGTGTACACAGGCTTCATGTATTAGCCTTTTATTCTGATCTCCTTTTCCCCCCATCCCAGCTGAGGGTCCTTTATTGCTGCAAACAGAAGCCTTTGTTACCTCAAATTTCCTCCATCACCTATCAGGATCTGCCAGGAGACAGAAATTAATACCAGAAATAACAATTTGAGCTCAGTGTGTAGCTATTTAATTTGCAGACTAAAGGAACTTCTGCACATTTTGTATGCAAAGTGGAACAGGAATGGGAAGATGGAGGGGAGGAGCTGTATCACTTTTAAAGTAGTGTGCACACTCTGGTGAGGCTCTAGTACTGGGGGTAGAAAAGCCCCACTAAGTGAAAAACCAGAACCAAATAAAAAACAACCCCGCAAAACCCCACAAACAAGAATACAACTCCAAAAAAAAAAACCTCCCCCCACCCTCAAAAAAAAAAAAAACAAACAACCTGAAAATGAAATGCCTCTTGTTTTGATGGTGTTACTGCAGACATTTGGGTTTCATTTTGGTTATAGCTAAAGTGTTCTGAAATGAGCATGTGTTTGTGTAAATTCTGTAAATGTTGATGGATTTCTAGGCTTCCTTCTTGGAAGACTGTCATGTAAAACTTGCTGCTGCCACTTCAGCCTTTTTGTTTAAAGGTGGTTACCTGTTCCTGTGAAAATTAAAGCAATGAAAATTCTGAGGATCATTTTAACTGGTTCATGGTTGTGTGTCTCTCTGTATGTGTAAGCGCACACATCTATAGATATATAACTATCTTATTGCTGTTGCCATAGTCACTCTCTTGCTGGGCTTTATACCAGCAACTGTGCAGAGAGGTGTCAGCAAAACATGATGCATTTTAAATATAATCTGAAACACCATCCAGAAGCAAATCAGATGTTTATTAAAGGTCCTGTTCCTCCACCAAGATTTCACTCAATTTGCTTTCTCACAAAAGGGAACAAACTTGAAATACTTCAGTGTTTAAGCAAATAATGTTTTATAAAAAGGGTAATATGCATGATTAAAGGCAAAACACAAGGGCTCTAGCTGGTGATTATTTACAACAGACATGGCCCTCAGACAGCAGTGGTAAGAAAAGTGAGTATATAGTCACTGTTAATCCACTTGACAACTGGTAGCAATGGAAATTACATTGGCAAGAAAATAGAGAGAGGTCTTGCACAAACATGACATTTTATTTTCTTTGATTTCCCTTTTTTTTCTTTAAATCATAAAACTAAGATAAGTGTGTGTATAGATCAAAGTAATTTGAATTATATACCCAAAAACCGCCTGTAGTCATGATTGCTGTAATTTGTGTTGTTGGTATAGCTTGCTATTTCAGAACTTATGATCTTGGTCATTTATTACTGATGGCTGTCAGAGATTTTGATGTTTTTAATACATTTGAGTGTGCTGTGGCAACATGTTGCGTGTANCAACTAAGGACATCACAGTAGTCTCTAATTTCTTGAGCTTTGAAAATTACCAAGTAAAAGAATAAGCAAGAAAGGTACATAGTTAAAATTCACAATGGAAAGACAAATCCTTTAGGAAGATTTGAGTTGGTCTGGATGGTTATTAAACTTTCTGGTTAATATTTTTAATATAACTTCTGAAGCAGGTTTTATCGAAAGATCTAGGTGCATATTACAGACTAGTTTAGACTCATAATATCCCTGTGGCAAGCTGGGCAAGTATTTTCAAGAAACTGATGTCCAGAGATGCTTGCCCTGTTTGCCTGTGCTAATTTGGAAAGCCAGGTCTTGTTTATGCTTGAAGTGAATACAGATTAAGGTAGAGTGTAAGCACAGTAGTCGTTTCTGATTAATTAAATGTGCAGAAATTCTTTCTCTGGAACAAGAACGTCTTGTTTCTGGTTAGCATATCCTCTTTGAAATGGCACTCGTTAGAGAAAACTGCCCACTCGTGGCTTTAATAAAGAGCTATTGTGTGAGCAGGAAGGTCCTTATTGCTGAAGCCGGGGAAACCAGAGTATGGAGTTTCTTGCTCTTGGTCCTGTCTGCTGGACAAGTTGGTCCAAGGAATGGTCAGGTGGGCTTGGGCTGTCAGTGACTGTGAGTGCCTGAACAGAATCTCATGAGTTCTTAGCAGTGTGTGGCAGGTGGTGTGTCTGAAGCCTGGGAGATGTGGTGCCTCTGTGGTGTTTTTCAGTTACGTGAGCAAATTCTTAACAAAAACTAAGGGACTCAATTTTTCATTGGATGACATCAAATATTGCAAGAGAGAAAACTCTGTATTTTGTAGCTGTTGTAGTGAAACTCTACTGCAACTGTACATTTCCTCCTCAGTTTTCAGAAAAAAAAAAAGGTTGCTTCCCACCTGTTTCTCTGCCCTTCAGTACTTTGGTGGGCTAGTAAGGTCATCCTAACACTTCAGTTAGTATTGCTGTTTGCTACAAAATTATTTTCCTTGCCTTTCTGATTGGTTGGTTTAATGTAGCCAAAAAAGGCTTGTCTTTTTTTTCTGGGTGGAATTTCACAGTCCTGAAACAGCCCCTTCTGGTTGCCTTAAAAGATGTGCAGTTGTTGCTTTCACATGATGATATTGCACAAATTGTTGCCTGTCCCAGTGTCCACCCAGATACTTAGATACAGCAGCAATACAGGCTGTTATGACAGACCTGTGGTTATTGATAGGTTGTGGTGGGGTGTGTTTTTGTTTGTTTTGTTTTGTTTAAAATCCTTAATAAATTCCTGTGGAAGTAGGACATGTAAAGCCCCACTTCTTACACATAGAAATGGAATCTGGTGAATTAAGTCATTTGACACTGATTTTTCAGCTGAGCTGAGCATGAAGCAGAGGTCTTTGAAATCTCTACCTGGTACTAGTGATGTTAGTTTCTTTATTGCTAATTAACCTAATACGATTTGCTGACAAGGATACTTCCATTTGGCATTTACTTTTGCCTTGTTTGGAAAAGGTTTTACTTAAAATGTGGACTCTGGTTGACCTGCCCAGAATTGAGTTGTTTGCAGAAGCATACAAAGATCCTCTCCTGCAGCTATTATATGGAGCAGGAGAACTTCGTGTTTGTGTGGCCCATTGATCAGATGTGTTGAATGTCTGCTTAAAAAACAATAGCACAACCCAAAACCTGATCCACTTCTTTGAGTAGTTTTCTCTTGCTTTCATTTTTACTGGCAGATCTGAGTGTTGTGTCTGTCTGGACTGCTATGGAGGATACTTGTAAGAACCTCCACTGACATAGGAATTAAAGGAGCACCCCTCAACAGTGGCTGAAGAGGGGATAGCATCCTCCATGGCACAACAATTGGGATGCAACCCAAGACCATAACTGTGTCAGCAGGAAGAAGACTGAGATATTTGAATGTCCAGAGATAGATAAACCACTTGTAGATTGGTATTGTTGTAAATTAACACTTTCCTGGTTGCCTGGACTTTAGGAGTGACAGCTTAAATCCATCTTAGGTGAAACAACTGTATGATTTGAACTCAGGGAAAGAAATGCAAAGATGTGTGATTCCAATGGGTCCCACCACTCTCCTGGTTGAGTGTGAGCAAAGCAAGCACATCAATATGGATCTTAATCACTGGAGATATTTTCAGTGCTGGAGATCTAATAAACACCTATAAATATCCAAAGAGCAGGAATCAAGAGGATGAGGCCAGTCTGTCTTCAGTGGTGCCCAGTGACAAGACAAGGGGCAATGTCCACAAACTAGAACACAGGAAGTTCAACCTAAACATAAGGAAAAACATCTTAAGTTTGAGGATGACTAAGTACTGGTCCAGGCTGCCTGGAGACGTTGTGGAGTCTCCTCCTTTGGACACTTAATCTTCCCTGGGTGCATTCCTGTACAACCTGATCCAGGTGAACCTGCTTTAGTGGGGGGCTTGGATTAGATGATCCCCAGAAATCCCTTCCAGTCCCTACTGTTCTGTCAGCAGCAAAGGCCCCACTGGCTTGCTACCCCTTGCTGCTGCTGGCTTCCTTGACATTAAGGATTGCAGTGTGCCAGCATGGTGCTTCTTTTAGGTAGCAGCAGCCCCTCTGTTCATCTCATGAACAACATGAGAGTAGCACAGTGAGCGTGGGTTGGACACATTGGCCATTGATTTTTGGTGATGCCAACTGCTGTAGCAATTGACTTGAAATAATCCTACTTGAGTCTCCAACTGTTTATATAATGGGGAGAAAAAAAACTGATGTATTTTCATGTTAAAGATTTTAAGGAAGCATTCTGTAAGTGTGAAGTGATTCATAATTCATAGGGATAAGTGAGTGTCTTGCTTCTGTGTTCCGAAGTGGTCATTGCTTGTTTGTGCTGTGGTCTGTTTGCTTGCAGTCTTTAATGCTTGCTTGATCACTTAAGCAGCTCATGAAAGCACCTTTTATAATACAGGAAAAAAAGGCTGATTTGAGGAGTGCTCGTATAATGTAAAATATTATGACGAGGAGATACCACACAGCTCTTTGTCCTTTCAGAATCCTTCAAAAATTTTTCCAAGGGTATTTGTACACCAGGATCAGTGGCATCTTAAGCATGGGTGGAAACGGTTCTTGCTTTGCTGAGGTTCTGCTTGGAAGATGCTGTCGCATCTCTCAAGCAGTGCTTGACACAGTGCTGGTATCTCTGGTAAATCCTAGAGGTTTACAGTCTCAAGTGTTGAATTAGAATTACATTTTGAAGTCTCCATGATGTTTTTCATCTGATTCCCAAGCATGGCAAAGGATTTTGCATGGGCTGCTGGAAACTTTTGTTTGTTTTTTTTGAAAGTAGTCTGACTTTATTTTCTATTGAAGGAATAAAATGCCTCTGCTCCCCAGGCAAGGTAGGGTTCCTGAGTTTCCGTTTTGGTTTTCAAGCTGAAGCTGGGTTAAGACTTGTCTGTGTTGAGCAGGGAGTGTCTGGAATAGCTCCCAGTGGTAACCATCCCTGTTGTGGGGTAATTAGTGTGCTTGCAAAGTGGAGCCTGTAAAACTAACCCTCACTGCTGAACAACATGTCTGCTGGAGGAGCAGGCCCGCTTGTTTTCCACTATGTTTCCTCTAGCAGAAGCCTGTCCAGTGGCCTTATAGGTGTCCAAGATGAGATACAGTTTTTCCTGCAGTCTTCGTTGCTGTGGGCTACCCTCTAATTGAATTCTCTTTTGCTGCCGCACATTGCTTGACAATATCTATAGGATGTGTGACTAATTGCATGTTTTCATTGTGTTAGTTAGCATAATTAAAGCAGATTTTCCCAACATAATAGAGCACAGTTTTTCCTCTATATTGTTTTTTCATGCTGACCTTTTAAGGGGTGCGCCGAGGCCAGTTCGATACATGGGAGAAGCTGAAAGTCCAAGTGGTTAGACATCTCATGCTGTAATTTTGTATTGATGGAAGACCTCAGGTATACAGAAAACAAATGTAAAGAACTAGTTTTGGAGAGGTGAGATACTAAAGGTGCTTTTCACAGTGCAGGTGTTCTGATTTTGTCACTAGAAGGTAATCAGGGGAACACATGACTGTGAAAGAGTAAAAAACCATGATGAGCTCTGGGGTCTTCTGACACTAAAGTGAAGAAGCCCACTTAGAACAATAGGGGAGGGCAGTGTAGACTAAAAAGGTTACAATAACAATATCCTGGTTTTGTGTTTTGTGGTGTGTTTTTTTTTTTTTCCCCCATGTTAAATGAGTGTCTGTTTTAACAGGTACTTTGGCATTGGTTTAGAAATGGGTAAGGTCAGAGCTGTAGTGAACTTCAGAGGATGGTTTTAGCTATCTTCCTTTGCAAAGTCTTATTGAGACTTCTTGTCTTTCATCCTGTACTTGACCCTTTCAGAGGAAAGACTTGCTCAACCAACAGGATACAGCACATGGGTCGTGGTTGCTGAAAGATGAAATTTGAGAAGATATCTTGAGCATGTGTAGAAATGTAGGTACAGTGTTGTGTTATCTCACATGATCTCATAGTGTTGTTACCAATAATGATCAGATGATGACTGCTAAACTGAATAACAAATAAGCTTAACTAACTTTTACTACTTCAGCTTTGAAAAAAAGTTGAAGTGGAAGAGAAAGAAGATTGTTCCATCCAATTTCTCTCCATTGCTCTTTGTATTGTTCTTAACATCTACAGACTCCTTGGGGCCATGAGTCAGTCTGTGTTGGGGTAATAAGTAACTCCAGGATAAGAATGATACTACCTTAGAAGTTGATACAACCTTGAAGTTGAAGGAAAATGCGTTAGTATTTCTGTCTGTAGTTGTCTGGTAGATTCTTGCTGCTCNCTATTAAAATATTCCAATTAGTCTTAAACAAGCACAAGATACTTGCTGTTTAGTTGAGGCTCTGTCTAATGTGGGCTCTTAGTTCCCACTTCATGACTTGCCATCTCAGATTGGGTTTTTATATGCCCATAGTTCTCTCAAAAGACTTTAACTGTCTTGCCAGGCATGCATTTGCTGGTCTGAAAGCAGCAGGACTTGAAAAGGTTCTTGGTGATGCTGCTGTTGAGCATTCAGTGTCCTTACTCTGCGAATGTGAAGCTGTCCAGGAGATGGGCTATCCCATGGCAAACTGCTTGCCCAAGCATGTATCCATTGCTTTTGTGGAAAGATAGATATCCCCCCACAAGCCCTTAACATAAACGTGTCTGAGAGGGGTGCAGGTTGTGCACATGGGTGTTAAAGTGCTTTGATAAGCTTAGGCAGAGCCATTGCTGTTTGGCTTGACGGTGACTTTGCTTCTCTACAGAAGGACCTCACCGTGCTAATCTTCTTGCATTGTAGCACCTGTCATCTACCAGGTAGTTGTTAAATACTGCATTCAGAGGGGATTATCACCGTTCTTCTGCTCTGGTTACTGAAAAGGAGGTGGAAAAATTTCAGCTGTTCTATAAGGGAGGAGTAAAGGAGAATGCTAACATGGCCCTAAAGGCCAGGAACAGCACTTTGGGAATCCTGTGTTTGGGATTTCACATATGAAATAGATTTTTGATGTAGAATTCACAAGCTGGATGTGTGGTGTTCAATGTTACATCATTTGAATTGATGCAGGCTGTTTGTCATTGCTATCTAAAAAGGCAGTATATTGACACATGACAGTGTTGTTATACCAACATGGGGTTTTATGACAAGCTGGGGGAGTTGTGTAGTTTGGATTCTTTTTAAGCTATGTAGCTGTAGACTGAACTGCTGGATGACACGGATAAAGTTCTATTCTTAAGTGGTTCTTACCTGATTCTTCTTGTTTCTGTGTGTCCAGTAATTTCTTGAAATTCTTTGAGGAGCTCATTTTATGAAGCACAATAAAGCAACAACTTGAGTGTTAACAGATGTCTGGAGTGTTACATGTGTATGTGGGAATTGCTGATACTCAAATATATTTCAAAGCTATGCTTTAAAAAAAAGAGAAGAAAACAAACAGCAGGAAACATGGATTGCTATCATGGATTTATCCAAACTGAGACAACTCTCCAGTAAGTTTTGCTTGATCTAAAGCTGTTCATACAAACTGAATATTTCGTAGCTGTGTCATCTTGCGAGTTACAGACAGTACAAATTAAAAGTTACTTTGAGCATTTCTCCAATGTGTAACTCAGCTGGTGACTTACTGTAGAGCAGCTACAGTGAAAGGGCTGACTTGCCCAGAGCATCTTCTCTCCCACAGTATGGCCTGTGTTTATCCCTGGGAGCAATCCTGGCTTCCAAAGTACTGTACCAGTAGACAAGTGCTGTCCATGCAGTGATGAGGAAAACAAGGGTAATACATGCTGCAGGGTGTTTCCTACACATCTGCCCAGTTTTATTTTTACATGATATATTTATACACATGTACTATCTTCCCAGTTTAGCTCTAATGCCCTCTAATTCTCGGTATGCAGTTACAAAGAAAGCAAAAATCAATGTGGAAGGAAGAACAAGGACCCTTATTCTTATATAGAATATAAGAAATACCCAAATCTTGAAGCATTTTACATGTTTAAATGAATTAGTGCTCCGCATGAAAGTGTTCCTACTGATAAGCAGAAAATAAAACTCTGACTTGAGAACTGTAGCAAAATACAAGGAGACTCAAGCTGTCTGATTGTAGGCTTTAAATACCCAGAATGATTCATCCTGCTTTGTTGTTGTCCAAACCTGTAGTTAAAAATTACTGTATACTTTAAGTAAATTGAAGAAGGGTTGCCACAGCAATGTGAGAATAAACTTGAATGACAAAATATCGAATTACTTTCAATTCCTCCTTTATAGGACTATTCTTACAGTCAAAGAATTAGTGACCTGCAATGCTATCCAGAACGAGTTTGTAATTTTCAGTTGAGTCGGCACTGAGGATTTAGCAGCTGCCTATGTAAGAAGAGTGGGCGACATAAAGCAAGTTGTGAAAACTGGCAGAATGTGGCTTGGATGGCTACTTGTTAGATAAAGACTGGAGCAGCACACAAGATAGTCTAAACAGACTGCTGATAAATTAGGACATACCTACTAAGTAGACTGAAAAAAAAAAAAAGACAGTCTAACAAGTCTAGGCACTTGTATCTCAGTTTTTCTTAAACGGTGATTAGCGATGGGTTTAGCTTTTTTTTTATATCATCTGCCTCAACATACGGCTTTTGCTGTCCTTCAACCTTTTTTGCTGGAAGTAGGGAACAGATGGGAGAAACAATACCCCTTCGTGTCTCACTGAGGAAAGATAAGAGAATGAAGTCTCTCGAACCTGAAAGTAATATATAATCATACTGCTGTGTCATCTGGTACATAGCTGTGGCATTCATTATGGTATCGAAAGTCCAAGCACCTTTGGTCAGCGTGGGACGTGCCAGTGTCTGTGCAGCTGAGGTAGCGCTTTGCTTGGGCTGTCTGGAAGGGGTGAAATCTGCAAGAACCTCTCTTCCCTTTGCCACCCTGCCCTGGTTACAGGCAAGATGGAGACTCACAGCTCTTCTGGAAGATGCCCTCTCAGATGGAGCTACTGGGACAGTGTGACCTCTCCTGATCTCCCAAAAGCTTAGAAAGAGGAAAAGAGATGAGAGGATCTGCAGGTTTAGTTGTGTTTTGATCTCTGAAAGAAAGTGTAGCTGCCAAGGAGGGAGGGGATTATGCAGGTTTATCTGTATGGTGTAAGAGGATGAGAACAGCAGTGCTCCAATGTGGCACTTGTACCTGTGGTGACGCAGAGTCCCTTCATGGACTGATTTTTAGCCTCTCATGTAAAATTGCCTTGCTGTGACTCTCAGATTGGGACAACTAACTAGTTCTTATTCACCACTCTGCCTCTATGATGATATCTCAGCCACAGGTTTAAGTGATTTGCTAGGTCTGGGCATTCTGTGGGGAAGCAGCAGCTTCTGTTTCCCTGAGCAAGAGGGGGAGTTCAGAGAGCTCTCCACCTGATGTTTGATGTCTTGGCTTTTTACTACCGCCCTTCCAAACCAGAGCTTGTATTTTGCAGTATACCATAGGATATCTGTGTATGTAAATGTTGCTGTGTGTGTAAGTAAGAATTATTTTGAGACCTCTTCTGTCTTTTTGTGTATGGGGTGACTAGAGCAAAGGAGGTTTAGAAGACCAGTGCTGTGGTTTATCAGGCAACATTGCTGCTGAGTTTGTACTGCACTCAGCCTGAGCAGATATCTGGAAAGCTTATTTGACCTTGCTTCTGAGTGGCTTGTAAATAGGGAATGGGAAGAAGTGATTTCTTCATGTTTCATTGTAAGACAGACATTAAACAGGGAGTCTGCAGTTTCTGAGAAATCCAGGAGTGGGTAGACAAAGGAAAAACTGTGGGGAGAAGAGATTAGGTACTAGGAATGTCAGTTTAGTTAAGAGTTTTGGATCAGAGCAGCAGAATATCTGAACCTGGCATATCTTTTAATGAAAAAAAAAATCTGTTTATGATGACAGAATGATTAGGGAAGAAAAAAAATCCTTAGATTTCTGGTCTGGTAGTTAGAAATTGCTGGTACTTGGAGGAGCACTCTCTTTGCTCCCTTGTTTTCTTCTCTTCTTAAATGACCATTATATGGATTGATAGAAAAATTTGAGGAGCCCTCAGTCTAGTTCTTAAACAGGGCACCTATCAACATGTTTCAGCTGTCCTGGTGAACATTAACTCGTCTCCTGTTTCTGAGTTTGCAGACTCAGCCAAGAAACAAAGAATTGAATAACTCCTGAATGAATGAACCCCTTTGTTGCCCACCGAGCCATAGCTGTGGCATTGTTTTCACCACAGGCAGGACAGTGAGTAATAGCGTTGCAGCTGCTTCACTGCGCTCTGTGCTGGAGAATGCCTTAGTCTCCTTGGACTTTCCTTTCCAAAACCATTCATGTGTGGAAGAAGATGAAATACATTTGTAAGCAAGGAAGCTGAGAGCTAAACTGGGGGAGGAAAAAAAAACCCTCAACACCCCTAGATTTCTCTGTGTACAGATTTGAAGGTATGTGGCAAGGTGTCAGCACTAACTTTTCAGAATAAATGTTCACAATGTGGACACAGCTTTCTTCTCATCCTCTATTCTACATCTGATATTACTAGTCAGGGCAGAACTTTATCTCCATTGATCAAGGAAACTTCTCTTTTCTAGCCATCATTTAGCACTGCTCCATCCTCAAAACCCAACAAGGAGTGGGCTGCTCATTGCATTGACTCAAAGCACTTACCTTGCAGCATTCACCAACTGCCTTTGAAAAATGTTTCTGCATTGCTCTCAACTCTAGTCTGCCAAGAATTTTTGTCCAGTAGAGTTTAAACTACTTTTAAAGTGTAATTTAGACATAATTATCTCACCAAGATTGTGACATCAAGACTGTATTCATCAAGAGCTCCTTTTAAAGCGCTTTCTCAAGTGGCTTTTTTTCTGCTTTGCCAGACCCAGTTGTATATGATGAAACTGATAAGCCTTCAGTGTCTTTGCACAATAGTCCACTTGATTATCTATGTGGTCAGCAGTGATTAAAAAAGAAAACAATTTTATGAATTACTGTGAGAAAACCAGCAAATAAAACAAAGGCATAATCACATTGTTGTCTTTGTGCTGTGTCTTTTGCCCTGAATGGTGATCAATTTTTAGTCCTCTGTCTAGAAATTAACGTATTAGGACTTAAAACTCTACAGAAATGCAGCAAGGATGACCATCTGTCTTCCCAGATGTACAGCAGAGCAGAATGTGGGGGGCAAGGAAGATCTGTGTTAAACTTCAGAAAGTCCTAACGGAGAAAAGAAGAGTAAGGAGTGGAGATGCTTATTTTCTTGTGCTTACATGAGAACTGAAGGTCACCAGCAGGTTTAAGATTAGATACTTCATCCTTTGCATGGCTTAAGCTGTGAAATGCATTGCTGCAGGATGTCTTTGGTGCCCAGTTTAGAAAAGGTCAAAATGTGACTGGACAGGTCAGGCTTATGAGGAAGAAAAAATCTTACAGTCACACAGGAGCAAGTTCTGACTGGAAACTGCTTGATTGTATAGTTAAAAGGAATAATTATTGTAGGCTTTTTGCAATTTTTTTCTTCTACCTAGATTCGAAACTCTGCTTCTGAAGAAAGATTGCAGGTGTGTATGTTAGTAGAGCCACCTCATCTATCTTATTTTGACATTGATGATTTTTCTGGAGTTTTTTTGTGAAATAATTTGAGTTGCCAGGTGCTTTCAGGGGCTGTGTTTTCTCTTGTATGCAGTGTTGGTGATACCATGGATTTCGACTGTTCAGGCAAATTTGATTCAGAGAAGAGACCTGATGTGATGATGAGATGTATTATATATAATACTGGGCTCATGAAACCACTCTATGCCAGCTGTAATTTTAGATACAAACCTGAAGTCTAATATTAGACAGTCCACACTGTTTTTATTTCATGAGCAAAGCTATTTTAAATTGGTCTACAAATAATTCTTTAGAAACCTTTGATTTGTTTTTTCCCTTTTTTTTTTTTAAGATTATTCTAAAAAAAAACTTGCCCTGCTTCAACAAAGCCTAGTATGAAAGGAGAACAGAATTACACTTTTCTTGCTACCAGTTAAAAGCAAACTATCTTAACAAGACTTGAATGCCACAATATGAATACCAGTGTTTTTATATTGTAAAGCACTTGACATTCATCCATCAGTGTTGTGGTATCATGCTGCTATCACAGCATTGGATTTGGAAGAGGAATGCTGCTGGTAATTTGCAGAGCATTGCTTAATCATCTTTGTCAAGTAATGGATTTATTACTGATTTCAGGCTCCAAGTTAGCTTAGAGAATTGTATCTTAATTTGCTTTGCCTTTCTCCTTCCCCAGAGGTTGTAGTGCTGTGCTGCAAATTTTATAAACCAGCCATGTTAAAAGAACATCAGGGTTGAAAATTCAAGCATTCAAGTTCAAGTACTGAGAGTTTAAGCATGAGCATTACGTGTTTTATTCACTGACTGTGGCATGATTTTTGTCAAACAAATGGTGCCTAGAAGTACATTTAGGTTAGGGAAAACACCCAGAAGAGGCTGGACTACTCAAGTTTTGGAATATACTCTTCCAACTGTTTGCCTTCGATATTTTTTTCTGTTTTGAATAGCTTTTATATGTAATATAAGAAATAATATTCTGTAGTTGTTGATTTACAGAGAAAGTAAATTTGAAGGAAAAGCAGTAGTTTCACTACAAGTAAGAATACTAAACCCTGTACAGATTGTTGTCAGGGTTGAATCACAGAAGTACGTGGTGAACAAAAATTAATTAATAGCAGTAGTAGATTCCTATTCTTGATCTATGTGATTTTAGGTGGGATGATGTTGTTAATGCCTTTTCTAATTTTTCTGTGTGTCACAAACCAGTATCTTGCATCTAATCCAAGGTATAAACTCTAATGAATACACAATTTCCTAAAAGACATCTAGCTCAGGCTGAAGGTGGGAAGAGGGGGAAATTCCTGCTTTATTAATGTACTGCTGACAGCATTAGAAAGACAAAGCTTGCTTTTCCAGTTTTAGCTGGGCTAGCTTCAGCATCTGCTTGTATTTTCTGCCTCAAGTTTTCTTCTCCGTGTGGTCTGCTGGCTCCTCATGCTGCTGGGGTATTGTAGTCGAGTCACCTTTGCTGACTTCTGGATAAACAGAAACACTGCTCTTCCTGGTGTCTCCCAATTTACTACAGTGCTGTTTTATGGTCTCTTAGCTAGTTTGTAATCCAAGTAACGTATGATCTCCTGATATTTTGTGATGTTAGCTTCCTAATCAGAGCATCAGGTGATAGTAAATTTTGATCCACTTTGACCAGTGTGGTTCTCAGCTGTTTGCTGAGCTGCAGAGGAGTACTGAGATTCATGAACTAATGATTGATTTTCAGGGTTTTCAGTCACTTGGCCTTTGCCACATTTTCCACTTCTTTCCTGTGTTATCTCCATCCTGTCTTCTGTTGTTCTTGTCATCTGTCAGCATTGTCTGCCTTCCTACCTGTGTTCAGCTCAGCTTGCCTTCTACTTACTATTCCCTGCTTCTAGGGCCACCTGAAGCTGGACACGGGTAACAGAGGAGGAGACAGGCATTTTCATTTCTGGTGTTTGCTGAGATTGCTGAGAGTTGAGGGAAGAAATGGGGAAGGATCTACTAGATCACAAGGCCGTTCTGTTTATCTAGCTGAAGTGCAGTCAGGTGGATATGTTAGTGGTGGAATGGGTGTGTGGGAGTATAGCTAGGGTCTTCAGTTGTATTGCCAGCCTCCAGCAAGGGCTGAGCTAGTGCATACTCTGGTTTTCTAGGGTCACATGCTTCTTGAAGCCTATGTAGATGTGTTGGGTGAGCGTTCTGGTGGTTAGTAGAGAAGGCATTTTGAGAGGCACAAACGATCTCAACCTGGACTTCAGTTGTACGTCAGTGCGCACACCCCACAGAAGCAGACTTTATTAAAACTTGGGGGTCAGCAACTAGCCACTTATATGTTTCTTTAGGAAGTGTAATATTTGAGTGCAGCTGTTAAATATTAGAGAGCAATTTACACTTAGTAAGCTCTAACATAGCACGGGAAGCGGAGCTTGCTGTGGTCACAGCACGTGAGAAATGGCAATGCTGAAGAATTCATCTGAGCTTTGCCATTTGAGTGGATTTAAAACTGACAGAGGTGGCTTGCATTCTTTTATTTCTGTTTAAGAGACATTTTATTTTGTGTGGTTAGGAGTGGATACATTTTAACAAGTAGCAGAATACCTTTTCTTCTAGAAGAGAAGACTATCTCTATAGATTTAGGTGGTCCTTATTGCCAAACTGAAAAATCACTACCATGGAGAATTCCACTGAGACTGTATGCTTGGTTTCCAGAAAGAGGATTTACTGTTTTGGGGTGGGTGTAGTTTGTTTGCTTATTTGGTTGCCTTTTTTTTTTCCCAGTTTTTGTTTTGTTTGTATTTTGTTTGTTTTTCTGGAAGTACTTAATAACTCTACAACTTAACAATTCTACAACAGCATCCTTCAGAACGTTCACACCTGAAAGCTTTTTATTACAATGAGAAGACAATTGTTTGCTCAGAAGCATAGTAAAATTTTTCCAGTGGTGCAAATCTTGTTCTAAATCCTGTTCTATCAATAACTTAGTTTTCTCAGTAGGAAACCAGAAGGTATAGAGAATCAACATCGTTTGCCCTTAGTTTTCTTCTTGAAACCACAGAGAATCTGTAGCTTCTGAAATTGTGGCATCCATTTTGTTAGAGAAAATGGCAGGCTTTTAAAATGGCATTTTAGTCTCTCTTCTAATCTTAGTTTAAACGAGAATTGCATATGAGAGTGCCAAGCTTATGCACATTTGCCTTTGCAACTTCTACAATATTCTTTCTCAAGAGACTAGAGAAAATTACAAGTATGCTATGCTGCTTCAATGTCTGCCTAAGGGGAGCTGTGCCCTCCAATAAATAAGAGTCTATAGATCATAAATCAGCATTTTATCGTTAGCTACCAGGTGACTCTCAAATGTCAAGCAAAGGTGCATGATAACTCCCAGATTCCTGTTGACGGCAGTTGTTGCCATCATGTTGCATTAAGCAGAATTTTGCAAGAGGCAAATGTCACCTTTCCTAAATCTTTCAAGTGTATGCTTTGTGCCTTTTTAATTGAGGTTCTATAAATCTAAATCTCAAATGCCAATAAAAATCTTTGTTGAAACCAAGTAGAAGTGTTTGGAAGAGGAGGATAAGCTGTAGAAGTCTTGGCATTTCTGGAGGAGATGCCTAGCTTGGTCTGATGTCTAATGACGGTGAATGTTTTAATGTGGCACATGAAGAGAACAGCTGTTCTGCAGCATTACTGTGAGAGAATGTTATTGAATACATTTCTCTTGATCATTTGTATCAGCCTTTGGAAAGTTTGATAAACACTTAACTCTTTTTTTTTTGCCCCACTCCTCCTCTGCTTCTCCCTTCTTCCTCTTTTCCACTTCTACCACTCAGTGTATCACATTACTAAATTATGAACTGACAAGAGAAGAGTAAGTTAATTGTTCATCACTTGCTATCTGATTAAATCCACTCTTCCTTGAGACCGTAGTGGATTTATGAAGATGAAGTAAAGGGGAAGAAATTACATGGCTACTGAGGGGAAAAAATGAGTATTAACGTCTTTTCAACAACAGTCTGATGAAATGTTACATGTTAAAGCTACCTGGCTCTTTAGATTACTCATGAAACAGCATGGGTTGAATGTAATTCTGCTTGCTACTGCTTGTTAAATGCTTCATAAGTGCTTTTAGATGACTCGGGTTTGGGATTGATATAAGGAACCTGTAGTCCTTGAATGCAAAAGGGTCCAGAGGAACTCTTGAATTAGGCTGTGTTCTCTAGGAATGTAGGACTGGTGTTTTTAAAATGCCAGATGCCTATTTACTTGTGAAAGTGAAAAAGCAGTAGTATGTTGTTAATGAAGTAAATAAGTGGAACAGATCAATAGGTGACTATTTAAGAGGCTCTTCAGATGATTATGCTTCAAAAAGTATGCAGGAGGAAGAAATATCAGGCTTCTGTCAGCTAAATCAAGCATCAGTGATGCAGATAAGCTTGTCATTGGGATACCTGCCCACATGTAAGAACCAGGGCAAAATTATTAAAGAATTTTTTTTCAGCCTTCACCCTGAACTTCCTCTCCCCCCAAATAATCAAGTCTAACTGCTTAAGTTTAATGAAATAGAGCAAATCAAAGAAGTAAAAGGAATACTGGAAAGCTTCAGTCTGAATAGAATGTGCTTTTTTCAGTTTTAACCTTTGACATCGTTGTTAGATTGGATATACTGCTCTGCAAATTCTGTTGCTATCTGCAAAGGGCTTTATTACTCTTTCTGCATCTTAAGACTTCAAAAATTTGCTTGGAACCTTATTTTTAGTGTGCCATATCCCAATTACATACACATTGCACATTTAGAGTACGTGAAAGGTCTCATGCACTGCATCTTGCCTTCCGAATACTTAATAACACTTAAGTAGTTGATTTTTACAGCTCCACACCTTTTCTAGGAATATTTTTATTTTGTAGTGTAACTTCCATCAGTCAAAGTGGATAAAAGTTCACTAGTGAAGATCATGAGTGCTAGCTAGCATACTAGAAGTATTTACCCCTTGGATGGGGTTGGAATAAAAAAATCAGCCCTTGCTCAGTAGCCTATATTTAGCTTGCATCCCCCACCTCTGTGGAAGGGGTTTTGCTTATATTACCTTGAACTTCATGCCCATTTAGTCCAACACAGTGCACAATGAGGTCAGCCTTCTGACGTGAGTTTCATTTTACAGTCACACTCGAGCAGGCAACAAATCATGGGTGAACTTTGGCTCCTCCAGTTCTCATTAGCGTCCTCAGACTTAACAGTATTGCATCTCACAGCTGGAGGGGAGAGTGCTATTGTGCTTCATCATCTACTGTGACTTGTAGGTGTAGACTCCCAGTTCAGCTGGTCCTGCTGTCTGGTGACAGTGGATAAGGAAGTGGAGGAGGCAAAGATGACATTCATGCAGCTTGCTGCTTCCAGGACTCCTGGTTTTCATTCCCCAGCAGCCATGCTGCCTGCCAGGCTGCTGAGAAACATGTGCTAGTGCCATGTGTCCTAGCTGAAGCCAGTGAAGAGCTGCATGGATGAAAGTAAAATAAATGACCTAGTGACTGGAGACACAAGTCACTACCTCTTTATTCCCTTAGATAGATTCCCTGGAGAGTTGACTCTTATTAAGCCCAGAACATAATGTCTAGCATCTGTAGTAGGATTCCCTCAAGGTAGAGACTGACTGGTCCTTCCTAGTTAAACAGAAAAGTGTTTCTTATCTCTCCAGGTGTCACTGCAGGGTACAAGGTGAATCTTTCAAACCTTCAGCTTCTCTAATGTTTTAATGCCAGTTGTGTTGTTGATGTGTTTTGCTGTTCTTGAGTGAAACATGTCACTGCTGGAGGACAGTCTTTACTTCCTGGATTGCAGACTTTGTTTCATTGATGGTTTGAAGATAGTTTTTGCAGAAGTAATAACAAATATTTAATTTCTCAGTTTGTGGATGGATCCATTTATTGCAACTGTTGGGATTATCATTAATGGAAATTAACACAAGCTGTGACATAGATTGGCTTGACTTTTCCACCACAGACCACAGCTACTTAAGCTGAAATAACTCATTACTGAAATAATCAGTAGTTAAGAGAAGCTTTCTGTCAAGTGGATTTGCAGAGAGTGGAGCACGATTGCAGCCTGGGGAGTGGTCTAAAGCAGAGCAGTTACTCCACTGGAGCAGGACGTATGGTGAGCTGTCGTCTGAGTCTGCATCTCCAACTTGATGGTTGTGATTGCCTATCTCCAGAGTGTACTGTGAGATAGGGTGGTGCTGCAGGCAGAAAGAGATGACAGTGTTACCAGGAAGGGAGCTGATGGAAGAGTGCGTTCTTCTAATGCTGCACATTTCTTATTCTTAGAAAATGTGTTAAAAATCGGAAGGGATTGAAAAAAGGTACACTATGACTTGAGGTCTGTAGAGCCTGCTTTGCAAGAGCTTCTGCACTCACTGTTTGTGGCTTACTTCCAAGAAGGTTTAGAGACGACTTAATTACCACTAATGTGCAAGTCCCTGCATGGGTAGGAAATTTCTGGTGGAGAGCTTTTTAATTTAGCAGCAGAATGAATGATAAAGTCACTTGGAAGAAAAAGAGAACTTACGTTGGGGGCCATAAATACTTTTTCCTAAAGGAAGGGATTTTTACAATTAGGATGACTGACCAAAGGTCATGGAATTTAATAACCACTCTGTGTACTGGTGAAGATGATGCCTTGCTTCAGCTGCTGGGTTGGAGATAGAAACCTCATGAGGAGGGTCTAAAAGGATGACTCCCTGCCTATAAAGAGCAAATGTATGTTTGCTGGATGTGGAGATTTGCCATAGCCTTTTAGCCTTACTGCATGGGCATGTTACATGTTTGGCCTACTTTTTCTACCCGAAGTCACCCTCCAAAAAACAAAGAAACAAAAACTGCAAACCACAACAACCCCCCAGACAAAGCCCTGGTGATGTGTGTGGGAGATCCTGGCTGTATTGTGATACTTGTTTACTCCAGTTATTTCTTGGCATCTCAGTGACTAGATGTTTACTTGCTTTTACTGGGAACTGTAGTTCTGCCACTTGTTCAGTTCCTGGCAGTTAATTAACTGGTAGACTTGAAAGGAGATGTGCTTCTGTGCTTTTTTCTTTTAAGAATTGAGAATAAACTTGTGAAAACTGGTTGTTTCTCATGGGTTTTATATATGATGTAATGATGGGAAGGCAGGTGTAATAATGTATGTATTGATTTCTCATTTAATCAATCCTGAAGGTATTTTTTTCTGTAGCATTGTGTACTGTTTGTAGATGAATCTCACAAAAAGATGGCTACAGAGAGTTATTGTGAACCCTTAAATCTAGTGACGTGGCATATCCGTGAGTTCAGCTGTTTGGATTTTGTTGTAAACCTCTTAGATATGATACAGTGGAATCCTCTTAAACACAAATTCCATGTAGCAAGTGACAGAACATAATGAAAGCATAAACTGTTACACAAATAAAACTGTCAGATGCATAATGTTGCAGCTATAAACAGCTGTGGATTTCAGCATGTTCCATGGAGTTTTGCGAGCTGGGTTAGGATGCACTTTTTCTGGGGACGTTTTTGAGTGTCACGGAAGAGCTCAAAACTAGTATTGATACTTGCTGAAATAAAACTTCCTTGCTTTCAAAGGAAGCTTTCTTGTCAGTCTTAAAATATCTGCACTGCTGACAAATTAATAGCTACCTCTGTATAATGAATTGCAATTGAAAACCACTGTATGGACATTGTGATGCATGTGTGGAACAGCATTACTGAAAAATGCTTGAATTAAGGATGACTTTTTTGTTTATGCTTCAGGTATTTAAAAATGAGTAAGGAAGTATGTCAGCATTGTCAGAAGTCACTTCAAGTGGTTTTGCCACCTGTCTTCCGGAGTGGAGTCTGTGTTGTCCCTGTTGGATTCAGTGGGTGGCTGAAGGAGCGCGCCTGTTGTAGGTCTATCTTGGGCTGTATGGTGGGGTACAGGAGGACCTGACAGCCTCTGTGTTCCCTGCAGCCATTCCTTAGTGGTGTTTTGTCAAAAACCTCCCACAACTGCAAACTTGGGCATTTGAGATAGAGTTTTTGGTAAAATCCCACCACTGGCATAGCTTTCATGCTGTGCTGATGGTTTTTTCTGCTTGACACAAACATTTTGGAAAGGATCTTATTCATCATCATTAACTTGCTCTCCGTGGGGATGAATGATGGAGACTTTAATGAAAAAAGAAAGACACCCTGTCCTCTGTTAAGCAAACAAACCAACCCCACACCTTCCCATCAGGTGGTGCCAGTGCCACCTCTGGGGTGCATGTCTGGGCGTTGCTAGAGGGGGGAGGACGGCAGCACACGACTGGTGCTGGCTTTGCTGCTGGGCGGCTTGCAGGAGCAGCCGTCTCCACTTTGCAGCAGCATGGGTCTAAACGTGGTGTTTGCCATGGTGTGAATGGATGTGTCAGCGCAGCTCGAGTGTTCACCTCTTTGCCTTGCCTGTCTGAGCTCGTATTTTTCTGTGATGTGGCTGTTTAAACATCCTGAGTCCTGCCTCTGTGGCCAGTAACTGCAGACACTCCTTGTGTCTGCGCCCAGATACAAAGCACGTGCCTGCCAGCATGGTGATCCCTTCTCAGCCCAACGCCTGCTGTACAACAAAGCTACTACAGTGCCTGTAGGTCTCAGTGACACCTGGAATTTCAGGATGGGATGCTGACTATTTATCCTTTGAATACTGTAAATAAAACAAAAAAGTTCCTCCACTGTGGTACCTGTGGCCCACAGATGTGTTGCATTAAGAGGAAGACTGTAGCACAGTACCACAGTATCACCAAGGTTGGAAGAGACCTCAAAGATCATCAAGTCCAACCCGTTACCACAGACCTCAAGACTAGGCCATGGCACCAAGTGCCACGTCCAAACACACCTTGAACACCTCCAGGGACGGTGACTCCACCACCTCCCTGGGCAGCCCATTCCAGTGGGGAATGACTCTCTCGATGAAGAAATTTCTCTTCACCTCAAGCCTAAACTTCCCTGGGCACAGCTTGAGACTGTGACCTCTTGTTCTGGTGCTGGTTGCCTGAGAGAAGAAAGCAACCTCCTTCTGGCCACAACCACCCTTCAGGTAGTTGTAGACAGCAATAAGGTCTGCCCTGAGCCTCCTCTTCACCAGGCTAAACAATCCCAGCTCCCTCAGCCTCTCCTCA